>CATORF010000132.1:1800000-2159000 GCA_951804975.1 Anthophora plumipes | reverse complement strand
TCGCTCGTTTCGACCTATTTAATGCGAGAAACACGTTATCTGGTGTTTTCAGCACTCCACAGTGCGCTTGATATGCAGAACCAGCGATATCTGGGTTTTCGTGGGGTTTCAAGCTGAGATATGCATTTTTTACGATAATCTTGGTGAGACTTCTGTCCGAAGTATGCTTAACCATCGAGATCGCTCGTTTCGACCTATTTAATGCGAGAAACACGTTATCTGGTGTTTTCAGCACTCCACAGTGCGCTTGATATGCAGAACCAGCGATATCTGGGTTTTCGTGGGGTTTCAAGCTGAGATATGCATTTTTTACGATAATCTTGATGAGACTTCTGTCCGAAGTATGCTTAATCATCGAGATCGCTCGTTTCGTCCTATTTAATGCGAGCAACACGTTATCTGGTGTTTTCACCACTCCACAGTGCGTATGATATGCAGAACCAGCGATATCTTTGTTTTCGTGGGGTTTCAAGCTCAGATATGCATTTTCTGCGATAATCTTGGTGAGACCTCTGTCCGAAGTATGCAGAATCATCGATATCGCACTGTTCGAGCTATTTAATGCGAGAATCACGTTATCTGGTGTTTTCAGCACTCCACAGTTCGTTGGATATGCAGAACAGGAGATATCATGGTTTTCGTGGGGTTTCTAGCGGAGATATGCATTTTCTGCGATAATCATGGTGAGAATTCTGTTAGAAGTATGCAGAAACATCGAGCTCGCTCTTTTCGACCTATTAAATGCGAGAAACACGTTATCTGGTGTTTTCACCACTCCACAGTGCGTTTGATATGCAGAACCAGCGATATCTTGGTTTTCGTGGGGTTTCAAGCTGAGATATGCATTTTTTACGATAATCATGGTGAGACTTCTGTCCGAAGTATGCAGAATCATCGAGATCGCACTTTTCGAGCCATTTAATGCGAGAAACACGTTATCTGGTGTTGTCAGCACTCCACAGTGCGTTTGACATGTAGAACCAGCGATACCAGGGTTTTCGTGGGGTTTCAAGCTGAGATATGCATTTTTTTACGATAATCTTGGTGAGACTTCTGTCCGAAGTATGCTTAATCATCGAAATCGCTCGTTTCGACCTATGTAATGCGAGAAACACGTTATCTGGTGTTTTCACCACTCCACAGTGCGTATGTTATGCAGAACCGACGATATCTGGGTTTTCGTGGGGTTTCAAGCTGAGATATGCATTTTTACGATAATCTTGATGAGACTTCTGTCCGAAGTATGCTTAATCATCGAGATCGTTCGTTTCGAGCTATTTAATGCGAGAAACACGTTATCTGGTGTTTTCACCACTCCACAGTGCGTTTGATATGCAGAACCAGCGATATCTTGGTGTTCGTGGGGATTCAAGCTCAGATATGCATTTTCTGCGATAATCTTGGTGAGACCTCTGTCGGAAGTATGCAGAAACATCGAGATCGCTCTTTTCGAGCTATTTAATGCGAGAAACAAGTTATCTGGTGTTTTCACCACTCCACAGTGCGTATGATACGCAGAACCGACGATATCTTGTATTTCGTGGGGTTTCAAGCTCAGATATACATTTTCTGCGATAATCTTGGTAAGACTTCTGTCCGAAGTATGCAGAGTCAGCGAGCTCGTACTTTTCGAGCTATTTAATGCGAGAAACTCGTTTTCTGGGGTTTTCACCACTCCGCAGTTCGTTGGATATGCAGACCAGGAGATATCATGGTTTTCGTGGGGTTTCCAGCAGAGATATGCATTTTCTGCGATAATCATGGTGAGAATTCTGTTAGAAGGATGCAGAAACATCGAGATCGCACTTTTCGACCTATTTAATGCGAGAAACACGTTATCTGGTGTTTTCACCACTCCACAGTGCGTTTGATACGCAGAACCAGCGATATCTTGGTTTTCGTGAAGTTTCAAGCTGAGATATGCATTTTTTACGATAATCTTGATGAGACTTCTGTCCGAAGTATGCTTAATCATCGAGATCGCTCGTTTCGAGCTATTTAATGCGAGAAACACGTTATCTGGTGTTTTCACCACTCCACAGTGCGATTGATATGCAGAACCAGCGATATCTTTGTTTTCGTGGGGTTTCAAGCTCAGATATGCATTTTCTGCGATAATCTTGGTGAGACCTCTGTCCGAAGTATGCAGAATCATCGAGATCGCTCTTTTCGAGCTATTTAATGCGAGAAACACGTTATCTGGTGTTTTCAGCACGCCACAGTGCGTTTGATATGCAGAACCAGCGATATCTGGGTTTTCGTGGGGTTTCAAGCTGAGATATGCATTTTTTACGATAATCTTGATGAGACTTCTGTCCGAAGTATGCTTAATCATCGAGATCGCTCGTTTCGAGCTATTTAATGCGAGAAACACGTTATCTGGTGTTTTCACCACTCCACAGTGCGTATGATATGCAGAACCGACAAATATCTTGTATTTCGTGGGGTTTCAAGCTCAGATATACATTTTCTGCGATAATCTTGGTAAGACTTCTGTCCGAAGTATGCTTAACCATCGAGATCGCTCGTTTCGACCTATTTAATGCGAGAAACACGTTATCTGGTGTTTTCAGCACTTCACAGTGCGCTTGATATGCAGAACCAGCGATATCTGGGTTTTCGTGGGGTTTCAAGCTGAGATATGCATTTTCTACGATAATCTTGATGAGACTTCTGTCCGAAGTTTGCAGAAACATCGAGATCGCTCTTTTCGACCTATTTAATGCGAGAAACACGTTATCTGGTGTTTTCACCACTCCACAGTGGGCTTGATATGCAGAACCAGCGATATCTTGGTTTTCGTGGGGATTCAAGCTCAGATATGCATTTTCTGCGATAATCTTGGTGAGACCTCTGTCCGAAGTATGCAGAAACATCGAGATCGCTCTTTTCGACCTATTTAATGCGAGAAACACGAGATCTGGTGTTTTCACCACTCCACAGTGCGTTTGATATGCCGAACCAGCGATATCTGGGTTTTCGTGGGGATTCAAGCTGAGATATGCATTTTTTACGATAATCTTGATGAGACTTCTGTCCGAAGTATGCTTAATCATCGAGATCGCTCGTTTCGACCTATTTAATGCGAGAAACACGTTATCTGGTTGTTTTCACCACTCCACAGTGCGTTTGATATGCAGAACCGGCGATATCTGGGTTTTCGTGGGGTTTCAAGCTGAGATATGCATTTTTTACGATAATCTTGGTGAGACTTCCGTCCAAAGTATGCTTAATCATCGAGATCGCTCGTTTCGACCTATTTAATGCGAGAAACACGTTATCTGGTTGTTTTCACCACTCCACAGTGCGTTTGATATGCAGAACCGGCGATATCTGGGTTTTCGTGGGGTTTCAAGCTGAGATATGCATTTTTTACGATAATCTTGGTGAGACTTCCGTCCAAAGTATGCTTAATCATCGACATCGCTCTTTTCGACCTATTTAATGCGAGAAACACGTTATCTGGTGTTTTCACCACTCCACTGTGCGTTTGATATGCAGAACCAGCGATATCTTGGTTTTCGTGGGGATTCAAGCTGAGATATGCAATTTCTGCGATAATCTTGGTGAGACTTCCGTCCGAAGTATGCTTAATCATCGAGATCGCTCGTTTCGAGCTATTTAATGCGAGAAACACGTTTTCTGGGGTTTTCACCACACCACAGTTCGTTGAATGTGCAGAACCTTAGATATCTTGGTTTTCGTGGGGTTTCAAGCTGAGATATGCATTTTCTGCGATAATCTTGGGGAGACCTCTGTCCGAAGTATGCAGAATCATCTGGATCGCTCTTCTCGAGCTATTTAATTCGAGGAACACGTTTTCTGGTGTATTGACCACTCCACAGTACGTTTGACATGCAGAAACGGAGATATCTGGGTTTTCGTGGGGATTCAAGCTGAGATATGCATTTTTTACGATAATCTTGATGAGACTTCTCTCCGAAGTATGCTTAATCATCGAGATCGCTCGTATCGACCTATTTAATGCGAGAAACACGTTATCTGGTTGTTTTCACCACTCCACAGTGCGTTTGATATGCAGAACCAGCGATATCTTGGTTTTCGTGGGGATTCAAGCTCAGATATGCATTTTCTGCGATAACATTGGTGAGACGTCAGTCAGAAGTATGCAGAATCATCTAGATCGCTTGTTTCGAGCTATTTAATGCGAACAAACAAGTTTTCTGGTGTTTTCACCACTCCACAGTGCGTTTGATATGCAGAAACGGAGATATCTTGGTTTCGGTCGGGTTTCAAGCTGAGATATGCATTTTCTGCGATAACATTGGTGAGACGTCAGTCAGAAGTATGCAGAATCATCTAGATCGCTTGTTTCGAGCTATTTAATGCGAACAAACAAGTTTTCTGGTGTTTTCACCACTCCACAGTGCGTTTGATATGCAGAACCAGCGATATCTTGGTTTTCGTGGGGATTCAAGCTGAGATATGCAATTTCTGCGATAATCTTGGTGAGACTTCCGTCCGAAGTATGCTTAATCATCGAGATCGCTCGTTTCGAGCTATTTAATGCGAGAAACACGTTTTCTGGGGTTTTCACCACACCACAGTTCGTTGAATGTGCAGAACCTTAGATATCTTGGTTTTCGTGGGGTTTCAAGCTGAGATATGCATTTTCTGCGATAATCTTGGGGAGACCTCTGTCCGAAGTATGCAGAATCATCTGGATCGCTCTTCTCGAGCTATTTAATTCGAGGAACACGTTTTCTGGTGTATTGACCACTCCACAGTACGTTTGACATGCAGAAACGGAGATATCTGGGTTTTCGTGGGGATTCAAGCTGAGATATGCATTTTTTACGATAATCTTGATGAGACTTCTCTCCGAAGTATGCTTAATCATCGAGATCGCTCGTATCGACCTATTTAATGCGAGAAACACGTTATCTGGTTGTTTTCACCACTCCACAGTGCGTTTGATATGCAGAACCAGCGATATCTTGGTTTTCGTGGGGATTCAAGCTCAGATATGCATTTTCTGCGATAACATTGGTGAGACGTCAGTCAGAAGTATGCAGAATCATCTAGATCGCTTGTTTCGAGCTATTTAATGCGAACAAACAAGTTTTCTGGTGTTTTCACCACTCCACAGTGCGTTTGATATGCAGAAACGGAGATATCTTGGTTTCGGTCGGGTTTCAAGCTGAGATATGCATTTTCTGCGATAACATTGGTGAGACGTCAGTCAGAAGTATGCAGAATCATCTAGATCGCTTGTTTCGAGCTATTTAATGCGAACAAACAAGTTTTCTGGTGTTTTCACCACTCCACAGTGCGTTTGATATGCAGAACTGGCGACATCTTGGCTTTCGTCGTTTTTCAAGCTGAGATATGCATTTTCTGCGATAATATTGGTGAGACTTCAGTCAGAAGTATGCAGAATCATCGAGATCGCTCTATTCGACCTATTTAATGCGAGAAACATGTTATCTGGTGTTTTCCCCACTCCACAGTGCTTTTGATATGCAGAACCATCGATATCTGGGTTTTCGTGGGGATTCAAGCTGAGATATGCATTTTTTACGATAATCTTGATGAGACTTCTGTCCGAAGTATGCTTAATCATCGAGATCGCTCGTTTCGACCTATTTAATGCGAGAAACACGTTATCTGGTTGTTTTCACCACTCCACAGTGCGTTTGATATGCAGAACCGGCGATATCTGGGTTTTCGTGGGGTTTCAAGCTGAGATATGCATTTTTTACGATAATCTTGGTGAGACTTACGTCCGAAGTATGCTTAAACATCGAGATCGCTCGTTTCGAGCTATTTAGTGCGAGAAACACGCTTTCTGGGGTTTTCACCACACCACAGATCGTTGGATGTGCAGAACCTTAGATATCTTGGTTTTCGTGGGGTTTCAAGCTGAGATATGCATTTTCTGCGATAATCTTGGGGAGACCTCTGTCCGAAGTATGCAGAAACATCGAGATCGCTCTTTTCGACCTATTTAATGCGAGAAACACGTTATCTGGTGTTTTCCCCACTCCACAGTGCGTTTGATATGCAGAACCAGCGATATCTTGGTTTTCGTGGGGTTTCAAGCTGAGATATGCATTTTTTACGATAATCTTTGTGAGACTTCCGTCCAAAGTATGCATAATCATCGAGATCGCTCTTTTCGACCTATTTAATGCGAGAAACACGTTATCTGGTGTTTTCACCACTCCACAGTGCGTTTGATATGCAGAACCAGCGATATCTTGGTTTTCGTGGGGATTCAAGCTCAGATATGCATTTTCTGCGATAGTCTTGGTGAGACCTCTGTCCGAAGTATGCAGAAACATCGAGATCGCTCTTTTCGACCTATTTAATGCGAGAAACACGAGATCTTGTGTTTTCACCACTCCACAGTGCGTTTGATATGCCGAACCAGCGATATCTGGGTTTTCGTGGGGATTCAAGCTGAGATATGCATTTTTTACGATAATCTTGATGAGACTTCTGTCCGAAGTATGCTTAATCATCGAGATCGCTCGTTTCGACCTATTTAATGCGAGAAACACGTTATCTGGTTGTTTTCACCACTCCACAGTGCGTTTGATATGCAGAACCGGCGATATCTGGGTTTTCGTGGGGTTTCAAGCTGAGATATGCATTTTTTACGATAATCTTGGTGAGACTTCCGTCCGAAGTATTTGCAGAAACATCGAGACCGCTCTTTTCGACCTATTTAATGCGAGAAACACGTTATCTGGTGTTTCCACCACTCCACAGTGCGTTTGATATGCAGAAACAGCGATATCTGGGTTTTCGTGGGGTTTCAAGCTGAGATATGCATTTTCTACGATAATCTTGATGAGACTTCTGTCCGAAGTTTGCAGAAACATCGAGATCGCTCTTTTCGACCTATTTAATGCGAGAAACACGTTATCTGGTGTTTTCACCACTCCACAGTGGGCTTGATATGCAGAACCAGCGATATCTTGGTTTTCGTGGGGATTCAAGCTCAGATATGCATTTTCTGCGATAATCTTGGTGAGACCTCTGTCCGAAGTATGCAGAAACATCGAGATCGCTCTTTTCGACCTATTTAATGCGAGAAACACGAGATCTGGTGTTTTCACCACTCCACAGTGCGTTTGATATGCACAACCGGCGATATCTGGGTTTTCGTGGGGTTTCAAGCTGAGATATGCATTTTTTACGATAATCTTGGTGAGACTTCCGTCCAAAGTATGCTTAATCATCGAGATCGCTCTTTTCGACCTATTTAATGCGAGAAACACGTTATCTGGTGTTTTCACCACTCCACAGTGCGTTTGATATGCAGAACCAGCGATATCTTGGTTTTCGTGGGGATTCAAGCTCAGATATGCATTTTCTGCGATAATCTTGGTGAGACCTCTGTCCGAAGTATGCAGAAACATCGAGATCGCTCTTTTCGACCTATTTAATGCGAGAAACACGTTATCTGGTGTTTTCACCACTCCACAGTGCGTTTGATATGCAGAACCAGCGATATCTTGGTTTTCGTGGGGATTCAAGCTCAGATATGCATTTTCTGCGATAATCTTGGTGAGACCTCTGTCCGAAGTATGCAGAAACATCGAAATCGCTCTTTTCGACCTATTTAATGCGAGAAACACGAGATCTGGTGTATTGACCACTCCACAGTACGTTTGACATGCAGAAACGGAGATATCTTGGTTTCGGTCGGGTTTCAAGCTGAGATATGCATTTTCTGCGATAATATTGGTGAGACTTCAGTCAGAAGTATGCAGAATCATCGAGATCGCTCTATTCGAGCAATTTAATGCGAGAAACCCGTTATCTGGTGTTTTCATCACTCCACAGGGCGTTTGTTATGCAGAACCGGCGATATCTTGGTTTTCGTGGGGTTTCCATCTGAGATATGCATTTCCTGCGATAATCTTGGTGAGACTTCAGTCAGAAGTATGCTTAATCATCGAGATCGCTCTTTTCGACCTATTTAATGCGTGAAACACGTTATCTGGTTGTTTTCACCACTCCACAGTGCGTTTGATATGCAGAACCGGCGATATCTGGGTTTTCGTGGGGTTTCAAGCTGAGATATGCATTTTTTACGATAATCTTGGTGAGACTTCCGTCCGAAGTATGATTTATCATCGAGATCGCTCGTTTCGAGCTATTTAATGCGAGAAACACGTTTTCTGGGGTTTTCACCACACCACAGTTCGTTGGATGTGCAGAACCTTAGATATCTTGGTTTTCGTGGGGTTTCAAACTGAGATATGCATTTTCTGCGATATTCTTGGGGAGACCTCTGTCCGCAGTATGCAGAAACATCGAGATCGCTCTTTTCGACCTATTTAATGCGAGAAACATGTTATCTGGTGTTTTCCCCACTCCACCGTGCGTTTGATATGCAGAACCATCGATATCTGGGTTTTCGTGGGGATTCAAGCTGAGATATGCATTTTTTACGATAATCTTGATGAGACTTCTGTCCGAAGTATGCTTAATCATCGAGATCGCTCGTTTCGACCTATTTAATGCGAGAAACACGTTATCTGGTTGTTTTCACCACTCCACAGTGCGTTTGATATGCAGAACCGGCGATATCTGGGTTTTCGTGGGGTTTCAAGCTGAGATATGCATTTTTTACGATAATCTTGGTGAGACTTACGTCCGAAGTATGCTTAAACATCGAGATCGCTCGTTTCGAGCTATTTAGTGCGAGAAACACGCTTTCTGGGGTTTTCACCACACCACAGTTCGTTGGATGTGCAGAACCTTAGATATCTTGGTTTTCGTGGGGTTTCAAGCTGAGATATGCATTTTCTGCGATAATCTTGGGGAGACTTCAGTCAGAAGTATGCAGAATCATCGAGATCGCTCTATTCGAGCAATTTAATGCGAGAAACCCGTTATCTGGTGTTTTCATCACTCCACAGGGCGTTTGTTATGCAGAACCGGCGATATCTTGGTTTTCGTGGGGTTTCCATCTGAGATATGCATTTCCTGCGATAATCTTGGTGAGACTTCAGTCAGAAGTATGCAGAATCATCTAGATCGCTCGTTTCGAGCTATTTAATGCGTGAAACACGTTATCTGGTTGTTTTCACCACTCCACAGTGCGTTTGATATGCAGAACCGGCGATATCTGGGTTTTCGTGGGGTTTCAAGCTGAGATATGCATTTTTTACGATAATCTTGGTGAGACTTCCGTTCGAAGTATGCTTTATCATCGAGATCGCTCGTTGCGAGCTATTTAATGCGAGAAACACGTTTTCTGGGGTTTTCACCACACCACAGTTCGTTGGATGTGCAGAACCTTAGATATCTTGGTTTTCGTGGGGTTTCAAACTGAGATATGCATTTTCTGCGATAATCTTGGTGAGACCTCTGTCCGAAGTATGCAGAAACATCGAGATCGCTCTTTTCGACCTATTTAATGCGAGAAACACGAGATCTGGTGTATTGACCACTCCACAGTACGTTTGACATGCAGAAACGGAGATATCTTGGTTTCGGTCGGGTTTCAAGCTGAGATATGCATTTTCTGCGATAATATTGGTGAGACTTCAGTCAGAAGTATGCAGAATCATCGAGATCGCTCTATTCGAGCAATTTAATGCGAGAAACCCGTTATCTGGTGTTTTCATCACTCCACAGGGCGTTTGTTATGCAGAACCGGCGATATCTTGGTTTTCGTGGGGTTTCCATCTGAGATATGCATTTCCTGCGATAATCTTGGTGAGACTTCAGTCAGAAGTATGCAGAATCATCTAGATCGCTCGTTTCGAGCTATTTAATGCGTGAAACACGTTATCTGGTTGTTTTCACCACTCCACAGTGCGTTTGATATGCAGAACCGGCGATATCTGGGTTTTCGTGGGGTTTCAAGCTGAGATATGCATTTTTTACGATAATCTTGGTGAGACTTCCGTCCGAAGTATGCTTTATCATCGAGATCGCTCGTTTCGAGCTATTTAATGCGAGAAACACGTTTTCTGGGGTTTTCACCACACCACAGTTCGTTGGATGTGCAGAACCTTAGATATCTTGGTTTTCGTGGGGTTTCAAACTGAGATATGCATTTTCTGCGATATTCTTGGGGAGACCTCTGTCCGCAGTATGCAGAAACATCGAGATCGCTCTTTTCGACCTATTTAATGCGAGAAACATGTTATCTGGTGTTTTCCCCACTCCACAGTGCGTTTGATATGCAGAACCATCGATATCTGGGTTTTCGTGGGGATTCAAGCTGAGATATGCATTTTTTACGATAATCTTGATGAGACTTCTGTCCGAAGTATGCTTAATCATCGAGATCGCTCGTTTCGACCTATTTAATGCGAGAAACACGTTATCTGGTTGTTTTCACCACTCCACAGTGCGTTTGATATGCAGAACCGGCGATATCTGGGTTTTCGTGGGGTTTCAAGCTGAGATATGCATTTTTTACGATAATCTTGGTGAGACTTACGTCCGAAGTATGCTTAAACATCGAGATCGCTCGTTTCGAGCTATTTAGTGCGAGAAACACGCTTTCTGGGGTTTTCACCACACCACAGTTCGTTGGATGTGCAGAACCTTAGATATCTTGGTTTTCGTGGGGTTTCAAGCTGAGATATGCATTTTCTGCGATAATCTTGGTGAGACTTCCGTCCAAAGTATGCATAATCTTCGAGATCGCTCTTTTCGACCTATTTAATGCGAGAAACACGTTATCTGGTGTTTTCACCACTCCACAGTGCGTTTGATATGCAGAACCAGCGATATCTTGGTTTTCGTGGGGATTCAAGCTCAGATATGCATTTTCTGCGATAGTCTTGGTGAGACCTCTGTCCGAAGTATGCAGAAACATCGAGATCGCTCTTTTCGACCTATTTAATGCGAAAAACACGAGATCTGGTGTTTTCACCACTCCACAGTGCGTTGGATATGCCGAACCAGCGATATCTGGGTTTTCGTGGGGATTCAAGCTGAGATATGCATTTTTTACGATAATCTTGATGAGACTTCTGTCCGAAGTATGCTTAATCATCGAGATCGCTCGTTTCGACCTATTTAATGCGAGAAACACGTTATCTGGTTGTTTTCACCACTCCACAGTGCGTTTGATATGCAGAACCGGCGATATCTGGGTTTTCGTGGGGTTTCAAGCTGAGATAAGCATTTTTTACGATAATCTTGGTGAGACTTCCGTCCGAAGTATGCAGAAACATCGAGATCGCTCTTTTCGACCTATTTAATGCGAGAAACACGTTATCTGGTGTTTCCACCACTCCACAGTGCGTTTGATATGCAGAAACAGCGATATCTGGGTTTTCGTGGGGTTTCAAGCTGAGATATGCATTTTCTACGATAATCTTGATGAGACTTCTGTCCGAAGTTTGCAGAAACATCGAGATCGCTCTTTTCGACCTATTTAATGCGAGAAACACGTTATCTGGTGTTTTCACCACTCCACAGTGCGTTTGATATGCAGAACCAGCGATATCTTGGTTTTCGTGGGGATTCAAGCTCAGATATGCATTTTCTGCGATAGTCTTGGTGAGACCTCTGTCCGAAGTATGCAGAAACATCGAGATCGCTCTTTTCGACCTATTTAATGCGAGAAACACGAGATCTGGTGTTTTCACCACTCCACAGTGCGTTTGATATGCCGAACCAGCGATATCTGGGTTTTCGTGGGGATTCAAGCTGAGATATGCATTTTTTACGATAATCTTGATGAGACTTCTGTCCGAAGTATGCTTAATCATCGAGATCGCTCGTTTCGACCTATTTAATGCGAGAAACACGTTATCTGGTTGTTTTCACCACTCCACAGTGCGTTTGATATGCAGAACCGGCGATATCTGGGTTTTCGTGGGGTTTCAAGCTGAGATATGCATTTTTTACGATAATCTTGGTGAGACTTACGTCCGAAGTATGCTTAAACATCGAGATCGCTCGTTTCGAGCTATTTAGTGCGAGAAACACGCTTTCTGGGGTTTTCACCACACCACAGTTCGTTGGATGTGCAGAACCTTAGATATCTTGGTTTTCGTGGGGTTTCAAGCTGAGATATGCATTTTCTGCGATAATCTTGGGGAGACCTCTGTCCGAAGTATGCAGAAACATCGAGATCGCTCTTTTCGACCTATTTAATGCGACAAACACGTTATCTGGTGTTTTCCCCACTCCACAGTGCGTTTGATATGCAGAACCAGCGATATCTTGGTTTTCGTGGGGTTTCAAGCTGAGATATGCATTTTTTACGATAATCTTTGTGAGACTTCCGTCCAAAGTATGCATAATCATCGAGATCGCTCTTTTCGACCTATTTAATGCGAGAAACACGTTATCTGGTGTTTTCACCACTCCACAGTGCGTTTGATATGCAGAACCAGCGATATCTTGGTTTTCGTGGGGATTCAAGCTCAGATATGCATTTTCTGCGATAGTCTTGGTGAGACCTCTGTCCGAAGTATGCAGAAACATCGAGATCGCTCTTTTCGACCTATTTAATGCGAGAAACACGAGATCTTGTGTTTTCACCACTCCACAGTGCGTTTGATATGCCGAACCAGCGATATCTGGGTTTTCGTGGGGATTCAAGCTGAGATATGCATTTTTTACGATAATCTTGATGAGACTTCTGTCCGAAGTATGCTTAATCATCGAGATCGCTCGTTTCGACCTATTTAATGCGAGAAACACGTTATCTGGTTGTTTTCACCACTCCACAGTGCGTTTGATATGCAGAACCGGCGATATCTGGGTTTTCGTGGGGTTTCAAGCTGAGATATGCATTTTATACGATAATCTTGGTGAGACTTCTGTCCGAAGTATGCTTAATCATCGAGATCGCTCTTTTCGACCTATTTAATGCGAGAAACACGTTATCTGGTGTTTTCACCACTCCACAGTGCGTTTGATATGCAGAACCAGCGATATCTTGGTTTTCGTGGGGATTCAAGCTCAGATATGCATTTTCTGCGATAGTCTTGGTGAGACCTCTGTCCGAAGTATGCAGAAACATCGAGATCGCTCTTTTCGACCTATTTAATGCGAGAAACACGAGATCTGGTGTTTTCACCACTCCACAGTGCGTTTGATATGCCGAACCAGCGATATCTGGGTTTTCGTGGGGATTCAAGCTGAGATATGCATTTTTTACGATAATCTTGATGAGACTTCTGTCCGAAGTATGCTTAATCATCGAGATCGCTCGTTTCGACCTATTTAATGCGAGAAACACGTTATCTGGTTGTTTTCACCACTCCACAGTGCGTTTGATATGCAGAACCGGCGATATCTGGGTTTTCGTGGGGTTTCAAGCTGAGATATGCATTTTTTACGATAATCTTGGTGAGACTTACGTCCGAAGTATGCTTAAACATCGAGATCGCTCGTTTCGAGCTATTTAGTGCGAGAAACACGCTTTCTGGGGTTTTCACCACACCACAGTTCGTTGGATGTGCAGAACCTTAGATATCTTGGTTTTCGTGGGGTTTCAAGCTGAGATATGCATTTTCTGCGATAATCTTGGGGAGACCTCTGTCCGAAGTATGCAGAAACATCGAGATCGCTCTTTTCGACCTATTTAATGCGAGAAACACGTTATCTGGTGTTTTCCCCACTCCACAGTGCGTTTGATATGCAGAACCAGCGATATCTTGGTTTTCGTGGGGTTTCAAACTGAGATATGCATTTTCTGCGATATTCTTGGGGAGACCTCTGTCCGCAGTATGCAGAAACATCGAGATCGCTCTTTTCGACCTATTTAATGCGAGAAACATGTTATCTGGTGTTTTCACCACTCCACAGTGCGTTTGATATGCAGAACCAGCGATATCTTGGTTTTCGTGGGGATTCAAGCTCAGATATGCATTTTCTGCGATAGTCTTGGTGAGACCTCTGTCCGATGTATGCAGAAACATCGAGATCGCTCTTTTCGACCTATTTAATGCGAGAAACACGAGATCTTGTGTTTTCACCACTCCACAGTGCGTTTGATATGCCGAACCAGCGATATCTGGGTTTTCGTGGGGATTCAAGCTCAGATATGCATTTTTTACGATAATCTTGATGAGACTTCTGTCCGAAGTATGCTTAATCATCGAGATCGCTCGTTTCGACCTATTTAATGCGAGAAACACGTTATCTGGTTGTTTTCACCACTCCACAGTGCGTTTGATATGCAGAACCGGCGATATCTGGGTTTTCGTGGGGTTTCAAGCTGAGATATGCATTTTTTACGATAATCTTGGTGAGACTTCCGTCCGAAGTATTTGCAGAAACATCGAGACCGCTCTTTTCGACCTATTTAATGCGAGAAACACGTTATCTGGTGTTTCCACCACTCCACAGTGCGTTTGATATGCAGAAACAGCGATATCTGGGTTTTCGTGGGGTTTCAAGCTGAGATATGCATTTTCTACGATAATCTTGATGAGACTTCTGTCCGAAGTTTGCAGAAACATCGAGATCGCTCTTTTCGACCTATTTAATGCGAGAAACACGTTATCTGGTGTTTTCACCACTCCACAGTGGGCTTGATATGCAGAACCAGCGATATCTTGGTTTTCGTGGGGATTCAAGCTCAGATATGCATTTTCTGCGATAATCTTGGTGAGACCTCTGTCCGAAGTATGCAGAAACATCGAGATCGCTCTTTTCGACCTATTTAATGCGAGAAACACGAGATCTGGTGTTTTCACCACTCCACAGTGCGTTTGATATGCCGAACCAGCGATATCTGGGTTT
Organism: Anthophora plumipes; assembly: GCA_951804975.1. Classification (NCBI taxonomy): domain Eukaryota; kingdom Metazoa; phylum Arthropoda; class Insecta; order Hymenoptera; family Apidae; genus Anthophora; species Anthophora plumipes. The sequence goes on along the minus strand of CATORF010000132.1, from coordinate 2,144,297 downwards.
TCGTGGGGATTCAAGCTGAGATATGCATTTTTTACGATAATCTTGATGAGACTTCTGTCCGAAGTATGCTTAATCATCGAGATCGCTCGTTTCGACCTATTTAATGCGAGAAACACGTTATCTGGTTGTTTTCACCACTCCACAGTGCGTTTGATATGCAGAACCGGCGATATCTGGGTTTTCGTGGGGTTTCAAGCTGAGATATGCATTTTTTACGATAATCTTGGTGAGACTTCCGTCCAAAGTATGCTTAATCATCGAGATCGCTCTTTTCGACCTATTTAATGCGAGAAACACGTTATCTGGTGTTTTCACCACTCCACAGTGCGTTTGATATGCAGAACCAGCGATATCTTGGTTTTCGTGGGGATTCAAGCTCAGATATGCATTTTCTGCGATAATCTTGGTGAGACCTCTGTCCGAAGTATGCAGAAACATCGAGATCGCTCTTTTCGACCTATTTAATGCGAGAAACACGTTATCTGGTGTTTTCACCACTCCACAGTGCGTTTGATATGCAGAACCAGCGATATCTTGGTTTTCGTGGGGATTCAAGCTCAGATATGCATTTTCTGCGATAATCTTGGTGAGACCTCTGTCCGAAGTATGCAGAAACATCGAGATCGCTCTTTTCGACCTATTTAATGCGAGAAACACGAGATCTGGTGTATTGACCACTCCACAGTACGTTTGACATGCAGAAACAGAGATATCTTGGTTTCGGTCGGGTTTCAAGCTGAGATATGCATTTTCTGCGATAATATTGGTGAGACTTCAGTCAGAAGTATGCAGAATCATCGAGATCGCTCTATTCGAGCAATTTAATGCGAGAAACCCGTTATCTGGTGTTTTCATCACTCCACAGGGCGTTTGTTATGCAGAACCGGCGATATCTTGGTTTTCGTGGGGTTTCCATCTGAGATATGCATTTCCTGCGATAATCTTGGTGAGACTTCAGTCAGAAGTATGCAGAATCATCTAGATCGCTCGTTTCGAGCTATTTAATGCGTGAAACACGTTATCTGGTTGTTTTCACCACTCCACAGTGCGTTTGATATGCAGAACCGGCGATATCTGGGTTTTCGTGGGGTTTCAAGCTGAGATATGCATTTTTTACGATAATCTTGGTGAGACTTCCGTCCGAAGTATGCTTTATCATCGAGATCGCTCGTTTCGAGCTATTTAATGCGAGAAACACGTTTTCTGGGGTTTTCACCACACCACAGTTCGTTGGATGTGCAGAACCTTAGATATCTTGGTTTTCGTGGGGTTTCAAACTGAGATATGCATTTTCTGCGATAATCTTGGGGAGACCTCTGTCCGCAGTATGCAGAAACATCGAGATCGCTCTTTTCGACCTATTTAATGCGAGAAACATGTTATCTGGTGTTTTCCCCACTCCACAGTGCGTTTGATATGCAGAACCACCGATATCTGGGTTTTCGTGGGGATTCAAGCTGAGATATGCATTTTTTACGATAATCTTGATGAGACTTCTGTCCGAAGTATGCTTAATCATCGAGATCGCTCGTTTCGACCTATTTAATGCGAGAAACACGTTATCTGGTTGTTTTCACCACTCCACAGTGCGTTTGATATGCAGAACCGGCGATATCTGGGTTTTCGTGGGGTTTCAAGCTGAGATATGCATTTTTTACGATAATCTTGGTGAGACTTACGTCCGAAGTATGCTTAAACATCGAAATCGCTCGTTTCGAGCTATTTAGTGCGAGAAACACGCTTTCTGGGGTTTTCACCACACCACAGTTCGTTGGATGTGCAGAACCTTAGATATCTTGGTTTTCGTGGGGTTTCAAGCTGAGATATGCATTTTCTGCGATAATCTTGGGGAGACCTCTGTCCGAAGTATGCAGAAACATCGAGATCGCTCTTTTCGACCTATTTAATGCGAGAAACACGTTATCTGGTGTTTTCCCCACTCCACAGTCCGTTTGATATGCAGAACCAGCGATATCTTGGTTTTCGTGGGGTTTCAAGCTGAGATATGCATTTTTTACGATAATCTTGGTGAGACTTCCGTCCAAAGTATGCATAATCATCGAGATCGCTCTTTTCGACCTATTTAATGCGAGAAACACGTTATCTGGTGTTTTCACCACTCCACAGTGGGCTTGATATGCAGAACCAGCGATATCTTGGTTTTCGTGGGGATTCAAGCTCAGATATGCATTTTCTGCGATAATCTTGGTGAGACCTCTGTCCGAAGTATGCAGAAACATCGAGATCGCTCTTTTCGACCTATTTAATGCGAGAAACACGAGATCTGGTGTTTTCACCACTCCACAGTGCGTTTGATATGCCGAACCAGCGATATCTGGGTTTTCGTGGGGATTCAAGCTGAGATATGCATTTTTTACGATAATCTTGATGAGACGTCTGTCCGAAGTATGCTTAATCATCGAGATCGCTCGTTTCGACCTATTTAATGCGAGAAACACGTTATCTGGTTGTTTTCACCACTCCACAGTGCGTTTGATATGCAGAACCGGCGATATCTGGGTTTTCGTGGGGTTTCAAGCTGAGATATGCATTTTTTACGATAATCTTGGTGAGACTTCCGTCCAAAGTATGCTTAATCATCGAGATCGCTCTTTTCGACCTATTTAATGCGAGAAACACGTTATCTGGTGTTTTCACCACTCCACAGTGCGTTTGATATGCAGAACCAGCGATATCTTGGTTTTCGTGGGGATTCAAGCTCAGATATGCATTTTCTGCGATAATCTTGGTGAGACCTCTGTCCGAAGTATGCAGAAACATCGAGATCGCTCTTTTCGACCTATTTAATGCGAGAAACACGTTATCTGGTGTTTTCACCACTCCACAGTGCGTTTGATATGCAGAACCAGCGATATCTTGGTTTTCGTGGGGATTCAAGCTCAGATATGCATTTTCTGCGATAATCTTGGTGAGACCTCTGTCCGAAGTATGCAGAAACATCGAGATCGCTCTTTTCGACCTATTTAATGCGAGAAACACGAGATCTGGTGTATTGACCACTCCACAGTACGTTTGACATGCAGAAACAGAGATATCTTGGTTTCGGTCGGGTTTCAAGCTGAGATATGCATTTTCTGCGATAATATTGGTGAGACTTCAGTCAGAAGTATGCAGAATCATCGAGATCGCTCTATTCGAGCAATTTAATGCGAGAAACCCGTTATCTGGTGTTTTCATCACTCCACAGGGCGTTTGTTATGCAGAACCGGCGATATCTTGGTTTTCGTGGGGTTTCCATCTGAGATATGCATTTCCTGCGATAATCTTGGTGAGACTTCAGTCAGAAGTATGCAGAATCATCTAGATCGCTCGTTTCGAGCTATTTAATGCGTGAAACACGTTATCTGGTTGTTTTCACCACTCCACAGTGCGTTTGATATGCAGAACCGGCGATATCTGGGTTTTCGTGGGGTTTCAAGCTGAGATATGCATTTTTTACGATAATCTTGGTGAGACTTCCGTCCGAAGTATGCTTTATCATCGAGATCGCTCGTTTCGAGCTATTTAATGCGAGAAACACGTTTTCTGGGGTTTTCACCACACCACAGTTCGTTGGATGTGCAGAACCTTAGATATCTTGGTTTTCGTGGGGTTTCAAACTGAGATATGCATTTTCTGCGATAATCTTGGGGAGACCTCTGTCCGCAGTATGCAGAAACATCGAGATCGCTCTTTTCGACCTATTTAATGCGAGAAACATGTTATCTGGTGTTTTCCCCACTCCACAGTGCGTTTGATATGCAGAACCATCGATATCTGGGTTTTCGTGGGGATTCAAGCTGAGATATGCATTTTTTACGATAATCTTGATGAGACTTCTGTCCGAAGTATGCTTAATCATCGAGATCGCTCGTTTCGACCTATTTAATGCGAGAAACACGTTATCTGGTTGTTTTCACCACTCCACAGTGCGTTTGATATGCAGAACCGGCGATATCTGGGTTTTCGTGGGGTTTCAAGCTGAGATATGCATTTTTTACGATAATCTTGGTGAGACTTACGTCCGAAGTATGCTTAAACATCGAGATCGCTCGTTTCGAGCTATTTAGTGCGAGAAACACGCTTTCTGGGGTTTTCACCACACCACAGTTCGTTGGATGTGCAGAACCTTAGATATCTTGGTTTTCGTGGGGTTTCAAGCTGAGATATGCATTTTCTGCGATAATCTTGGGGAGACCTCTGTCCGAAGTATGCAGAAACATCGAGATCACTCTTTTCGACCTATTTAATGCGAGAAACACGTTATCTGGTGTTTTCCCCACTCCACAGTCCGTTTGATATGCAGAACCAGCGATATCTTGGTTTTCGTGGGGATTCAAGCTCAGATATGCATTTTCTGCGATAATCTTGGTGAGACCTCTGTCCGAAGTATGCAGAAACATCGAGATCGCTCTTTTCGACCTATTTAATGCGAGAAACACGAGATCTGGTGTTTTCACCACTCCACAGTGCGTTTGATATGCCGAACCAGCGATATCTGGGTTTTCGTGGGGATTCAAGCTGAGATATGCATTTTTTACGATAATCTTGATGAGACTTCTGTCCGAAGTATGCTTAATCATCGAGATCGCTCGTTTCGACCTATTTAATGCGAGAAACACGTTATCTGGTTGTTTTCACCACTCCACAGTGCGTTTGATATGCAGAACCGGCGATATCTGGGTTTTCGTGGGGTTTCAAGCTGAGATAAGCATTTTTTACGATAATCTTGGTGAGACTTCCGTCCAAAGTATGCATAATCATCGAGATCGCTCTTTTCGACCTATTTAATGCGAGAAACACGTTATCTGGTGTTTTCACCACTCCACAGTGCGTTTGATATGCAGAACCAGCGATATCTTGGTTTTCGTGGGGATTCAAGCTCAGATATGCATTTTCTGCGATAGTCTTGGTGAGACCTCTGTCCGAAGTATGCAGAAACATCGAGATCGCTCTTTTCGACCTATTTAATGCGAGAAACACGAGATCTGGTGTTTTCACCACTCCACAGTGCGTTTGATATGCCGAACCAGCGATATCTGGGTTTTCGTGGGGATTCAAGCTGAGATATGCATTTTTTACGATAATCTTGATGAGACTTCTGTCCGAAGTATGCTTAATCATCGAGATCGCTCGTTTCGACCTATTTAATGCGAGAAACACGTTATCTGGTTGTTTTCACCACTCCACAGTGCGTTTGATATGCAGAACCGGCGATATCTGGGTTTTCGTGGGGTTTCAAGCTGAGATAAGCATTTTTTACGATAATCTTGGTGAGACTTCCGTCCGAAGTATGCAGAAACATCGAGATCGCTCTTTTCGACCTATTTAATGCGAGAAACACGTTATCTGGTGTTTCCACCACTCCACAGTGCGTTTGATATGCAGAAACAGCGATATCTGGGTTTTCGTGGGGTTTCAAGCTGAGATATGCATTTTCTACGATAATCTTGATGAGACTTCTGTCCGAAGTTTGCAGAAACATCGAGATCGCTCTTTTCGACCTATTTAATGCGAGAAACACGTTATCTGGTGTTTTCACCACTCCACAGTGCGCTTGATATGCAGAACCAGCGATATCTTGGTTTTCGTGGGGATTCAAGCTCAGATATGCATTTTCTGCGATAATCTTGGTGAGACCTCTGTCCGAAGTATGCAGAAACATCGAGATCGCTCTTTTCGACCTATTTAATGCAAGAAACACGAGATCTGGTGTTTTCACCACTCCACAGTGCGTTTGATATGCCGAACCAGCGATATCTGGGTTTTCGTGGGGATTCAAGCTGAGATATGCATTTTTTACGATAATCTTGATGAGACTTCTGTCCGAAGTATGCTTAATCATCGAGATCGCTCGTTTCGACCTATTTAATGCGAGAAACACGTTATCTGGTTGTTTTCACCACTCCACAGTGCGTTTGATATGCAGAACCGGCGATATCTGGGTTTTCGTGGGGTTTCAAGCTGAGATATGCATTTTTTACGATAATCTTGATGAGACTTCTGTCCGAAGTATGCTTAATCATCGAGATCGCTCGTTTCGACCTATTTAATGCGAGAAACACGTTATCTGGTTGTTTTCACCACTCCACAGTGCGTTTGATATGCAGAACCGGCGATATCTGGGTTTTCGTGGGGTTTCAAGCTGAGATATGCATTTTTTACGATAATCTTGGTGAGACTTCCGTCCGAAGTATGCAGAAACATCGAGATCGCTCTTTTCGACCTATTTAATGCGAGAAACACGTTATCTGGTGTTTTCACCACTCCACAGTGCGTTTGATATGCAGAAACAGCGATATCTGGGTTTTCGTGGGGTTTCAAGCTGAGATATGCATTTTCTACGATAATCTTGATGAGACTTCTGTCCGAAGTTTGCAGAAACATCGAGATCGCTCTTTTCGACCTATTTAATGCGAGAAACACGTTATCTGGTGTTTTCACCACTCCACAGTGCGCTTGATATGCAGAACCAGCGATATCTTGGTTTTCGTGGGGATTCAAGCTCAGATATGCATTTTCTGCGATAATCTTGGTGAGACCTCTGTCCGAAGTATGCAGAAACATCGAGATCGCTCTTTTCGACCTATTTAATGCGAGAAACACGAGATCTGGTGTTTTCACCACTCCACAGTGCGTTTGATATGCCGAACCAGCGATATCTGGGTTTTCGTGGGGATTCAAGCTGAGATATGCATTTTTTACGATAATCTTGATGAGACTTCTGTCCGAAGTATGCTTAATCATCGAGATCGCTCGTTTCGACCTATTTAATGCGAGAAACACGTTATCTGGTTGTTTTCACCACTCCACAGTGCGTTTGATATGCAGAACCGGCGATATCTGGGTTTTCGTGGAGTTTCAAGCTGAGATATGCATTTTTTACGATAATCTTGGTGAGACTTCCGTCCAAAGTATGCTTAATCATCGAGATCGCTCTTTTCGACCTATTTAATGCGAGAAACACGTTATATGGTGTTTTCACCACTCCACAGTGCGTTTGATATGCAGAACCAGCGATATCTTGGTTTTCGTGGGGATTCAAGCTCAGATATGCATTTTCTGCGATAATCTTGGTGAGACCTCTGTCCGAAGTATGCAGAAACATCGAGATCGCTCTTTTCGACCTATTTAATGCGAGAAACACGAGATCTGGTGTTTTCACCACTCCACAGTGCGTTTGATATGCCGAACCAGCGATATCTGGGTTTTCGTGGGGTTTCAAGCTGAGATATGCATTTTCTACGATAATCTTGATGAGACTTCTGTCCGAAGTTTGCAGAAACATCGAGATCGCTCTTTTCGACCTATTTAATGCGAGAAACACGTTATCTGGTGTTTTCACCACTCCACAGTGCGCTTGATATGCAGAACCAGCGATATCTTGGTTTTCGTGGGGATTCAAGCTCAGATGTGCATTTTCTGCGATAATCTTGGTGAGACCTCTGTCCGAAGTATGCAGAAACATCGAGATCGCTCTTTTCGACCTATTTAATGCGAGAAACACGAGATCTGGTGTTTTCACCACTCCACAGTGCGTTTGATATGCCGAACCAGCGATATCTGGGTTTTCGTGGGGATTCAAGCTGAGATATGCATTTTTTACGATAATCTTGATGAGACTTCTGTCCGAAGTATGCTTAATCATCGAGATCGCTCGTTTCGACCTATTTAATGCGAGAAACACGTTATCTGGTTGTTTTCACCACTCCACAGTGCGTTTGATATGCAGAACCGGCGATATCTGGGTTTTCGTGGGGTTTCAAGCTGAGATATGCATTTTTTACGATAATCTTGGTGAGACTTCCGTCCAAAGTATGCTTAATCATCGAGATCGCTCTTTTCGACCTATTTAATGCGAGAAACACGTTATCTGGTGTTTTCACCACTCCACAGTGCGTTTGATATGCAGAACCAGCGATATCTTGGTTTTCGTGGGGATTCAAGCTGAGATATGCATTTTTTACGATAATCTTGATGAGACTTCTGTCCGAAGGATGCTTAATCATCGAGATCGCTCGTTTCGACCTATTTAATGCGAGAAACACGTTATCTGGTTGTTTTCACCACTCCACAGTGCGTTTGATATGCAGAACCGGCGATATCTGGGTTTTCGTGGGGTTTCAAGCTGAGATATGCATTTTTTACGATAATCTTGATGAGACTTCTGTCCGAAGGATGCTTAATCATCGAGATCGCTCGTTTCGACCTATTTAATGCGAGAAACACGTTATCTGGTTGTTTTCACCACTCCACAGTGCGTTTGATATGCAGAACCGGCGATATCTGGGTTTTCGTGGGGTTTCAAGCTGAGATATGCATTTTTTACGATAATCTTGATGAGACTTCTGTCCGAAGTATGCTTAATCATCGAGATCGCTCGTTTCGACCTATTTAATGCGAGAAACACGTTATCTGGTGTTGTCACCACTCCACAGTGCGTTTGATATGCTGAACCAGCGATATCTTGGTTTTCGTGGGGATTCAAGCTGAGATATGCAATTTCTGCGATGATCTTGGTGAGACTTCCGTCCGAAGTATGCTTAATCATCGAGATCGCTCGTTTCGAGCTATTTAATGCGAGAAACACGTTTTCTGGGGTTTTCACCACACCACAGTTCGTTGGATGTGCAGAACCTTAGATATCTTGGTTTTGGTGGGGTTTCAAGCTGAGATATGCATTTTCTGCAATAATCTTGGGGAGACCTCTGTCCGAAGTATGCAGAAACATCGAGATCGCTCTTTTCGACCTATTTAATGCGAGAAACACGTTATCTGGTGTTTTCCCCACTCCACAGTGCGTTTGATATGCAGAACCGGCGATATCTGGGTTTTCGTGGGGTTTCAAGGTGAGATATGCATTTTTTACGATAATCTTGGTGAGACTTCCGTCCGAAGTATGCTTTATCATCGAGATCGCTCGTTTCGACCTATTTAATGCGAGAAACACGTTATCTGGTTGTTTTCACCACTCCACAGTGCGTTTGATATGCAGAACCGGCGATATCTGGGTTTTCGTGGAGTTTCAAGCTGAGATATGCATTTTTTACGATAATCTTGGTGAGACTTACGTCCGAAGTATGCTTAATCATCGAGATCGCTCTTTTCGACCTATTTAATGCGAGAAACACGTTATCTGGTGTTTTCACCACTCCACAGTGCGTTTGATATGCAGAACCAGCGATATCTTGGTTTTCGTGGGGTTTCAAGCTGAGATATGCATTTTTTACGATAATCTTGATGAGACTTCTGTCCGAAGTATGCTTAATCATCGAGATCGCTCGTTTCGACCTATTTAATGCGAGAAACACGTTATCTGGTGTTTTCACCACTCCACAGTGCGCTAGATATGCAGAACCAGCGATATCTTGGTTTTCGTGGGGATTCAAGCTCAGATATGCATTTTCTGCGATAATCTTGGTGAGACCTCTGTCCGAAGTATGCAGAAACATCGAGATCGCTCTTTTCGACCTACTTAATGCGAGAAACACGAGATCTGGTGTTTTCACCACTCCACAGTGCGTTTGATATGCCGAACCAGCGATATCTGGGTTTTCGTGGGGATTCAAGCTGAGATATGCATTTTTTATGATAATCTTGATGAGACTTCTGTCCGAAGTATGCTTAATCATCGAGATCGCTCGTTTCGACCTATTTAATGCGAGAAACACGTTATCTGGTTGTTTTCACCACTCCACAGTGCGTTTGATATGCAGAACCGGCGATATCTGGGTTTTCGTGGGGTTTCAAGCTGAGATATGCATTTTTTACGATAATCTTGGTGAGACTTCCGTCCAAAGTATGCTTAATCATCGAGATCGCTCTTTTCGACCTATTTAATGCGAGAAACACGTTATCTGGTGTTTTCACCACTCCACAGTGCGTTTGATATGCAGAACCAGCGATATCTTGGTTTTCGTGGGGATTCAAGCTCAGATATGCATTTTCTGCGATAATCTTGGTGAGACCTCTGTCCGAAGTATGCAGAAACATCGAGATCGCTCTTTTCGACCTATTTAATGCGAGAAACACGAGATCTGGTGTTTTCACCACTCCACAGTGCGTTTGATATGCCGAACCAGCGATATCTGGGTTTTCGTGGGGATTCAAGCTGAGATATGCATTTTTTACGATAATCTTGATGAGACTTCTGTCCGAAGTATGCTTAATCATCGAGATCGCTCGTTTCGACCTATTTAATGCAAGAAACACGTTATCAGGTTGTTTTCACCACTCCACAGTGCGTTTGATATGCAGAACCGGCGATATCTGGGTTTTCGTGGGGTTTCAGGCTGAGATATGCATTTTTTACGATAATCTTGGTGAGACTTCCGTCCAAAGTATGCTTAATCATCGAGATCGCTCTTTTCGACCTATTTAATGCGAGAAACACGTTATCTGGTGTTTTCACCACTCCACAGTGCGTTTGATATGCAGAACGAGCGATATCTGGGTTTTCGTGGGGTTTCAAGCTGAGATATGCATTTTTTACGATAATCTTGATGAGACTTCTGTCCGAAGTATGCTTAATCATCGAGATCGCTCGTTTCGACCTATTTAATGCGAGAAACACGTTATCTGGTGTTTTCACCACTCCACTGTGCGTTTGATATGCAGAACAGTAGATATCTTGGTTTTCGTGGGGTTTCAAGCTGAGACATGCATTTTCTGCGATAATCTTGTTGAGACTTCTGTCCGAAGTATGCAGAATCATCGAGATCGCTCTTTTCGAGCTATTTATTGCGAGAAACACGTTATCTGGTGTTTTCACCACTCCACAGTGCGTTTCATATGCAGAACCAGCGATATCTTGGTTTTCGAGGCGTTTCAAGCTCAGATATGCATTTTCTGCGATAATCTTGGTGAGACTTCTGTCCGAAGTTTGCAGAGTCATCGAGATCGTACTTTTCGAGCTATTTAATGCGAGAAACACGTTATCTGGTGTTTTCACCACTCCACAGTGCGTTTGATATGCAGAACCAGCGATATCTTGGTTTTCGTGGGGATTCAAGCTCAGATATGCATTTTCTGCGATAATCTTTGTGAGACCACTGTCCGAGGTATGCAGAAACATCGAGATCGCTCTTATCGACCTATTTAATGCGAGAAACACGTTTTCTGGTGTTTTCACCACACCACAGTGCGGTTGATATGCAGAACCAGCGATATCTGGGTTTTCGTGGGGTTTCAAGCTGAGATATGCAATTTCTGCGATAATCTTGTTGAGACATCCGTCCGAAGTATGCTTAATCATCGAGATCGCTCGTTTCGAGCTATTTAATGCGAGAAACACGTTTTCTAGGGTTTTCACCACACCACAGTTCGTTGGATGTGCAGAACCGGAGATATCTTGGTTTTCGTGGGGTTTCAAGCTGAGATATGCATTTTCTGCGATAATCTTGGTGAGACCTCTGTCCGAAGTATGCAGAAACATCGAGATCGCTCTTTTCGACCTATTTAATGCGAGAAACACGTTATATGGTGTTTTCACCACTCCACAGTGCGTTTGATATGCAGAAACAGCGATATCTGGGTTTTCGTGTGGTTTCAAGCTGAGATATGCAATCTCTGCGATAATCTTGTTGAGACATCCGTCCGAAGTATGCTTAATCTTCGAGATCGCTCGTTTCGATCTATTAAATGCGAGAAACACGTTATCTGGTGTTTTCACCACTCCACAGTGCGCTTGATATGCAGAACCAGCGATATCTTGGTTTTCATGGGGTTTCAAGCTGAGATATGCATTTTTTACGATAATCTTGATGAGACTTCTGTCCGAAGTGTGCTTAATCATCGAGATCGCTCGTTTCGATCTATTTAATGCGAGAAACACGTTATCTGGTGTTTTCACCACTCCACAGTGCGCTTGATATGCAGAACCAGCGATATCTTGGTTTTCATGGGGATTCAAGCTGAGATATGCAATTTCTGCGATAATCTTGGTGAGACTTCCGTCCGAAGTATGGTTAATCATCGAGATCGCTCGTTTCGAGCTATTTAACGCGAGAAACACGTTTTCTAGTCTTTTCACCACTCCACAGTGCGTTTGATATGCAGAACCAGCGATATCTTGGTTTTCATGGGGATTCAAGCTGAGATATGCATTTTCTGCGATAATCTTGGTGAGACCTCTGTCCGAAGTATGCAGAAACATCGAGATCGCTCTTTTCGTCCTATTTAATGCGAGAAACACGTTATCTGGTGTTTTCACCACTCCACAGTGCGTTTGATATGCAGAACCGGCGACATCTTGGCTTTCGTCGGGTATCAAGCTGAGATATGCATTTTCTTCGATAATCTTGGTGAGACTTCTGTCAGAAGTATGCAGAATCATCGGGATCGCTCTTTTCGAGCTATTTAATGCGAGAAACACGTTATCTGGTTGTTTTCACCACTCCACAGTGCGTTTGGTATGCAGAACCGGCGTCATCTTGATTTTCGTGAGGTTTCAAGGTGAGATATGCATTTTTTGCGATAATATTGGTGAGACTTCAGTCAGAAGGATGCAGAATCATCTAGATCGCTCGTTTCGAGCTACTTAATGCGAGAAACACGTTTTCTGGTGTTTTCACCACTCCACAGAACGTTTTATGTGCAGAACCGGCGACATCTTGGATTACGTCGGGTTTCAAGCTGAGATATGCATTTTCTGCGATTATCTTGGTGAGACTTCAGTCAGAAGTATGCAGAATCATCTAGATCGCTCTTGTCGAGCTATTTAATGCAAAAAAACAAGTTTCCTGGTGTTTTCAAAATTTCCACAGTGCGTTTGATATGCAGAACCGGCGATATCTTGATTTTCGTGGTGTTTCCAGCTGAGATATGCATTTTCTGCGATAATCTTGGTGAGTCTTCTGTCAGAAGTATGCAGAATCATCGAGATCCCTCTTTTCGGGCTATTTAATGCGAGAAACACGTTATCTGGTGTTTTCACCACTCCACAGTGCGTTTGATATGCAGAACCGGCGACATCTTGGCTTTCGTCGGGTATCAAGCTGAGATATGCATTTTCTACGATAATCTTGGTGAGACTTCTGTCAGAAGTATGCAGAATCATCGGGATCGCTCTTTTCAAGCTATTTAATGCGAGAAACACGTTATCTGGTTGTTTTCACCACTCCACAGTGCGTTTGATATGCAGAACCGGCGTCATCTTGATTTTCGTGTGGTTTCAAGGTGAGATATGCATTTTTTGCGATAATATTGGTGAGACTTCAGTCAGAAGTATGCAGAATCATCTAGATCGCTCGTTTCGAGCTACTTAATGCGAGAAACACGTTATCTGGTGTTTTCACCACTCCACAGTGCGTTTGATATGCAGAACCGGCGACATCTTGGCTTTCGTGGGGATTCAAGCTCAGATGTGCATTTTCTGCGATAATCTTGGTGAGACCTCCGTCCGAAGTATGCTTAATCATCGAGATCGCTCGTTTCGAGCTATGTAATGCGAGAAACACGTTTTCTAGGGTTTTCCCCACACCACAGTTCGTTGGATGTGCAGAACCGGAGATATCTTGGTTTTCGTGCGGTTTCAAGCTGAGATATGCATTTTCTGCGATAATCTTGGTGAGAATTCTGTCAGAAGTATGCAGAATCATCTAGATCGCTCGTTTCGAGCTACTTAATGCGAGAAACACGTTTTCTGGTGTTTTCACCACTCCACAGAACGTTTTATGTGCAGAACCGGCGACATCTTGGATTTCGTGGGGTTTCAAGCTGAGATATGCATTTTCTGCGATAATCTTCGTGAGACTTCTGTCCAAAGTATGCTTAATCATCGAGATCGCTCGTTTCGACCTATTTAATGCGAGAAACACGTTTTCTGGGGTTTTCACCACACCACAGTTCGTTGGATGTGCAGAACCGGAGATATCTTGGTTTTCGTGGGGTTTCAGGCTGAGATATGCATTGTCTGCGATAATCTTGATGAGACTTCTGTCCGAAGTATGCTCAATCATCGAGATCGCTCGTTTCGATCTATTTAATGCGAGAAACACGTTATCTGGTGTTTTCACCACTCCACAGTGCGTTTGATATGCAGAACCAGCGATATCTTGGTTTTCGTGGGGATTCAAGCTCAGATATGCATTTTCTGCGATAATCTTGGTGAGACCTCTGTCCGAGGTATGCAGAAACATCGAGATCGCTCTTATCGACCTATTTAATGCCAGAAACACGTTTTCTGGTGTTTTCACCACACCACAGTGCGTTTGATATGCAGAACCAGCGATATCTGGGTTTTCGTGGGGTTTCAAGCTGAGATATGCATTTTTTACGATAATCTTGATGAGACTTCTGTCCGAAGTATGCTTAATCATCGAGATCGCTCGTTTCGATCTATTTAATGCGAGAAACACGTTATCTGGTGTTTTCACCACTCCACAGTGCGCTTGATATGCAGAACCAGCGATATCTTGGTTTTCATGGGGATTCAAGCTGAGATATGCAATTTCTGCGATAATCTTGGTGAGACCTCCGTCCGAAGTATGCTTAATCATCGAGATCGCTCGTTTCGAGCTATTTAATGCGAGAAACACGTTTTCTAGGGTTTTCCCCACACCACAGTTCGTTGGATGTGCAGAACCGGCGTCATCTTGATTTTCGTGAGGTTTCGAGGTGAGATATGCATTTTTTGCGACAATATTGGTGAGACTTCAGTCAGAAGTATGCAGAATCATCTAGATCGCTCGTTTCGAGCTACTTAATGCGAGAAACACGATTTCTGGTGTTTTCACCACTCCACAGAACGTTTTATGTGCAGAAACAGCGATATCTGGGTTTTCGTGGGGTTTCAAGCTGAGATATGCAATTTCTGCGATAATCTTGGTGAGACATCCGTCCGAAGTATGCTTAATCATCGAGATCGCTCGTTTCGAGCTATTTAATGCGAGAAACACGTTTTCTAGGGTTTTCACCACACCACAGTTCGTTGGATGTGCAGAACCGGAGATATCTTGGTTTTCGTGGGGTTTCAAGCTGAGATATGCATTTTCTGCGATAATCTTGGTGAGACTTCTGTCCGAAGTATGCTTAATCATCGAGATCGCTCGTTTCGACCTATTTGATGCGAGAAACACGTTTTCTGATGTTTTCACCACTCCACAGTGCGTTTGATATGCAGAACCGGCGACATCTTGGCTTTCGTCGGGTATCAAGCTGAGATATGCATTTTCTACGATAATCTTGGTGAAACATCCGTCCGAAGTATGCTTGATCATCGAGATCGCTCGTTTCGACCTATTTAATGCGAGAAACACGTTATCTGGTGTTTTCACCACTCCACAGTGCGTTTGATATGCAGAACCGGCGATATCTTGGTTTTCGAGGGGTTTCAAGCTCAGATATGCATTTTCTGCGATAATCTTGGTGAGACTTCCGTCAGAAGTATGCAGAATCATCGGGATCGCTCTTTTCGACCTATTTAATGCGAGAAACACGTTATCTGGTGTTTTCTCCACTCCACAGTGCGTATGATATGCAGAACCGACGATATCTTGGTTTTCGAGGCGTTTCAAGCTCAGATATGCATTTTCTGCGATAATCTTGGTGAGACTTCTGTCCGAAGTTTGCAGAGTCATCGAGATCGTACTTTTCGAGCTATTTAATGCGAGAAACACGTTATCTGGTGTTTTCACCACTCCACAGTGCGTTTGATATGCAGAACCAGCGATATCTTGGTTTTCGTGGGGATTCAAGCTCAGATATGCATTTTCTGCGATAATCTTTGTGAGACCACTGTCCGAGGTATGCAGAAACATCGAGATCGCTCTTATCGACCTATTTAATGCGAGAAACACGTTTTCTGGTGTTTTCACCACACCACAGTGCGGTTGATATGCAGAACCAGCGATATCTGGGTTTTCGTGGGGTTTCAAGCTGAGATATGCAATTTCTGCGATAATCTTGTTGAGACATCCGTCCGAAGTATGCTTAATCATCGAGATCGCTCGTTTCGAGCTATTTAATGCGAGAAACACGTTTTCTAGGGTTTTCACCACACCACAGTTCGTTGGATGTGCAGAACCGGAGATATCTTGGTTTTCGTGGGGTTTCAAGCTGAGATATGCATTTTTTACGATAATCTTGATGAGACTTCTGTCCGAAGTGTGCTTAATCATCGAGATCCCTCTTTTCGGGCTATTTAATGCGAGAAACACGTTATCTGGTGTTTTCACCACTCCACAGTGCGTTTGATATGCAGAACCGGCGACATCTTGGCTTTCGTCGGGTATCAAGCTGAGATATGCATTTTCTACGATAATCTTGGTGAGACTTCTGTCAGAAGTATGCAGAATCATCGGGATCGCTCTTTTCAAGCTATTTAATGCGAGAAACACGTTTTCTAGGGTTTTCACCACACCACAGTTCGTTGGATGTGCAGAACCGGAGATATCTTGGTTTTCGTGGGGTTTCAAGCTGAGATATGCATTTTCTGCGATAATCTTGGTGAGACCTCTGTCCGAAGTATGCAGAAACATCGAGATCGCTCTTTTCGACCTATTTAATGCGAGAAACACGTTATATGGTGTTTTCACCACTCCACAGTGCGTTTGATATGCAGAAACAGCGATATCTGGGTTTTCGTGTGGTTTCAAGCTGAGATATGCAATCTCTGCGATAATCTTGTTGAGACATCCGTCCGAAGTATGCTTAATCATCTAGATCGCTCTTGTCGTGCTATTTAATGCAAAAAATCAAGTTTCCTGGTGTTTTCAAAATTTCCACAGTGCGTTTGATATGCAGAACCGGCGATATCTTGATTTTCTTGGTGTTTCCAGCTGAGATATGCATTTTCTGCGATAATCTTGGTGAGTCTTCTGTCAGAAGTATGCAGAATCATCGAGATCCCTCTTTTCGGGCTATTTAATGCGAGAAACACGTTATCTGGTGTTTTCACCACTCCACAGTGCGTTTGATATGCAGAACCGGCGACATCTTGGCTTTCGTCGGGTATCAAGCTGAGATATGCATTTTCTACGATAATCTTGGTGAGACTTCTGTCAGAAGTATGCAGAATCATCGGGATCGCTCTTTTCAAGCTATTTAATGCGAGAAACACGTTATCTGGTTGTTTTCACCACTCCACAGTGCGTTTGATATGCAGAACCGGCGTCATCTTGATTTTCGTGTGGTTTCAAGGTGAGATATGCATTTTTTGCGATAATATTGGTGAGACTTCAGTCAGAAGTATGCAGAATCATCTAGATCGCTCGTTTCGAGCTACTTAATGCGAGAAACACGTTATCTGGTGTTTTCACCACTCCACAGTGCGTTTGATATGCAGAACCGGCGACATCTTGGCTTTCGTGGGGATTCAAGCTCAGATATGCATTTTCTGCGATAATCTTGGTGAGACCTCCGTCCGAAGTATGCTTAATCATCGAGATCGCTCGTTTCGAGCTATGTAATGCGAGAAACACGTTTTCTAGGGTTTTCCCCACACCACAGTTCGTTGGATGTGCAGAACCGGAGATATCTTGGTTTTCGTGCGGTTTCAAGCTGAGATATGCATTTTCTGCGATAATCTTGGTGAGAATTCTGTCAGAAGTATGCAGAATCATCTAGATCGCTCGTTTCGAGCTACTTAATGCGAGAAACACGTTTTCTGGTGTTTTCACCACTCCACAGAACGTTTTATGTGCAGAACCGGCGACATCTTGGATTTCGTGGGGTTTCAAGCTGAGATATGCATTTTCTGCGATAATCTTCGTGAGACTTCTGTCCAAAGTATGCTTAATCATCGAGATCGCTCGTTTCGACCTATTTAATGCGAGAAACACGTTTTCTGGGGTTTTCACCACACCACAGTTCGTTGGATGTGCAGAACCGGAGATATCTTGGTTTTCGTGGGGTTTCAGGCTGAGATATGCATTGTCTGCGATAATCTTGATGAGACTTCTGTCCGAAGTATGCTCAATCATCGAGATCGCTCGTTTCGATCTATTTAATGCGAGAAACACGTTATCTGGTGTTTTCACCACTCCACAGTGCGCTTGATATGCAGAACCAGCGATATCTTGGTTTTCATGGGGATTCAAGCTGAGATATGCAATTTCTGCGATAATCTTGTTGAGACCTCCGTCCGAAGTATGCTTAATCATCGAGATCGCTCGTTTCGAGCTATTTAATGCGAGAAACACGTTTTCTAGGGTTTTCCCCACACCACAGTTCGTTGGATGTGCAGAACCGGCGTCATCTTGATTTTCGTGAGGTTTCGAGGTGAGATATGCATTTTTTGCGACAATATTGGTGAGACGTCAGTCAGAAGTATGCAGAATCATCTAGATCGCTCGTTTCGAGCTACTTAATGCGAGAATCACGTTTTCTGGTGTTTTCACCACTCCACAGAACGTTTTATGTGCAGAAACAGCGATATCTGGGTTTTCGTGGGGTTTCAAGCTGAGATATGCAATTTCTGCGATAATCTTGGTGAGACATCCGTCCGAAGTATGCTTAATCATCGAGATCGCTCGTTTCGAGCTATTTAATGCGAGAAACACGTTTTCTAGGGTTTTCACCACACCACAGTTCGTTGGATGTGCAGAACCGGAGATATCTTGGTTTTCGTGGGGTTTCAAGCTGAGATATGCATTTTCTGCGATAATCTTGGTGAGACTTCTGTCCGAAGTATGCTTAATCATCGAGATCGCTCGTTTCGACCTATTTGATGCGAGAAACACGTTTTCTGATGTTTTCACCACTCCACAGTGCGTTTGATATGCAGAACCGGCGATATCTTGGTTTTCGAGGGGTTTCAAGCTCAGATATGCATTTTCTGCGATAATCTTGGTGAGACTTCCGTCAGAAGTATGCAGAATCATCGGGATCGCTCTTTTCGACCTATTTAATGCGAGAAACACGTTATCTGGTGTTTTCTCCACTCCACAGTGCGTATGATATGCAGAACCGACGATATCTTGGTTTTCGAGGCGTTTCAAGCTCAGATATGCATTTTCTGCTATAATCTTGGTGAGACTTCTGTCCGAAGTTTGCAGAGTCATCGAGATCGTACTTTTCGAGCTATTTAATGCGAGAAACACGTTATCTGGTGTTTTCACCACTCCACAGTGCGTTTGATATGCAGAACCAGCGATATCTTGGTTTTCGTGGGGATTCAAGCTCAGATATGCATTTTCTGCGATAATCTTTGTGAGACCACTGTCCGAGGTATGCAGAAACATCGAGATCGCTCTTATCGACCTATTTAATGCGAGAAACACGTTTTCTGGTGTTATCACCGCACCACAGTGCGGTTGATATGCAGAACCAGCGATATCTGGGTTTTCGTGGGGTTTCAAGCTGAGATATGCAATTTCTGCGATAATCTTGTTGAGACATCCGTCCGAAGTATGCTTAATCATCGAGATCGCTCGTTTCGAGCTATTTAATGCGAGAAACACGTTTTCTAGGGTTTTCACCACACCACAGTTCGTTGGATGTGCAGAACCGGAGATATCTTGGTTTTCGTGGGGTTTCAAGCTGAGATATGCATTTTCTGCGATAATCTTGGTGAGACCTCTGTCCGAAGTATGCAGAAACATCGAGATCGCTCTTTTCGATCTATTAAATGCGAGAAACACGTTATCTGGTGTTTTCACCACTCCACAGTGCGCTTGATATGCAGAACCAGCGATATCTTGGTTTTCATGGGGTTTCAAGCTGAGATATGCATTTTTTACGATAATCTTGATGAGACTTCTGTCCGAAGTGTGCTTAATCATCGAGATCGCTCGTTTCGATCTATTTAATGCGAGAAACACGTTGTCTGGTGTTTTCACCACTCCACAGTGCGCTTGATATGCAGAACCAGCGATATCTTGGTTTTCATGGGGATTCAAGCTGAGATATGCAATTTCTGCGATAATCTTGGTGAGACTTCCGTCCGAAGTATGGTTAATCATCGAGATCGCTCGTTTCGAGCTATTTAACGCGAGAAACACGTTTTCTAGTGTTTTCACCACTCCACAGTGCGTTTGATATGCAGAACCAGCGATATCTTGGTTTTCGTGGGGATTCAAGCTGAGATATGCATTTTCTGCGATAATCTTGGTGAGACCTCTGTCCGAAGTATGCAGAAACATCGAGATCGCTCTTTTCGTCCTATTTAATGCGAGAAACACGTTATCTGGTGTTTTCACCACTCCACAGTGCGTTTGATATGCAGAACCGGCGACATCTTGGCTTTCGTCGGGTATCAAGCTGAGATATGCATTTTCTTCGATAATCTTTGTGAGACTTCTGTCAGAAGTATGCAGAATCATCGGGATCGCCCTTTTCGAGCTATTTAATGCGAGAAACACGTTATCTGGTTGTTTTCACCACTCCACAGTGCGTTTGGTATGCAGAACCGGCGTCATCTTGATTTTCGTGAGGTTTCAAGGTGAGATATGCATTTTTTGCGATAATATTGGTGAGACTTCAGTCAGAAGGATGCAGAATCATCTAGATCGCTCGTTTCGAGCTACTTAATGCGAGAAACACGTTTTCTGGTGTTTTCACCACTCCACAGAACGTTTTATGTGCAGAACCGGCGACATCTTGGATTACGTCGGGTTTCAAGCTGAGATATGCATTTTCTGCGATTATCTTGGTGAGACTTCAGTCAGAAGTATGCAGAATCATCTAGATCGCTCTTGTCGAGCTATTTAATGCAAAAAAACAAGTTTCCTGGTGTTTTCAAAATTTCCACAGTGCGTTTGATATGTAGAACCGGCGATATCTTGATTTTCGTGGTGTTTCCAGCTGAGATATGCATTTTCTGCGATAATCTTGGTGAGTCTTCTGTCAGAAGTATGCAGAATCATCGAGATCCCTCTTTTCGGGCTATTTAATGCGAGAAACACGTTATCTGGTGTTTTCACCACTCCACAGTGCGTTTGATATGCAGAACCGGCGACATCTTGGCTTTCGTCGGGTATCAAGCTGAGATATGCATTTTCTACGATAATCTTGGTGAGACTTCTGTCAGAAGTATGCAGAATCATCGGGATCGCTCTTTTCAAGCTATTTAATGCGAGAAACACGTTATCTGGTTGTTTTCACCACTCCACAGTGCGTTTGATATGCAGAACCGGCGTCATCTTGATTTTCGTGTGGTTTCAAGGTGAGATATGCATTTTTTGCGATAATATTGGTGAGACTTCAGTCAGAAGTATGCAGAATCATCTAGATCGCTCGTTTCGAGCTACTTAATGCGAGAAACACGTTATCTGGTGTTTTCACCACTCCACAGTGCGTTTGATATGCAGAACCGGCGACATCTTGGCTTTCGTGGGGATTCAAGCTCAGATATGCATTTTCTGCGATAATCTTGGTGAGACCTTCGTCCGAAGTATGCTTAATCATCGAGATCGCTCGTTTCGAGCTATTTAATGCGAGAAACACGTTTTCTAGGGTTTTCCCCACACCACAGTTCGTTGGATGTGCAGAACCGGAGATATCTTGGTTTTCGTGCGGTTTCAAGCTGAGATATGCATTTTCTGCGATAATCTTGGTGAGAATTCTGTCAGAAGTATGCAGAATCATCTAGATCGCTCGTTTCGAGCTACTTAATGCGAGAAACACGTTTTCTGGTGTTTTCACCACTCCACAGAACGTTTTATGTGCAGAACCGGCGACATCTTGGATTTCGTGGGGTTTCAAGCTGAGATATGCATTTTCTGCGATAATCTTCGTGAGACTTCTGTCCAAAGTATGCTTAATCATCGAGATCGCTCGTTTCGACCTATTTAATGCGAGAAACACGTTTTCTGGGGTTTTCACCACACCACAGTTCGTTGGATGTGCAGAACCGGAGATATCTTGGTTTTCGTGGGGTTTCAGGCTGAGATATGCATTGTCTGCGATAATCTTGATGAGACTTCTGTCCGAAGTATGCTCAATCATCGAGATCGCTCGTTTCGATCTATTTAATGCGAGAAACACGTTATCTGGTGTTTTCACCACTCCACAGTGCGTTTGATATGCAGAACCAGCGATATCTTGGTTTTCGTGGGGATTCAAGCTCAGATATGCATTTTCTGCGATAATCTTGGTGAGACCTCTGTCCGAGGTATGCAGAAACATCGAGATCGCTCTTATCGACCTATTTAATGCCAGAAACACGTTTTCTGGTGTTTTCACCACACCACAGTGCGTTTGATATGCAGAACCTGCGATATCTGGGTTTTCGTGGGGTTTCAAGCTGAGATATGCATTTTTTACGATAATCTTGATGAGACTTCTGTCCGAAGTATGCTTAATCATCGAGATCGCTCGTTTCGATCTATTTAATGCGAGAAACACGTTATCTGGTGTTTTCACCACTCCACAGTGCGCTTGATATGCAGAACCAGCGATATCTTGGTTTTCATGGGGATTCAAGCTGAGATATGCAATTTCTGCGATAATCTTGGTGAGACCTCCGTCCGAAGTATGCTTAATCATCGAGATCGCTCGTTTCGAGCTATTTAATGCGAGAAACACGTTTTCTAGGGTTTTCCCCACACCACAGTTCGTTGGATGTGCAGAACCGGCGTCATCTTGATTTTCGTGAGGTTTCGAGGTGAGATATGCATTTTCTGCGATTATCTTGGTGAGACCGCAGTCAGAAGTATGCAGAATCATCTAGATCGCTCTTGTCGAGATATTTAATGCAAAAAAACAAGTTTCCTGGTGTTTTCAACATTCCACAGTGCGTTTGATATGCAGAACCGGCGATATCTTGATTTTCGTGGTGTTTCCAGCTGAGATATGCATTTTCTCCGATAATCTTGGTGAGTCTTCTGTCAGAAGTATGCAGAATCATCGAGATCCCTCTTTTCGGGCTATTTAATGCGAGAAACACGTTAACTGGTGTTTTCACCACTCCACAGTGCGTTTGATATGCAGAACCGGCGACATCTTGCCTTTCGTCGGGTATCAAGCTGAGATATGCATTTTCTACGATAATCTTGGTGAGACTTCTGTCAGTAGTATGCAGAATCATCGGGATCACTCTTTTCAAGCTATTTAATGCGAGAAACACGTTATCTGGTTGTTTTCACCACTCCACAGTGCGTTTGATATGCAGAACCGGCGTCATCTTGATTTTCGTGTGGTTTCAAGGTGAGATATGCATTTTTTGCGATAATATTGGTGAGACTTCAGTCAGAAGTATGCAGAATCATCTAGATCTCTCGTTTCGAGCTACTTAATGCGAGAAACACGTTATCTGGTGTTTTCACCACTCCACAGTGCGTTTGATATGCAGAACCGGCGACATCTTGATTTTCGTGGTGTTTCCAGCTGAGATATGCATTTTCTCCGATAATCTTGGTGAGTCTTCTGTCAGAAGTATGCAGAATCATCGAGATCCCTCTTTTCGGGCTATTTATTGCGAGAAACACGTTATCTGGTGTTTTCACCACTCCACAGTGCGTTTGATATGCAGAACGGGCGTCATCTTGATTTTCGTGTGGTTTCAAGGTGAGATATGCATTTTTTGCGATAATATTGGTGAGACTTCAGTCAGAAGTATGCAGAATCATCTAGATCGCTCGTTTCGAGCTACTGAATGCGAGAAATACGTTATCTGGTGTTTTCACCACTCCACAGTGCGTTTGATATGCAGAACCGGCGACATCTTGATTGTCGTGAGGTTTCAAGGTGAGATATGCAGTTTTTGCGATAATATTGGTGAGACTTCAGTCAGAAGTATGCAGAATCATCTAGATCGCTCGTTTCGAGCTACTTAATACGAGAAACACGTTTCCTGGTGTTTTCAACATTCCACAGTGCGTTTGATATGCAGAACCGGCGACATCTTGATTTTCGTGAGGTTCCAGCTGAGATATGCATTTTCTGCGATAATCTTGGTGAGACCTCTGTCCGAAGTATGCAGAAACATCGAGGTCGCTCTTTTCGACCTATTTAATGCGAGAAACATGTTATATGGTGTTTTCACCACTCCACAGAACGTTTTATGTGCAGAACCGGCGACATCTTGGATTTCGTCGGGTTTCAAGCTGAGATATGCATTTTCTGCGATTATCTTGGTGAGACTTCAGTCAGACGTATGCAGAATCATCTAGATCGTACTTTTCGAGCTATTTAATACGAGAAATACGTTTTCTGGAGTTTTCACCACTCCACAGTTCGTTGGATAGGCAGAACAGGAGATATCTTGGTTTTCGTGGGGTTTCTAGCAGAGATATGCATTTTCTGCGATAATCATGGTGAGACTTCTGTTAGAAGTATGCAGAATCATCGAGATCGCAGTTTTCAATCTATTTAATGCGAGAAATACGTTATCTGGTGTTTTCACCACTCCACAGTGCGTTTGATATGCAGAACCAGCGATATCTTGGTTTTCGTGGGGATTCAAGCTCAGATATGCATTTTCTGCGATAATCTTGGTGAGACCTCTGTCCGAAGTATGCAGAAACATCGAGGTCGCTCTTTTCGACCTATTTAATGCGAGAAACATGTTATATGGTGTTTTCACCACTCCACAGAACGTTTTATGTGCAGAACCGGCGACATCTTGGATTTCGTCGGGTTTCAAGCTGAGATATGCATTTTCTGCGATTATCTTGGTGAGACTTCAGTCAGACGTATGCAGAATCATCTAGATCGTACTTTTCGAGTTATTTAATGCGAGAAATACGTTTTCTGGAGTTTTCACCACTCCACAGTTCGTTGGATATGCAGAACAGGAGATATCTTGGTTTTCGTGGGGTTTCTAGCAGAGATATGCATTTTCTGCGATAATCATGGTGAGACTTCTGTTAGAAGTATGCAGAATCATCGAGATCGCAGTTTTCAATCTATTTAATGCGAGAAATACGTTATCTGGTGTTTTCACCACTCCACAGTGCGTTTGATATGCAGAACCAGCGATATCATGGTTTTCGTGGGGATTCAAGCTCAGATATGCATTTTCTGCGATAATCTTGGTGAGACCTCTGTCCGAAGTATGCAGAAACATCGGGATCGCTCTTATCGACCTATTTAATGCGAGAAACACGTTTTCTGGTGTTTTCACCACTCCACAGTGCGGTTGATATGCAGAACGGGCGTCATCTTGATTTTCGTGTGGTTTCAAGGTGAGATATGCATTTTTTGCGATAATATTGGTGAGACTTCAGTCAGAAGTATGCAGAATCATCTAGATCGCTCGTTTCGAGCTACTTAATGCGAGAAATACGTTATCTGGTGTTTTCACCACTCCACAGTGCGTTTGATATGCAGAACCGGCGTCATCTTGATTTTCGTGAGGTTTCAAGGTGAGATATGCATTTTCTACGATAATCTTGGTGAGACTTCTGTCAGAAGTATGCAGAATCATCGGGATCGCTCTTTTCAAGCTATTTAATGCGAGAAACACGTTATCTGGTTGTTTTCACCACTCCACAGTGCGTTTGATATGCAGAACCGGCGTCATCTTGATTTTCGTGTGGTTTCAAGGTGAGATATGCATTTTTTGCGATAATATTGGTGAGACTTCAGTCAGAAGTATGCAGAAACATCGAGATCGCTCTTATCGACCTATTTAATGCGAGAAACACGTTTTCTGGTGTTTTCACCACACCACAGTGCGTTTGATATGCAGAACCAGTGATATCTGGGTTTTCGTGGGGTTTCAAGCGGAGATATGCATTTTTTACGATAATCTTGATGAGACTTCTGTTCGAAGTATGCTTAATCATCGAGATCGCTCGTTTCGATGTATTTAATGCGAGAAACACGTTATCTGGTGTTATCACCACTCCACAGTGCGTTTAGATATGCAGAACCAGCGATATCTTGGTTTTCGTGGGGATTCAAGCTGAGATATGCAATTTCTGCGATAATCTTGGTAAGACTTCCGTCCGAAGTATGCTTAATCATCGAGATCGCTCGTTTCGACCTATTTAATGCGAGAAACACGTTATCTGGTGTTTTCACCACTCCACAGTGCGTTTGATATGCAGAACCGGCGACATCTTGGCTTTCGTCGGGTATCTAGCTGAGATATGCATTTGCTACGATAATCTTGGTGAGACTTCTGTCAGAAGTATGCAGAATCATCGGGATCGCTCTTTTCGAGCTATTTAATGCGAGAAACACGTTATCTGGTTGTTTTCACCACTCCACAGTGCGTTTGATATGCAGAACCGGCGTCATCTTGATTTTCGTGAGGTTTCAAGGTGAGATATGCATTATTTGCGATAATATTGGTGAGACTTCAGTCAGAAGTATGCAGAATCATCTAGATCGCTCGTTTCGAGCTACTTAATGCGAGAAACACGTTTTCTGGTGTTTTCACCACACCACAGTGCGTTTGATATGCACAACCGGCGACATCTGGGATTTCGTCGGGTATCAAGCTGAGATATGCATTTTCTACGATCATCTTGGTGAGACTACTATCAGAAGTATGCAGAATCATCGATAACCCTCTTTGCGAGCTCTTTAATGCGAGAAACACGTTATCTGGTGTTTTCACCACTCCACAGTGCGTTTGATATGCAGAACCAGCGATATCTTGGCTTTCGTCGGGTATCAAGCTGAGATATGCATTTTCTACGATAATCTTGGTGAGACCTCTGTCCGAAGTATGCAGAAACATCGAGATCGCTCTTTTCGACCTATTTAATGCGAGAAACACGTTATCTCGTGTTTTCACCACTCCACAGTTCGTTTGATATGCAGAACCAGCGATATCTTGGTTTTCGTGGGGATTCAAGCTGAGATATGCAATTTCTGCGATAATCTTGGTGAGACTTCCGTCCGAAGTATGCTTAATCATCGAGATCGCTCGTTTCGAGCTATTTAATGCGAGAAACACGTTTTCTGGGGTTTTCACCACACCACAGTTCGTTGGATGTGCAGAACCGGAGATATCTTGGTTTTCGTGGGGTTTCAAGCTGAGATATGCATTTTCTGCGATAATCTTGGTGAGACTTCTGTCCGAAGTATGCAGAAACATCGAGATCGCTCTTTTCGACCTATTTAATGCGAGAAACACGTTATCTGGTGTTTTCACCACACCACAGTGCGTTTGAAATGCAGAACCAGCGATATCTGGGTTTTCGTGGGGTTTCAAGCTGAGATATGCATTTTTTACGAATATCTTGGTGAGACTTCTGTCCGAAGTATGCTTAATCATCGAGATCGCTCTATTCGAGCTATTTAATGCGAGAAACACGTTATCTGGTGGTTTCAGCACTCCACAGTGCGTGTGATATGCAGAACCAGCGATATCTTTGTTTTCGTGGGGTAACAAGCTGAGATATGCATTTTCTACGATAATCTTGGTGAGACTTCTGTCAGAAGTATGCAGAATCATCGGGATCGCTCTTTTCGAGCTATTTAATGCGAGAAACACGTTGTCTGGTTGTTTTCACCACTCCACAGTGCGTTTGATATATAGAACCGGCGTCATCTTGATTTTCGTGAGGTTTCGAGGTGAGATATGCATTTTTTGCGACAATATTGGTGAGACTTCAGTCAGAAGTATGCAGAATCATCTAGATCGCTCGTTTCGAGCTACTTAATGCGAGAAACACGTTTTCTGGTGTTTTCACCACTCCACAGAACGTTGTATGTGCAGAACCGGCGTCATCTTGGATTTCGTCGGGTTTCAAGCTGAGATATGCATTTTCTGCGATTATCTTGGTGAGACCGCAGTCAGAAGTATGCAGAATCATCTAGATCGCTCTTGTCGAGATATTTAATGCAAAAAAACAAGTTTCCTGGTGTTTTCAACATTCCACAGTGCGTTTGATATGCAGAACCGGCGATATCTTGATTTTCGTGGTGTTTCCAGCTGAGATATGCATTTTCTCCGATAATCTTGGTGAGTCTTCTGTCAGAAGTATGCAGAATCATCGAGATCCCTCTTTTCGGGCTATTTAATGCGAGAAACACGTTAACTGGTGTTTTCACCACTCCACAGTGCGTTTGATATGCAGAACCGGCGACATCTTGGCTTTCGGCGGGTATCAAGCTGAGATATGCATTTTCTACGATAATCTTGGTGAGACTTCTGTCAGAAGTATGCAGAATCATCGGGATCACTCTTTTCGAGCTATTTAATGCGAGAAACACGTTATTTGGTTGTTTTCACCACTCCACAGTGCGTTTGATATGCAGAACCGGCGTCATCTTGATTTTCGTGTGGTTTCAAGGTGAGATATGCATTTTTTGCGATAATATTGGTGAGACTTCAGTCAGAAGTATGCAGAATCATCTAGATCGCTCGTTTCGAGCTACTTAATGCGAGAAACACGTTATCTGGTGTTTTCACCACTCCACAGTGCGTTTGATATGCAGAACCGGCGACAACTTGGCTTTCGTCGGGGTTCAAGTTGAGATATGCATTTTTTGCGACAATATTGGTGAGACTTCAGTCAGAAGTATGCAGAATCATCGAGAACCCTCTTTTCGAGCTATTCAATGCGAGAAACACGTTATCTGGTGTTTTCACCACTCCACAGTGCGTTTGATATGCAGAACCGGCGACATCTTGATTTTCGTGTGGTTTCAAGGTGAGATATGCATTTTTTGCGATAATATTGGTGAGACTTCAGTCAGAAGTATGCAGAATCATCTAGATCGCTCGTTTCGAGCTACTTAATGCGAGAAATACGTTATCTGGTGTTTTCACCACTCCACAGTGCGTTTGATATGCAGAACCGGCGACATCTTGATTTTCGTGAGGTTTCAAGGTGAGATATGCAGTTTTTGCGATAATATTGGTGAGACTTCAGTCAGAAGTATGCAGAATCATCTAGATCGCTCGTTTCGAGCTACTTAATACGAGAAACACGTTTCCTGGTGTTTTCAACATTCCACAGTGCGTTTGATATGCAGAACCGGCGACATCTTGATTTTCGTGAGGTTCCAGCTGAGATATGCATTTTCTGCGATAATCTTGGTGAGACCTCTGTCCGAAGTATGCAGAAACATCGAGGTAGCTCTTTTCGACCTATTTAATGCGAGAATCATGTTATATGGTGTTTTCACCACTCCACAGAACGTTTTATGTGCAGAACCGGCGACATCTTGGATTTCGTCGGGTTTCAAGCTGAGATATGCATTTTCTGCGATTATCTTGGTGAGACTACAGTCAGACGTATGCAGAATTATCTAGATCGTACTTTTCGAGCTATTTAATGCGAGAAATACGTTTTCTGGAGTTTTCACCACTCCACAGTTCGTTGGATATGCAGAACAGGAGATATCTTGGTTTTCGTGGGGTTTCTAGCAGAAATATGCATTTTCTGCGATAATCATGGTGAGACTTCTGTTAGAAGTATGCAGAATCATCGAGATCGCAGTTTTCGATCTATTTAATGCGAGAAATACGTTATCTGGTGTTTTCACCACTCCACAGTGCGTTTGATATGCAGAACCAGCGATATCTTGGTTTTCGTGGGGATTCAAGCTCAGATATGCATTTTCTGCGATAATCTTGGTGAGACCTCTGTCCGAAGTATGCAGAAACATCGGGATCGCTCTTATCGACCTATTTAATGCGAGAAACACGTTTTCTGGTGTTTTCACCACTCCACAGTGCGGTTGATATGCAGAACCGGCGACATCTTGGCTTTCGTCGGGTAACAAGCTGAGATATGCATTTTCTACGATAATCTTGGGTGAGACTTCTGTCAGAAGTATGCAGAATTATCGGGATTGCTCTTTTCGAGCTATTTAACGCGAGAAACACGTTATCTGGTTGTTTTCACCACTCCACAGTGCGTTTAATATATAGAACCGGCGTCATCTTGATTTTCGTGAGGTTTCAAGGTGAGATATGCATTTTCTACGATAATCTTGGTGAGACTTCTGTCAGAAGTATGCAGAATCATCGGGATCGCTCTTTTCAAGCTATTTAATGCGAGAAACACGTTATCTGGTTGTTTTCACCACTCCACAGTGCGTTTGATATGCAGAACCGGCGTCATCTTGATTTTCGTGTGGTTTCAAGGTGAGATATGCATTTTTTGCGATAATATTGGTGAGACTTCAGTCAGAAGTATGCAGAATCATCGAGAACCCTCTTTTCGAGCTATTTAATGCGAGAAACACGTTATCTGGTGTTTTCACCATTCCACAGTGCGTTTGATATGCAGAACCGGCGACATCTTGATTTTCGTGAGGTTTCCAGCTGAGATATGCATATTTTACGATAATCATGGTGAGACTTCTGTCCGAAATATGCAGAATCATCGAGATCGCACTTTTCGAGTTATTTAATGCGAGAAACACGTTATCTGGTGTTTTCACCACTCCACAGTGCGTTTGATATGCAGAACCAGCGATATCTTGGTTTTCGTGGGGATTCAAGCTCAGATATGCATTTTCTACGATAATCGTGGTGAGACCTCTGTCCGAGGTATGCAGAAACATCGAGATCGCTCTTATCGACCTATTTAATGCGAGAAACACGTTTTCTGGTGTTTTCACCACACCACAGTGCGTTTGATATGCAGAACCAGTGATATCTGGGTTTTCGTGGGGTTTCAAGCTGAGATATGCATTTTTTACGATAATCTTGATGAGACTTCTGTTCGAAGTATGCTTAATCATCGAGATCGCTCGTTTCGATCTATTTAATGCGAGAAACACGTTATCTGGTGTTTTCACCACTCCACAGTGCGTTTAGATATGCAGAACCAGCGATATCTTGGTTTTCGTGGGGATTCAAGCTGAGATATGCAATTTCTGCGATAATCTTGGTAAGACTTCCGTCCGAAGTATGCTTAATCATCGAGATCGCTCGTTTCGACCTATTTAATGCGAGAAACACGTTATCTGGTGTTTTCACCACTCCACAGTGCGTTTGATATGCAGAACCGGCGACATCTTGGCTTTCGTCGGGTATCTAGCTGAGATATGCATTTGCTACGATAATCTTGGTGAGACTTCTGTCAGAAGTATGCAGAATCATCGGGATCGCTCTTTTCGAGGTATTTAATGCGAGAAACACGTTATCTGGTTGTTTTCACCACTCCACAGTGCGTTTGATATGCAGAACCGGCGTCATCTTGATTTTCGTGAGGTTTCAAGGTGAGATATGCATTTTTTGCGATAATATTGGTGAGACTTCAGTCAGAAGTATGCAGAATCATCTAGATCGCTCGTTTCGAGCTACTTAATGCGAGAAACACGTTTTCTGGTGTTTTCACCACACCACAGTGCGTTTGATATGCACAACCGGCGTCATCTTGATTTTCGTGAGGTTTCAAGGTGAGATATGCATTTTCTACGATAATCTTGGTGAGACTTCTGTCAGAAGTATGCAGAATCATCGGGATCGCTCTTTTCAAGCTATTTAATGCGA
The DNA here is from genome assembly GCA_951804975.1 of Anthophora plumipes. NCBI lineage: Eukaryota > Metazoa > Arthropoda > Insecta > Hymenoptera > Apidae > Anthophora > Anthophora plumipes. The sequence continues at coordinate 2,113,009 of CATORF010000132.1, read as the reverse complement.
GAAACACGTTATCTGGTTGTTTTCACCACTCCACAGTGCGTTTGATATGCAGAACCGGCGTCATCTTGATTTTCGTGTGGTTTCAAGGTGAGATATGCATTTTTTGCGATAATATTGGTGAGACTTCAGTCAGAAGTATGCAGAAACATCGAGATCGCTCTTATCGACCTATTTAATGCGAGAAACACGTTTTCTGGTGTTTTCACCACACCACAGTGCGTTTGATATGCAGAACCGGCGACATCTTGATTTTCGTGAGCTTTCCAGCTGAGATATGCATTTTTTACGATAATCATGGTGAGACTTCTGTCCGAAATATGCAGAATCATCGAGATCGCACTTTTCGAGTTATTTAATGCGAGAAACACGTTATCTGGTGTTTTCACCACTCCACAGTGCGTTTGATATGCAGAACGGGCGTCATCTTGATTTTCGTGTGGTTTCAAGGTGAGATATGCATTTTTTGCGATAATATTGGTGAGACTTCAGTCAGAAGTATGCAGAATCATCTAGATCGCTCGTTTCGAGCTACTTAATGCGAGAAATACGTTATCTGGTGTTTTCACCACTCCACAGTGCGTTTGATATGCAGAACCGGCGACATCTTGATTTTCGTGAGGTTTCAAGGTGAGATATGCAGTTTTTGCGATAATATTGGTGAGACTTCAGTCAGAAGTATGCAGAATCATCTAGATCGCTCGTTTCGAGCTACTTAATACGAGAAACACGTTTCCTGGTGTTTTCAACATTCCACAGTGCGTTTGATATGCAGAACCGGCGACATCTTGATTTTCGTGAGGTTCCAGCTGAGATATGCATTTTCTGCGATAATCTTGGTGAGACCTCTGTCCGAAGTATGCAGAAACATCGAGGTAGCTCTTTTCGACCTATTTAATGCGAGAATCATGTTATATGGTGTTTTCACCACTCCACAGAACGTTTTATGTGCAGAACCGGCGACATCTTGGATTTCGTCGGGTTTCAAGCTGAGATATGCATTTTCTGCGATTATCTTGGTGAGACTACAGTCAGACGTATGCAGAATTATCTAGATCGTACTTTTCGAGCTATTTAATGCGAGAAATACGTTTTCTGGAGTTTTCACCACTCCACAGTGCGTTTGATATGCAGAACCGGCGACATCTTGATTTTCGTGAGGTTTCAAGGTGAGATATGCAGTTTTTGCGATAATATTGGTGAGACTTCAGTCAGAAGTATGCAGAATCATCTAGATCGCTCGTTTCGAGCTACTTAATGCGAGAAACACGTTTTCTGGTGTTTTCACCACACCACAGTGCGTTTGATATGCACAACCGGCGTCATCTTGATTTTCGTGAGGTTTCAAGGTGAGATATGCATTTTTTACGATAATCTTGATGAGACTTCTGTTCGAAGTATGCTTAATCATCGAGATCGCTCGTTTCGATCTATTTAATGCGAGAAACACGTTATCTGGTGTTTTCACCACTCCACAGTGCGTTTAGATATGCAGAACCAGCGATATCTTGGTTTTCGTGGGGATTCAAGCTGAGATATGCAATTTCTGCGATAATCTTGGTAAGACTTCCGTCCGAAGTATGCTTAATCATCGAGATCGCTCGTTTCGACCTATTTAATGCGAGAAACACGTTATCTGGTGTTTTCACCACTCCACAGTGCGTTTGATATGCAGAACCGGCGACATCTTGGCTTTCGTCGGGTATCTAGCTGAGATATGCATTTGCTACGATAATCTTGGTGAGACTTCTGTCAGAAGTATGCAGAATCATCGGGATCACTCTTTTCGAGCTATTTAATGCGAGAAACACGTTATTTGGTTGTTTTCACCACTCCACAGTGCGTTTGATATGCAGAACCGGCGTCATCTTGATTTTCGTGTGGTTTCAAGGTGAGATATGCATTTTTTGCGATAATATTGGTGAGACTTCAGTCAGAAGTATGCAGAATCATCTAGATCGCTCGTTTCGAGCTACTTAATGCGAGAAACACGTTATCTGGTGTTTTCACCACTCCACAGTGCGTTTGATATGCAGAACCGGCGACAACTTGGCTTTCGTCGGGGTTCAAGTTGAGATATGCATTTTTTGCGACAATATTGGTGAGACTTCAGTCAGAAGTATGCAGAATCATCGAGAACCCTCTTTTCGAGCTATTTAATGCGAGAAACACGTTATCTGGTGTTTTCACCACTCCACAGTGCGTTTGATATGCAGAACCGGCGACATCTTGATTTTCGTGAGCTTTCCAGCTGAGATATGCATTTTTTACGATAATCATGGTGAGACTTCTGTCCGAAATATGCAGAATCATCGAGATCGCACTTTTCGAGTTATTTAATGCGAGAAACACGTTATCTGGTGTTTTCACCACTCCACAGTGCGTTTGATATGCAGAACGGGCGTCATCTTGATTTTCGTGTGGTTTCAAGGTGAGATATGCATTTTTTGCGATAATATTGGTGAGACTTCAGTCAGAAGTATGCAGAATCATCTAGATCGCTCGTTTCGAGCTACTTAATGCGAGAAATACGTTATCTGGTGTTTTCACCACTCCACAGTGCGTTTGATATGCAGAACCGGCGACATCTTGATTTTCGTGAGGTTTCAAGGTGAGATATGCAGTTTTTGCGATAATATTGGTGAGACTTCAGTCAGAAGTATGCAGAATCATCTAGATCGCTCGTTTCGAGCTACTTAATACGAGAAACACGTTTCCTGGTGTTTTCAACATTCCACAGTGCGTTTGATATGCAGAACCGGCGACATCTTGATTTTCGTGAGGTTCCAGCTGAGATATGCATTTTCTGCGATAATCTTGGTGAGACCTCTGTCCGAAGTATGCAGAAACATCGAGGTAGCTCTTTTCGACCTATTTAATGCGAGAATCATGTTATATGGTGTTTTCACCACTCCACAGAACGTTTTATGTGCAGAACCGGCGACATCTTGGATTTCGTCGGGTTTCAAGCTGAGATATGCATTTTCTGCGATTATCTTGGTGAGACTACAGTCAGACGTATGCAGAATTATCTAGATCGTACTTTTCGAGCTATTTAATGCGAGAAATACGTTTTCTGGAGTTTTCACCACTCCACAGTTCGTTGGATATGCAGAACAGGAGATATCTTGGTTTTCGTGGGGTTTCTAGCAGAAATATGCATTTTCTGCGATAATCATGGTGAGACTTCTGTTAGAAGTATGCAGAATCATCGAGATCGCAGTTTTCGATCTATTTAATGCGAGAAATACGTTATCTGGTGTTTTCACCACTCCACAGTGCGTTTGATATGCAGAACCAGCGATATCTTGGTTTTCGTGGGGATTCAAGCTCAGATATGCATTTTCTGCGATAATCTTGTTGAGACCTCTGTCCGAAGTATGCAGAAACATCGGGATCGCTCTTATCGACCTATTTAATGCGAGAAACACGTTTTCTGGTGTTTTCACCACTCCACAGTGCGGTTGATATGCAGAACCGGCGACATCTTGGCTTTCGTCGGGTAACAAGCTGAGATATGCATTTTCTACGATAATCTTGGGTGAGACTTCTGTCAGAAGTATGCAGAATTATCGGGATTGCTCTTTTCGAGCTATTTAACGCGAGAAACACGTTATCTGGTTGTTTTCACCACTCCACAGTGCGTTTAATATATAGAACCGGCGTCATCTTGATTTTCGTGAGGTTTCAAGGTGAGATATGCATTTTCTACGATAATCTTGGTGAGACTTCTGTCAGAAGTATGCAGAATCATCGGGATCGCTCTTTTCAAGCTATTTAATGCGAGAAACACGTTATCTGGTTGTTTTCACCACTCCACAGTGCGTTTGATATGCAGAACCGGCGTCATCTTGATTTTCGTGTGGTTTCAAGGTGAGATATGCATTTTTTGCGATAATATTGGTGAGACTTCAGTCAGAAGTATGCAGAATCATCGAGAACCCTCTTTTCGAGCTATTTAATGCGAGAAACACGTTATCTGGTGTTTTCACCATTCCACAGTGCGTTTGATATGCAGAACCGGCGACATCTTGATTTTCGTGAGGTTTCCAGCTGAGATATGCATATTTTACGATAATCATGGTGAGACTTCTGTCCGAAATATGCAGAATCATCGAGATCGCACTTTTCGAGTTATTTAATGCGAGAAACACGTTATCTGGTGTTTTCACCACTCCACAGTGCGTTTGATATGCAGAACCAGCGATATCTTGGTTTTCGTGGGGATTCAAGCTCAGATATGCATTTTCTACGATAATCGTGGTGAGACCTCTGTCCGAGGTATGCAGAAACATCGAGATCGCTCTTATCGACCTATTTAATGCGAGAAACACGTTTTCTGGTGTTTTCACCACACCACAGTGCGTTTGATATGCAGAACCAGTGATATCTGGGTTTTCGTGGGGTTTCAAGCTGAGATATGCATTTTTTACGATAATCTTGATGAGACTTCTGTTCGAAGTATGCTTAATCATCGAGATCGCTCGTTTCGATCTATTTAATGCGAGAAACACGTTATCTGGTGTTTTCACCACTCCACAGTGCGTTTAGATATGCAGAACCAGCGATATCTTGGTTTTCGTGGGGATTCAAGCTGAGATATGCAATTTCTGCGATAATCTTGGTAAGACTTCCGTCCGAAGTATGCTTAATCATCGAGATCGCTCGTTTCGACCTATTTAATGCGAGAAACACGTTATCTGGTGTTTTCACCACTCCACAGTGCGTTTGATATGCAGAACCGGCGACATCTTGGCTTTCGTCGGGTATCTAGCTGAGATATGCATTTGCTACGATAATCTTGGTGAGACTTCTGTCAGAAGTATGCAGAATCATCGGGATCGCTCTTTTCGAGCTATTTAATGCGAGAAACACGTTATCTGGTTGTTTTCACCACTCCACAGTGCGTTTGATATGCAGAACCGGTGTCATCTTGATTTTCGTGAGGTTTCAAGGTGAGATATGCATTTTTTGCGATAATATTGGTGAGACTTCAGTCAGAAGTATGCAGAATCATCTAGATCGCTCGTTTCGAGCTACTTAATGCGAGAAACACGTTTTCTGGTGTTTTCACCACACCACAGTGCGTTTGATATGCACAACCGGCGACATCTGGGATTTCGTCGGGTATCAAGCTGAGATATGCATTTTCTACGATCATCTTTGTGAGACTACTATCAGAAGTATGCAGAATCATCGATAACCCTCTTTGCGAGCTCTTTAATGCGAGAAACACGTTATCTGGTGTTTTCACCACTCCACAGTGCGTTTGATATGCAGAACCAGCGATATCTTGGCTTTCGTCGGGTATCAAGCTGAGATATGCATTTTCTACGATAATCTTGGTGAGACCTCTGTCCGAAGTATGCAGAAACATCGAGATCGCTCTTTTCGACCTATTTAATGCGAGAAACACGTTATCTCGTGTTTTCACCACTCCACAGTGCGTTTGATATGCAGAACCAGCGATATCTTGGTTTTCGTGGGGATTCAAGCTGAGATATGCAATTTCTGCGATAATCTTGGTGAGACTTCCGTCCGAAGTATGCTTAATCATCGAGATCGCTCGTTTCGAGCTATTTAATGCGAGAAACACGTTTTCTGTGGTTTTCACCACACCACAGTTCGTTGGATGTGCAGAACCGGAGATATCTTGGTTTTCGTGGGGTTTCAAGCTGAGATATGCATTTTCTGCGATAATCTTGGTGAGACCTCTGTCCGAAGTATGCAGAAACATCGAGATCGCTCTTTTCGACCTATTTAATGCGAGAAACACGTTATCTGGTGTTTTCACCACACCACAGTGCGTTTGATATGCAGAACCAGCGATATCTGGGTTTTCGTGGGGTTTCAAGCTGAGATATGCATTTTTTACGAATATCTTGGTGAGACTTCTGTCCGAAGTATGCTTAATCATCGAGATCGCTCTATTCGAGCTATTTAATGCGAGAAACACGTTATCTGGTGGTTTCAGCACTCTACAGTGCGTTTGATATGCAGAACCAGCGATATCTTTGTTTTCGTGGGGATTCAAGCTGAGATATGCATTTTTTACGATAATCTTGATGAGACTTCTGTCCGAAGTATGCTTAATCATCGAGATCGCTCGTTCCGAACTATTTGATGCGAGAAACACGTTATCTGGTGTTTTCACCACTCCACAGTGCGTTTGATATGCAGAACCAGCGATATCTTGGTTTTCGTGGGGATTCAAGCTGAGATATGCATTTTTTACGATAATCTTGATGAGACTTCTGTCCGAAGTATGTTTAATCATCGAGATCGCTCGTTTCGAGCTATTTAATGCGGGAAACACGTTTGCTGGGGTTTTCACCACACCACAGTTCGTTGGATGTGCAGAACCGGAGGTATCTTGGTTTTCGTGGGGATTCAAGCTGAGATATGCATTTTTTACGATAATCTTGATGAGACTTCTGTCCGAAGTATGCTTAATCATCGAGATCGCTCGTTTCGACATATTTAATGCGAGAAACACGTTATCTGGTGTTTTCACCACTCAGCAGTGCGCTTGATATGCAGAACCAGCGATATCTTGGTTTTCGTGGGGATTCAAGCTGAGATATGCAATTTCTGCGATAATCTTGGTGAGACTTCCGTCCGAAGTATGCTTAATCATCGAGATCGCTCGATTCGAGCTATTTAATGCGAGAAACACGTTTTCTAGTGTTTTCACCACTCCACAGTGCGTTTGATATGCAGAACCGGCGACATCTGGGCTTTCGTCGGGTCTCAAACTGAGATATGCATTTTCTACGATCATCTTGGTGAGACTTCTATCAGAAGTATGCAGAATCATCGATATCCCTCTTTTCGAGCTCTTTAATGCGAGAAACACGTTATCTGGTGTTTTCACCACTCCACAGTGCGTTTGATATGCAGAACCGGTGACATCTTGGCTTTCGTCGGGTATCAAGCTGAGATATGCATTTTCTACGATCATCTTGGTGAGACTTCTATCAGAAGTATGCAGAATCATAGATATCCCTCTTTTCGAGCTCTTTAATGCGAGAAACACGTTATGTGGTGTTTTCACCACTCCACAGTGCGTTTGATATGCAGAACCGGTGACATCTTGGCTTTCGTCGGGTATCAAGCTGAGATATGCATTTTCTACGATCATCTTGGTGAGACTTCTATCAGAAGTATGCAGAATCATCGATAACCCTCTTTTCGAGCTCTTTAATGCGAGAAACACGTTATCTGGTGTTTTCACCACTCCACAGTGCGTTTGATATGCAGAACCAGCGATATCTTGGCTTTCGTCGGGTATCAAGCTGAGATATGCATTTTCTACGATAATCTTGGTGAGACCTCTGTCCGAAGTATGCAGAAACATCGAGATCGCTCTTTTCGACCTATTTAATGCGAGAAACACGTTATCTCGTGTTTTCACCACTCCACAGTGTGTTTGATATGCAGAACCAGCGATATCTTGGTTTTCGTGGGGATTCAAGCTGAGATATGCAATTTCTGCGATAATCTTGGTGAGACTTCCGTCCGAAGTATGCTTAATCATCGAGATCGCTCGTTTCGAGCTATTTAATGCGAGAAACACGTTTTCTGGGGTTTTCACCACACCACAGTTCTTTGGATGTGCAGAACCAGCGATATCTTGGTTTTCGTGGGGATTCAAGCTGAGATATGCAATTTCTGCGATAATCTTGGTGAGACATCCGTCCGAACTATGCTTAATCATCGAGATCGCTCGTTTCGAGCTATTTAATGCGAGAAACACGTTTTCTAGGGTTTTCACCACACCACAGTTCGTTGGATGTGCAGAACCGGAGATATCTTGGTTTTCGTGGGGTTTCAAGCTGAGATATGCATTTTCTGCGATAATCTTGGTGAGACTTCCGTCCGAAGTATGCTTAATCATCGAGATCGCTCGTTTCGAGCTATTTAATGCGAGAAACACGTTTTCTGGGGTTTTCACCACACCACAGTTCTTTGGATGTGCAGAACAGGAGATATCTTGGTTTTCGTGGGGTTTCTAGCAGAGATATGCATTTTCTGCGATAATCATGGTGAGACTTCTGTTAGAAGTATGCAGAATCATCGAGATCGCAGTTTTCGATCTATTTAATGCGAGAAATACGTTATCTGGTGTTTTCACCACTCCACAGTGCGTTTGATATGCAGAACCAGCGATATCTTGGTTTTCGTGGGGATTCAAGCTGAGATATGCAATTTCTGCGATAATATTGGTGAGACTTCAGTCAGAAGTATGCAGAATCATCTAGATCGCTCGTTTCGAGCTACTTAATGCGAGAAACACGTTTTCTGGTGTTTTCACCACACCACAGTGCGTTTGATATGCACAACCGGCGACATCTGGGATTTCGTCGGGTATCTAGCTGAGATATGCATTTGCTACGATAATCTTGGTGAGACTTCTGTCAGAAGTATGTTTAATCATCGAGATCGCTCGTTTCGACATATTTAATGCGAGAAACACGTTATCTGGTGTTTTCACCACTCAGCAGTGCGTTTGATATGCAGAACCAGCGATATCTTGGCTTTCGTCGGGTATCAAGCTGAGATATGCATTTTCTACGATAATCTTGGTGAGACCTCTGTCCGAAGTATGCAGAAACATCGAGATCGCTCTTTTCGACCTATTTAATGCGAGAAACACGTTATCTCGTGTTTTCACCACTCCACAGTGCGTTTGATATGCAGAACCGGTGACATCTTGGCTTTCGTCGGGTATCAAGCTGAGATATGCATTTTCTACGATCATCTTGGTGAGACTTCTATCAGAAGTATGCAGAATCATCGATAACCCTCTTTGCGAGCTCTTTAATGCGAGAAACACGTTATCTGGTGTTTTCACCACTCCACAGTGCGTTTGATATGCAGAACCAGCGATATCTTGGCTTTCGTCGGGTATCAAGCTGAGATATGCATTTTCTACGATAATCTTGGTGAGACCTCTGTCCGAAGTATGCAGAAACATCGAGATCGCTCTTTTCGACCTATTTAATGCGAGAAACACGTTATCTCGTGTTTTCACCACTCCACAGTGCGTTTGATATGCAGAACCAGCGATATCTTGGTTTTCGTGGGGATTCAAGCTGAGATATGCAATTTCTGCGATAATCTTGGTGAGACTTCCGTCCGAAGTATGCTTAATCATCGAGATCGCTCGTTTCGAGCTATTTAATGCGAGAAACACGTTTTCTGGGGTTTTCACCACACCACAGTTCGATGGATGTGCAGAACCGGAGATATCTTGGTTTTCGTGGGGTTTCAAGCTGAGATATGCATTTTCTGCGATAATCTTGGTGAGACCTCTGTCCGAAGTATGCAGAAACATCGAGATCGCTCTTTTCGACCTATTTAATGCGAGAAACACGTTATCTGGTGTTTTCACCACACCACAGTGCGTTTGATATGCAGAACCAGCGATATCTGGGTTTTCGTGGGGTTTCAAGCTGAGATATGCATTTTTTACGAATATCTTGGTGAGACTTCTGTCCGAAGTATGCTTAATCATCGAGATCGCTCTATTCGAGCTATTTAGTGCGAGAAACACGTTATCTGGTGGTTTCAGCACTCCACAGTGCGTTTGATATGCAGAACCAGCGATATCTTTGTTTTCGTGGGGATTCAAGCTGAGATATGCATTTTTTACGATAATCTTGATGAGACTTCTGTCCGAAGTATGCTTAATCATCGAGATCGCTCGTTCCGAACTATTTGATGCGAGAAACACGTTATCTGGTGTTTTCACCACTCCACAGTGCGTTTGATATGCAGAACCAGCGATATCTTGGTTTTCGTGGGGATTCAAGCTGAGATATGCATTTTTTACGATAATCTTGATGAGACTTCTGTCCGAAGTATGTTTAATCATCGAGATCGCTCGTTTCGAGCTATTTAATGCGGGAAACACGTTTGCTGGGGTTTTCACCACACCACAGTTCGTTGGATGTGCAGAACAGGAGGTATCTTGGTTTTCGTGGGGATTCAAGCTGAGATATGCATTTTTTACGATAATCTTGATGAGACTTCTGTCCGAAGTATGCTTAATCATCGAGATCGCTCGTTTCGACATATTTAATGCGAGAAACACGTTATCTGGTGTTTTCACCACTCAGCAGTGCGCTTGATATGCAGAACCAGCGATATCTTGGTTTTCGTGGGGATTCAAGCTGAGATATGCAATTTCTGCGATAATCTTGGTGAGACTTCCGTCCGAAGTATGCTTAATCATCGAGATCGCTCGTTTCGAGCTATTTAATGCGAGAAACACGTTTTCTAGTGTTTTCACCACTCCACAGTGCGTTTGATATGCAGAACCGGCGACATCTGGGCTTTCGTCGGGTCTCAAGCTGAGATATGCATTTTCTACGATCATCTTGGTGAGACTTCTATCAGAAGTATGCAGAATCATCGATATACCTCTTTTCGAGCTCTTTAATGCGAGAAACACGTTATCTGGTGTTTTCACCACTCCACAGTGCGTTTGATATGCAGAACCGGTGACATCTTGGCTTTCGTCGGGTATCAAGCTGAGATATGCATTTTCTACGATAATCTTGGTGAGACTTCTGTCAGAAGTATGCAGAATCATCGGGATCGCTCTTTTCAAGCTATTTAATGCGTGAAACACGTTATCTGGTTGTTTTCACCACTCCACAGTGCGTTTGATATGCAGAACCGGCGTCATCTTGATTTTCGTGTGGTTTCAAGGTGAGATATGCATTTTCTGCGATAATATTGGTGAGACTTCAGTCAGAAGTATGCAGAATCATCTAGATCGCTCGTTTCGAGCTACTTAATGCGAGAAACACGTTATCTGGTGTTTTCACCACTCCACAGTGCGTTTGATATGCAGAACCAACGATATCTTGGTTTTCGTGGGGTTTCAAGCTGAGATATGCATTTTCTGCGATAATATTGGTGAGACCTCTGTCCGAAGTATGCAGAAACATCGAGATCGCTCTTTTCGACCTATTTAATGCGAGAAACACGTTATCTGGTGTTTTCACCACACCACAGTGCGTTTGATATGCAGAACCAGCGATATCTGGGTTTTCGTGGGGTTTCAAGCTGAGATATGTATTTTTTACGAATATCTTGGTGAGACCTCTGTCCGAAGTATGCTTAATCATCGAGATCGCTCTATTCGAGCTATTTAATGCGAGAAACACGTTATCTGGTGGTTTCAGCACTCCACAGTGCGTTTCATATGCAGAACCAGCGATATCTTTGTTTTCGGGGGGATTCAAGCTGAGATATGCATTTTTTACGATAATCTTGATGAGACTTCTGTCCGAAGTATGCTTAATCATCGAGTTCGCTCGTTCCGAACTATTTGATGCGAGAAACACGTTATCTGGTGTTTTCACCACTCAACAGTGCGTTTGATATGCAGAACCAACGATATCTTGGTTTTCGTGGGGTTTCAAGCTGAGATATGCATTTTCTGCGATAATATTGGTGAGACCTCTGTCCGAAGTATGCAGAAACATCGAGATCGCTCTTTTCGACCTATTTAATGCGAGAAACACGTTATCTGGTGTTTTCACCACACCACAGTGCGTTTGGTGTGCAGAACCAGCGATATCTGGGTTTTCGTGGGGTTTCAAGATGAGATATGCATTTTTTACGAATATCTTGGTGAGACTTCTATCAGAAGTATGCAGAATCATCGATATCCCTCTTTTCGAGCTCTTTAATGCGAGAAACACGTTATCTGGTGTTTTCACCACTCCACAGTGCGTTTGATATGCAGAACCGGTGACATCTTGGCTTTCGTCGGATATCAAGCTGAGATATGCATTTTCTACGATAATCTTGGTGAGACTTCTGTCAGAAGTATGCAGAATCATCGGGATCGCTCTTTTCAAGCTATTTAATGCGAGAAACACGTTATCTGGTTGTTTTCACCACTCCACAGTGCGTTTGATATGCAGAACCGGCGACATTTTGATTTTCGTGAGGTTCCTGCTGAGATATGCATTTTCTCCGATAATCTTGGTGAAACATCTGTCCGAAGTATGCAGAAACGTCGAGAGCGCTCTTTTCGAGCTCTTTAATGCGAGAAACACGTTATCTGGTGTTTTCACCACTCCACAGTGCGTTTGATATGCAGAACCGGTGACATCTTGGCTTTCGTCGGGTATCAAGCTGAGATATGCATTTTCTACGATAATCTTGGTGAGACTTCTGTCAGAAGTATGCAGAATCATCGGGATCGCTCTTTTCAAGCTATTTAATGCGTGAAACACGTTATCTGGTTGTTTTCACCACTCCACAGTGCGTTTGATATGCAGAACCGGCGTCATCTTGATTTTCGTGTGGTTTCAAGGTGAGATATGCATTTTCTGCGATAATATTGGTGAGACTTCAGTCAGAAGTATGCAGAATCATCTAGATCGCTCGTTTCGAGCTACTTAATGCGAGAAACACGTTATCTGGTGTTTTCACCACTCCACAGTGCGTTTGATATGCAGAACCAACGATATCTTGGTTTTCGTGGGGTTTCAAGCTGAGATATGCATTTTCTGCGATAATATTGGTGAGACCTCTGTCCGAAGTATGCAGAAACATCGAGATCGCTCTTTTCGACCTATTTAATGCGAGAAACACGTTATCTGGTGTTTTCACCACACCACAGTGCGTTTGATATGCAGAACCAGCGATATCTGGGTTTTCGTGGGGTTTCAAGCTGAGATATGTATTTTTTACGAATATCTTGGTGAGACTTCTGTCCGAAGTATGCTTAATCATCGAGATCGCTCTATTCGAGCTATTTAATGCGAGAAACACGTTATCTGGTGGTTTCAGCACTCCACAGTGCGTTTCATATGCAGAACCAGCGATATCTTTGTTTTCGGGGGGATTCAAGCTGAGATATGCATTTTTTACGATAATCTTGATGAGACTTCTGTCCGAAGTATGCTTAATCATCGAGTTCGCTCGTTCCGAACTATTTGATGCGAGAAACACGTTATCTGGTGTTTTCACCACTCAACAGTGCGTTTGATATGCAGAACCAACGATATCTTGGTTTTCGTGGGGTTTCAAGCTGAGATATGCATTTTCTGCGATAATATTGGTGAGACCTCTGTCCGAAGTATGCAGAAACATCGAGATCGCTCTTTTCGACCTATTTAATGCGAGAAACACGTTATCTGGTGTTTTCACCACACCACAGTGCGTTTGGTATGCAGAACCAGCGATATCTGGGTTTTCGTGGGGTTTCAAGATGAGATATGCATTTTTTACGAATATCTTGGTGAGACTTCTATCAGAAGTATGCAGAATCATCGATATCCCTCTTTTCGAGCTCTTTAATGCGAGAAACACGTTATCTGGTGTTTTCACCACTCCACAGTGCGTTTGATATGCAGAACCGGTGACATCTTGGCTTTCGTCGGGTATCAAGCTGAGATATGCATTTTCTACGATAATCTTGGTGAGACTTCTGTCAGAAGTGTGCAGAATCATCGGGATCGCTCTTTTCAAGCTATTTAATGCGAGAAACACGTTATCTGGTTGTTTTCACCACTCCACAGTGCGTTTGATATGCAGAACCGGCGACATTTTGATTTTCGTGAGGTTCCTGCTGAGATATGCATTTTCTCCGATAATCTTGGTGAAACATCTGTCCGAAGTATGCAGAAACGTCGAGAGCGCTCTTTTCGAGCTATTTAATGCGAGAAACACGTTTTCTGGGGTTTTCACCACTCCACAGTTCGTTGGATATGCAGAACAGTAGATATCCTGGATTACGTGGGGTTTCAAGCAGAGATATGCATTTTCTGCGATAATCATGGTGAGACTTCTGTTAGAAGTATGCAGAACCATCGAGATCGCTCGTTTCGAGCTATTTAATGCGAGAAACACGTTATCTGGTATTTCACCACTCCACAGCGCGTTGGATATGCAGAACCGGAGATATTTTGGTTTTCGTCGGGTTTCAAGCTGAGATATGCATTTTCTGCGATAATCTTGTTGAGACTTCTGTCCGAAGTATGCAGAAACATCGAGAGCGCTCTTTTCGAGCTATTTATTGCGAGAAACACGTTCTCTGGTTGTTTTCACCACTCCACAGTGCGTTTGATATGCAGAACCGGCGATATCTTAATTTTCGTGGTGTTTCCAGCTGAGATATGCATTTTCTGCGATAATCTTGGTGGGTCTTTTGTCAGAAGTATGCAGAATCATCGAGATCGCTCGTTTCGAGCTATTTAATGCGAGAAACACGTTATCTGGTGTTTTCACCACTCCACAGTGCGTTGGATATGCAGAAACGGAGATATTTTGGTTTTCGTCGGGGTTCAAGCTGAGACATGCATTTTCTACGATAATCTTGGTGAGACTTCTGTCAGAAGGATGCAGAATCATCGGGATCGGCCTCTTCGAGCTATTTAATGCGAGAAACACGTTCTCTGGTTGTTTTCACCACTCCACAGTGCGTTTGATATGCAGAACCGGGAACATCTTGATTTTCGTGAGGTTTCGAGCTGTGATATGCATTTTCTGCGATAATATTGGTGAGACTTCAGTCAGAAGTATGCAGAATCATCTAGATCGCTCTTTTCGAGCTATTTAATGCGAGAAACACGTTTTCTGGGGTTTTCACCACTCCACAGTGCGTTTGATATGCAGAACCGGCGATATCTTGGTTTTCGTGGGGTTTCAAGCTGAGACATGCATTTTCTGCGATAATCTTAGTGAGACTTCTGTCCGAAGTATGCAGAAACGTCGGGAGCGCTCTTTTCGAGCTATTTAATGCGAGAAACACGTTTTCTGGGGTTTTCACCACTCCACAGTTCGTTGGATATGCATACCCGGAGATATCTTGGTTTTCGTGGGGTTTCAAGCTGAGATATGCATTTCCTGCGATAATCTTGGTGAGACTTCTGTCCGAAGTATGCTGAATCATCGAGATCGCTCTTTTCGAGCTAGTTAGTGCGAGAAACACGTTATCTGGTGATTTCACCACTCCACAGTGCGGTTGATATGCAGAACAGTACATATCTTGGTTTTCGTGGGGTTTCAAGCTGAGATATGCATTTTCTGCAATAATCTTGTTGAGACTTCTGTCAGAAGTATGCAGAATCATCGAGATCGCTCGTTTCGAGCTATTTAATGCGCGAAACATGTTATCTGGTGTTTTCACCACTCCACAGTGCGTTGGATATGCAGAACCGCAGATATTTTGGTTTTCGTGGGGTTTCAAGCTGAGATATGCATTTTCTGCGATAATCTTAGTGAGACATCTGTCCGAATTATTCTTAATTATCGAGATCGCTCGTTTCGAGCAATTCAATGCGAGAAACACGTTATCTGGTGTTTTCACCACTCCACAGTGCGTATGATATGCAGAACCGGCGATATCTTGGTTTTCGTGGGGTTTCAAGCTGAGATATGCATTTTCTGCGATAATCTTGGTGAGACTTCTGTCCGAAGTATGCTGAAACATCGAGATCGCTCTTTTCGAGCTAGTTAATGCGAGAATCACGTTATCTGGTGTTTTCACCACTCCACAGTGCGTTGGATATGCAGAACCGCAGATATTTAGGTTTTCGTGGGGTTTCAAGCTGAGATATGCATTTCCTGCGATAATCTTGGTGAGACTTCTGTCCGAAGTATGCAGAATCATCGAGAACGCTCGTTTCGAGCTACTTAATGCGAGAAACACGTTATCTGGTGTTTTCACCACTCCACAGTGCGTTTGATATGCAGAACCAGCGATATCTTGGCTTTCGTGGGGTTTCAAGCTGAGATATGCATTTTTTACGATAATCTTGTTGAGACTTCTGTCCGAAGTATGAAGCATCATCGAGATCGCTCTATTCGAGCTATTTAATGCGAGAAACACGTTTTCTGGGGTTTTCACCACTCCACAGTGCGTTTGATATGCAGAACCAGCGATATCTTGGTTTTCGTGGGGTTTCAAGCTGAGATATGCATTTTTTACGATAATCTTGGTGAGACTTCTGTCCGAAGTATGCTTAATCATCGAGATCGCTTGTTTCGAGCTATTTAATGCGAGAAACACGTTATCTGGTGTTTTCACCACTCCACAGTGCGTATGATATGCAGAACCGGCGATATCTTGGTTTTCGTGGGGTTCCAAGCTGAGATATGCATTTTCTGCGATAATCTTGGTGGACTTCTGTCCGAAGTATGCTGAAACATCGAGATCGCTCTTTTCGAGCTAGTTAATGCGAGAAAAACCTTATCCGGTGTTTTCACCACTCCACAGTGCGTTTGATATGCTGAACACAGCGATATCTTGGTTTTCGTGGGGTTTCAAGCTGAGATATGCATTTGTTACGATAATCTTGTTGAGACTTCTGTCCGAAGTATGACGAATCATCGAGATCGCTCTATTCGAGCTATTTAATGCGAGAAACACGATATCTGGTGTTTTCACCACTCCACAGTGCGTTGGATATGCAGAACCGCAGATATTTTGGTTTTCGTGGGGTTTCAAGCTGAGATATGCATTTTTTACGATAATTTTGGTGAAACATCTGTCCGAAGTATGCAGAAACGTCGAGAGCGCTCTTTTCGAGCTATTTAATGCGAGAAACACGTTTTCTGGGGTTTTCACCACTCCACAGTTCGTTGGAAATGCAGAACCGGAGATATCTTGGTTTTCGTGGGGTTTCAAGCTGAGATATGCATTTCGTGCGATAATCTTGGTGAGACTTCTGTCCGAAGTATGCTGAATCATCGAGATCGTTCTTTTCGAGCTATTTAATGCGAGAAACACGTTCTCTGGTTGTTTTCACCACTCCACAGTGCGTTTGATATGCAGAACAGTAGATATCCTGGTTTTCGTGGGGTTTCATGCAGAGATATGCATTTTCTGCGATAATCTTGGTGAGACTTCTGTTAGAAGTATACAGAATCATCGAGATCGCTCATTTCGAGCTATTTAATGCGAGAAACACGTTATCTGGTGTTTTCACCACTCCACAGTGCGTTGGATATGCAGAAACGGAGATATTTTGGTTTTCGTCGGGTTTCAAGCTGAGATATGCATTTTCTACGATAAGCTTGGTGAAACATCTGTCCGAAGTATGCAGAAACGTCGAGAGCGCTCTTTTCGAGCTATTTAATGCGCGAAACACGTTTTCTGGGGTTTTCACCACTCCACAGTTCGTTGGATATGCAGAACAGTAGATATCTTGGTTTACGTGGGGTTTCAAGCAGAGATATGCATTTTCTGCGATAATCTTGGTGAGACTTCTGTTAGAAGTATGCAGAACCATCGAGATCGCTCGTTTCGAGCTATTTAATGCGAGAAACACGTTATCTGGTGTTTTCACCACTCCACAGCGCGTTGGATATGCAGAACCGGAGATATTTTGGTTTTCGTCGGGTTTCAAGCTGAGATATGCATTTTCTGCGATAATCTTGGTGGGTCATTTGTCAGAAGTATGCAGAATCATCGAGATCGCTCGTTTCGAGCTATTTAATGCGAGAAACACGTTATCTGGTGTTTTCACCACTCCACAGTGCGTTGGATATGCAGAAACGGAGATATTTTGGTTTTCGTCGGGGTTCAAGCTGAGACATGCATTTTCTACGATAATCTTGGTGAGACTTCTGTCAGAAGGATGCAGAATCATCGGGATCGGCCTCTTCGAGCTATTTAATGCGAGAAACACGTTCTCTGGTTGTTTTCACCACTCCGCAGTGCGTTTGATATGCAGAACCGGCAACATCTTGACTTTCGTGAGGTTTCGAGTTGAGATATGCATTTTCTGCGATAATATTGGTGAGACTTCAGTCAGAAGTATGCAGAATCATCTAGATCGCTCTTTTCGAGCTACTTAATGCACGAAACACGTTTTCTGGTGTTTTCACCACTCCACAGTGCGTTTGATATGCAGAACCGGCAACATCTTGATTTTCGTGAGGTTTCGAGCTGAGATATGCATTTTCTGCGATAATCTTGTTGAGACTTCTGTCCGAAGTATGCAGAAACATCGAGAGCGCTCTTTTCGAGCTATTTATTGCGAGAAACACGTTCTCTGGTTGTTTTCACCACTCCACAGTGCGTTTGATATGCAGCACCGGCGATATCTTGATTTTCGTGGTGTTTCCAGCTGAGATATGCATTTTCTGCGATAATCTTGGTGGGTCTTTTGTCAGAAGTATGCAGAATCATCTAGATCGCTCTTTTCGATCTATTTAATGCGAGAAACACGTTATCTGCTGTTTTCACCACTCCACAGTGCGTTTGATAATGCAGAACCGGCGACATCTTTGATTTCGTCGGGGTTCAAGCTGAGATATGCATTTTCTACGATAATCTTGGTGAGACTTCTGTCAGAAGTATGCAGAATCATCGGGATCGGACTTTTCGAGCTATTTAATGCGAGAAACACGTTCTCTGGTTGTTTTCACCACTCCACAGTGCGTTTGATATGCAGAACCGGCAAGATCTTGATTTTCGTGAGGTTTCGAGCTGAGATATGCATTTTCTGCGATAATATTGGTGAGACTTCAGTCAGATGTATGCAGAATCATCTAGATCGCTCTTTTCGAGCTACTTAATGCACGAAACACGTTTTCTGGTGTATTCACCACTCCACAGTGCGTTTGATATGCAGAACCGGCAACATCTTGATTTTCGTGAGGTTTCGAGCTGAGATATGCATTTTCTGCGATAATCTTGGTGAGACTTCTGTCAGAAGTATGCAGAATCATCGGGATCGGACTTTTCGAGCTATTTAATGCGAGAAACACGTTCTCTGGTTGTTTTCACCACTCCACAGTGCGTTTGATATGCAGAACCAGCGATATCTTGGTTTTCGTGGGGTTTCAATCTGAGATATGCATTTTTTACGATAATTTTTGTGAGATTTCTGTCCGAAGTATGCAGAATCATCGAGATCGCTCGTTTCGAGCTATTTAATGCGAGAAACACGTTATCTGGTGTTTTCACCACTCCACAGTTCGATGGATATGCAGAACAGTAGATATCCTGGTTTTCGTGGGGTTTCAAGCAGAGATATGCATTTTCTGCGATAAGCTTGGTGAGACTTCTGTTAGAAGTATGCAGAATCATCGAGATCGCACGTATCGTGCTATTTAATGCGAGAAACACGTTATCTGGTGTTTTCACCACTCCACAGTGCGTTGGATATGCAGAACCGGTGATATTTTGGTTTTCGTCGGGTTTCAAGCTGAGATATGCATTTTCTACGATAAGCTTGGTGAAACATCTGTCCGAAGTATGCAGAAGCGTCGAGAGCGCTCTTTTCGTGCTATTTAATGCGAGAAACACGTTTTCTGGGGTTTTCACCACTCCACAGTTCGTTGGATATGCAGAACAGTAGTTATCCTGGTTTTCGTGGGGTTTCAAGCAGAGATATGCATTTTCTGCGATAATCTTGGTGAGACTTCTGTTAGAAGTATGCAGAATCATCTAGATCGCTCTTTTCGAGCTATTTAATGCGAGAAACACGTTTTCTGGGGTTTTCACCACTCCACAGTGCGTTTGATAATGCAGAACCGGCGACATCTTTGATTTCGTCGGGGTTCAAGCTGAGATATGCATTTTCTACGATAATCTTGGTGAGACTTCTGTCAGAAGTATGCACAATCATCGGGATCGGCCTTTTCGAGCTATTTAATGCGAGAAACACGTTCTCTGGTTGTTTTCACCACTCCACAGTGCGTTTGATATACAGAACCGGGAACATCTTGATTTTCGTGAGGTTTCAAGCTGAGATATGCATTTCCTGCGATAATCTTGTTGAGACTTCTGTCAGAAGTATGCAGAATCATCGAGATCGCTCGTTTCGAGCTATTTAATGCGCGAAACATGTTATCTGGTGTTTTCACCACTCCACAGTGCGTTGGATATGCAGAACCGCAGATATTTTGGTTTTCGTGGGGTTTCAAGCTGAGATATGCATTTTCTGCGATAATCTTAGTGAGACATCTGTCCGAATTATTCTTAATTATCGAGATCGCTCGTTTCGAGCAATTCAATGCGAGAAACACGTTATCTGGTGTTTTCACCACTCCACAGTGCGTATGATATGCAGAACCGGCGATATCTTGGTTTTCGTGGGGTTTCAAGCTGAGATATGCATTTTCTGCGATAATCTTGGTGAGACTTCTGTCCAAAGTATGCTGAAACATCGAGATCGCTCTATTCGAGCTATTTAATGCGAGAAACACGTTTTCTGGGGTTTTCACCACTCCACAGTGCGTTTGATATGCAGAACCAGCGATATCTTGGTTTTCGTGGGGTTCCAAGCTGAGATATGCATTTTCTGCGATAATCTTGGTGGACTTCTGTCCGAAGTATGCTGAAACATCGAGATCGCTCTTTTCGAGCTAGTTAATGCGAGAAAAACCTTATCCGGTGTTTTCACCACTCCACAGTGCGTTTGATATGCAGAACCAGCGATATCTTGGCTTTCGTGGGGTTTCAAGCTGAGATATGCATTTTTTACGATAATCTTGTTGAGACTTCTGTCCGAAGTATGAAGCATCATCGAGATCGCTCTATTCGAGCTATTTAATGCGAGAAACACGTTTTCTGGGGTTTTCACCACTCCACAGTGCGTTTGATATGCAGAACCAGCGATATCTTGGTTTTCGTGGGGTTTCAAGCTGAGATATGCATTTTTTACGATAATCTTGGTGAGACTTCTGTCCGAAGTATGCTTAATCATCGAGATCGCTTGTTTCGAGCTATTTAATGCGAGAAACACGTTATCTGGTGTTTTCACCACTCCACAGTGCGTATGATATGCAGAACCGGCGATATCTTGGTTTTCGTGGGGTTCCAAGCTGAGATATGCATTTTCTGCGATAATCTTGGTGGACTTCTGTCCGAAGTATGCTGAAACATCGAGATCGCTCTTTTCGAGCTAGTTAATGCGAGAAAAACCATATCCGGTGTTTTCACCACTCCACAGTGCGTTTGATATATTGAACACAGCGATATCTTGGTTTTCGTGGGGTTTCAAGCTGAGATATGCATTTGTTACGATAATCTTGTTGAGACTTCTGTCCGAAGTATGACGAATCATCGAGATCGCTCTATTCGAGCTATTTAATGCGAGAAACACGATATCTGGTGTTTTCACCACTCCACAGTGCGTTGGATATGCAGAACCGCAGATATTTTGGTTTTCGTGGGGTTTCAAGCTGAGATATGCATTTTTTACGATAATTTTGGTGAAACATCTGTCCGAAGTATGCAGAAACGTCGAGAGCGCTCTTTTCGAGCTATTTAATGCGAGAAACACGTTTTCTGGGGTTTTCACCACTCCACAGTTCGTTGGAAATGCAGAACCGGAGATATCTTGGTTTTCGTGGGGTTTCAAGCTGAGATATGCATTTCGTGCGATAATCTTGGTGAGACTTCTGTCCGAAGTATGCTTAATCATCGAGATCGCTTGTTTCGAGCTATTTAATGCGAGAAACACGTTATCTGGTGTTTTCACCACTCCACAGTGCGTATGATATGCAGAACCGGCGATATCTTGGTTTTCGTGGGGTTCCAAGCTGAGATATGCATTTTCTGCGATAATCTTGGTGGACTTCTGTCCGAAGTATGCTGAAACATCGAGATCGCTCTTTTCGAGCTAGTTAATGCGAGAAAAACCTTATCCGGTGTTTTCACCACTCCACAGTGCGTTTGATATGCTGAACACAGCGATATCTTGGTTTTCGTGGGGTTTCAAGCTGAGATATGCATTTGTTACGATAATCTTGTTGAGACTTCTGTCCGAAGTATGACGAATCATCGAGATCGCTCTATTCGAGCTATTTAATGCGAGAAACACGATATCTGGTGTTTTCACCAGTCCACAGTGCGTTGGATATGCAGAACCGCAGATATTTTGATTTTCGTGGGGTTCCAAGCTGAGATATGCATTTTCTGCGATAATCTTGGTGGACTTCTGTCCGAAGTATGCTGAAACATCGAGATCGCTCTTTTCGAGCTAGTTAATGCGAGAAAAACCTTATCCGGTGTTTTCACCACTCCACAGTGCGTTTGATATGCTGAACACAGCGATATCTTGGTTTTCGTGGGGTTTCAAGCTGAGATATGCATTTGTTACGATAATCTTGTTGAGACTTCTGTCCGAAGTATGACGAATCATCGAGATCGCTCTATTCGAGCTATTTAATGCGAGAAACACGATATCTGGTGTTTTCACCAGTCCACAGTGCGTTGGATATGCAGAACCGCAGATATTTTGATTTTCGTGGGGTTTCAAGCTGAGATATGCATTTTTTACGATAATTTTGGTGAAACATCTGTCCGAAGTATGCAGAAACGTCGAGAGCGCTCTTTTCGAGCTATTTAATGCGAGAAACACGTTTTCTGGGGTTTTCACCACTCCACAGTTCGTTGGAAATGCAGAACCGGAGATATCTTGGTTTTCGTGGGGTTTCAAGCTGAGATATGCATTTCGTGCGATAATCTTGGTGAGACTTCTGTCCGAAGTATGCTGAATCATCGAGATCGCTCTTTTCGAGCTATTTAATGCGAGAAACACGTTCTCTGGTTGTTTTAACCACTCCACAGTGCGTTTGATATGCAGAACAGGCGATATCTTGATTTTCGAGGTGTTTCCAGCTGAGATATGCATTTTCTGCGATAATCTTGGTGGGTCTTTTGTCAGAAGTATGCAGAAACATCTAGATCGCTCTTTTCGAGCTACTTAATGCACGAAACACGTTTTCTGGTGTTTTCACCACTCCACAGTACGTTTGACATGCAGAACCGGAGATATCTTGGTTTCGGCCGGGTTTCAAGCTGAGATATGCATTTTCTACGATAATCCTGGTGAGACTTCTGTCAGAAGTATGCAGAATCTTCGAGAACGCTCTTTTCGAGCTACTTATTGCGACAAACACGTTATCTGGTGTTTTCAGCACTCCACAGTGCGTTTGATATGCAGAACCAGCGATATCTTCGTTTTCGTGGGGTTTCAAGCTGAGATATGCATTTTCTACGATAATTTTGGAGAGATTTCTGTCCGAAGTATGCAGAATCATCGAGATCACTCGTTTCGAGCTATTTAATGCGAGAAACACGTTATCTGGTGTTTTCACCACTCCACAGTTCGTTGGATATGCAGAACAGTAGATATCCTGGTTTTCGTGGGGTTTCAAGCAGAGATATGCATTTTCTGCGATAATCTTGGTGAGACTTCTGTTAGAAGTATGCAGAATCATCGAGATCGCTCGTTTCGAGCTATTTAATGCGAGAAACACGTTATCTGGTGTTTTCACCACTCCACAGTGCGTTGGATATGCAGAAACGGAGATATTTTGGTTTTCGTCGGGTTTCAAGCTGAGATATGCATTTTCTACGATAAGCTTGGTGAAACATCTGTCCGAAGTATGCAGAAACGTCGAGAGCGCTCTTTTCGAGCTATTTAATGCGAGAAACACGTTTTCTGGGGTTTTCACCACTCCACAGTTCGTTGGATATGCAGAACAGTAGATATCCTGGTTTACGTGGGGTTTCAAGCAGAGATATGCATTTTCTGCGATAATCTTGGTGAGACTTCTGTTAGAAGTATGCAGAACCATCGAGATCGCTCGTTTCGAGCTATTTAATGCGAGAAACACGTTATCTGGTGTTTTCACCACTCCACAGCGCGTTGGATATGCAGAACCGGAGATATTTTGGTTTTCGTCGGGTTTCAAGCTGAGATATCCCATTTTCTGCGATAATCTTGTTGAGACTTCGGTCCGAAGTATGCAGAAACATCGAGAGCGCTCTTTTCGAGCTATTTATTGCGAGAAACACGTTCTCTGGTT
Organism: Anthophora plumipes; assembly: GCA_951804975.1. Classification (NCBI taxonomy): domain Eukaryota; kingdom Metazoa; phylum Arthropoda; class Insecta; order Hymenoptera; family Apidae; genus Anthophora; species Anthophora plumipes. Next base: position 2,089,213 of record CATORF010000132.1, on the reverse strand, counting down.
GTTTTCACCACTCCACAGTGCGTTTGATATGCAGAACCGGCGATATCTTAATTTTCGTGGTGTTTCCAGCTGAGATATGCATTTTCTGCGATAATCTTGGTGGGTCTTTTGTCAGAAGGATGCAGAATCATCGAGATCGCTCGTTTCGAGCTATTTAATGCGAGAAACACGTTATCTGGTGTTTTCACCACTCCACAGTGCGTTGGATATGCAGAAACGGAGATATTTTGGTTTTCGTCGGGGTTCAAGCTGAGACATGCATTTTCTACGATAATCTTGGTGAGACTTCTGTCAGAAGGATGCAGAATCATCGGGATCGGCCTCTTCGAGCTATTTAATGCGAGAAACACGTTCTCTGGTTGTTTTCACCACTCCGCAGTGCGTTTGATATGCAGAACCGGCAACATCTTGATTTTCGTGAGGTTTCGAGCTGAGATATGCATTTTCTGCGATAATATTGGTGAGACTTCAGTCAGAAGTATGCAGAATCATCTAGCTCGCTCTTTTCGAGCTACTTAATGCACGAAACACGTTTTCTGGTGTTTTCACCACTCCACAGTGCGTTTGATATGCAGAACCGGCAACATCTTGATTTTCGTGAGGTTTCGAGCTGAGATATGCATTTTCTGCGATAATATTGGTGAGACTTCAGTCAGAATTATGCAGAATCATCTAGATCGCTCTTTTCGAGCTACTTAATGCGCGAAACACGTTCTCTGGTTGTTTTCACCACTCCACAGTGCGTTTGATATGCAGAACAGGCGATATCTTGATTTTCGAGGTGTTTCCAGCTGAGATATGCATTTTCTGCGATAATCTTGGTGGGTGTTTTGTCAGAAGTATGCAGAATCATCTAGATCGCTCTTTTCGAGCTACTTAATGCACGAAACACGTTTTCTGGTGTTTTCACCACTCCACGGTACGTTTGATGTGCAGAACCGGAGATAACTCGGTTTTCGTCGGGTTTCAAGCTGAGATATGCATTTTCTACGATAATCTTGGTGACACTTCTGTCAGAAGTATGCAGGATCTTCGAGAACGCTCTTTTCGAGCTACTTATTGCGACAAACACGTTATCTGGTGTTTTCAGCACTCCACAGTGCGTTTGATATGCAGAACCAGCGATATCTTGGTTTTCGTGGGGTTTCAATCTGAGATATGCATTTTTTACGATAATTTTTGTGAGATTTCTGTCCGAAGTATGCAGAATCATCGAGATCGCTCGTTTCGAGCTATTTAATGCGAGAAACACGTTATCTGGTGTTTTCACCACTCCACAGTTCGATGGATATGCAGAACAGTAGATATCCTGGTTTTCGTGGGGTTTCAAGCAGAGATATGCATTTTCTGCGATAAGCTTGGTGAGACTTCTGTTAGAAGTATGTAGAATCATCGAGATCGCACGTTTCGTGCTATTTAATGCGAGAAACACGTTATCTGGTGTTTTCACCACTCCACAGTGCGTTGGATATGCAGAACCGGTGATATTTTGGTTTTCGTCGGGTTTCAAGCTGAGATATGCATTTTCTACGATAAGCTTGGTGAAACATCTGTCCGAAGTATGCAGAAACGTCGAGAGCGCTCTTTTCGTGCTATTTAATGCGAGAAACACGTTTTCTGGGGTTTTCACCACTCCACAGTTCGTTGGATATGCAGAACAGTAGTTATCCTGGTTTTCGTGGGGTTTCAAGCAGAGATATGCATTTTCTGCGATAATATTGGTGAGACTTCAGTCAGAAGTATGCAGAATCATCTAGATCGCTCTTTTCGAGCTATTTAATGCGAGAAACACGTTTTCTGGGGTTTTCACCACTCCACAGTGCGTTTGATATGCAGAACCGGCGATATCTTGGTTTTCGTGGGGTTTCAAGCTGAGACATGCATTTTCTGCGATAATCTTAGTGAGACTTCTGTCCGAAGTATGCAGAAACGTCGGGAGCGCTCTTTTCGAGCTATGTAATGCGAGAAACACGTTTTCTGGGGTTTTCACCACTCCACAGTTCGTTGGATATGCAGAACCGGAGATATCTTGGTTTTCGTGGGGTTTCAAGCTGAGATATGCATTTCCTGCGATAATCTTGATGAGACTTCTGTCCGAAGTATGCTGAATCATCGAGATCGCTCTTTTCGAGCTAGTTAGTGCGAGAAACACGTTATCTGGTGATTTCACCACTCCACAGTGCGGTTGATATGCAGAACAGTACATATCTTGGTTTTCGTGGGGTTTCAAGCTGAGATATGCATTTTCTGCGATAATCTTGTTGAGACTTCTGTCAGAAGTATGCAGAATCATCGAGATCGCTCGTTTCGAGCTATTTAATGCGCGAAACATGTTATCTGGTGTTTTCACCACTCCACAGTGCGTTGGATATGCAGAACCGCAGATATTTTGGTTTTCGTGGGGTTTCAAGCTGAGATATGCATTTTCTGCGATAATCTTAGTGAGACATCTGTCCGAATTATTCTTAATTATCGAGATCGCTCGTTTCGAGCAATTCAATGCGAGAAACACGTTATCTGGTGTTTTCACCACTCCACAGTGCGTTTGATATGCAGAACAGTACATATCTTGGTTTTCGTGGGGTTTCAAGCTGAGATATGCATTTTCTGCGATAATCTTAGTGAGACTTCTGTCCGAAGTATGCTGAATCATCGAGATCGCTCTTTTCGAGCTAGTTAGTGCGAGAAACACGCTATCTGGTGTTTTCACCACTCCACAGTGCGTTTGATATGCAGAACCGGCGATATCTTGGTTTTCGTGGGGTTTCAAGCTGAGATATGCATTTTCTGCGATAATCTTGGTGAGACTTCTGTCCGAAGTATGCTGAAACATCGAGATCGCTCTTTTCGAGCTAGTTAATGCGAGAATCACGTTATCTGGTGTTTTCACCACTCCACAGTGCGTTTGATATGCAGAACCGGCGATATCTTGGTTTTCGTGGGGTTTCAAGCTGAGATATGCATTTTCTGCGATAATCTTAGTGAGACTTCTGTCCGAAGTATGCTGAATCATCGAGATCGCTCTTTTCGAGCTAGTTAGTGCGAGAAACACGTTATCTGTTGTTTTCACCACTCCACAGTGCGTTTGATATGCAGAACAGTACATATCTTGGTTTTCGTGGGGTTTCAAGCTGAGATATGCATTTTTTGCGATAATCTTAGTGAGACTTCTGTCCGAAGTATGCTGAATCATCGAGATTGCTCTTTTCGAGCTAGTTAGTGCGAGAAACACGTTATCTGGTGTTTTCACCACTCCACAGTGCGTTTGATATGCAGAACCGGCGATATCTTGGTTTTCGTGGGGTTTCAAGCTGAGATATGCATTTTTTACGATAATCTTGGTGAGACTTCTGTCCGAAGTATGAAGAATCATCGAGATCGCTCTATTCGAGCTATTTAATGCGAGAAACACGTTATCTGGTGTTTTCACCACTCCACAGTGCGTTTGATATGCAGAACCGGCGATATCTTGTTTTCGTGGGGTTTCAATCTGAGATATGCATTTTCTGCGATAATCTTGGTGAGACTTCTGTCAGAAGTATGCAGGATCTTCGAGAACGCTCGTTTCGAGCTATTTAATGCGCGAAACATGTTATCTGGTGTTTTCACCACTCCACAGTGCGTTGGATATGCAGAACCGCAGATATTTTGGTTTTCGTGGGGTTTCAAGCTGAGATACGCATTTTCTGCGATAATCTTAGTGAGACTTCTGTCCGAAGTATGCTGAATCATCGAGATCGCTCTTTTCGAGCTTGTTAGTGCAACAAACACGTTATCTGGTGTTTTCACCCGTCCACAGTGCGTTTGAAATGCAGAACCGGCGATATCTTGGTTTTCGTGGGGTTTCAAGCTGAGATATGCATTTTTTACGATAATCTTGGTGAGACTTCTGTCCGAAGTATGCTGAAACATCGAGATCGCTCTTTTCGAGCTAGTTAATGCGAGAAAAAACTTATCCGCTGTTGTCACCACTCCACAGTGCGTTTGATATGCAGAACCAGCGATATCTTGGCTTTCGTGGGGTTTCAAGCTGAGATATGCATTTTTTACGATAATCTTGGTGAGACTTCTGTCCGAAGTATGAAGAATCATCGAGATCGCTCTATTCGAGCTATTTAATGCGAGAAACACGTTATCTGGTGTTTTCTCCACTCCACAGTGCGTTTGATATGCAGAACCGGCGATATCTTGGTTTTCGTGAGGTTTCAAGCTGAGATATGCATTTTCTGCGATAATCTTGGTGAGACTTCTGTCCGAAGTATGCTGAAACATCGAGATCGCTCTTTTCGAGATAGTTAATGCGAGAAAAAACTTATCCGCTGTTTTCACCACTCCACAGTGCGTTTGATATGCAGAACCAGCGATATCTTGGCTTTCGTGGGGTTTCAAGCTGAGATATGCATTTTTTCCGATAATCTTGGTGAGACTTCTGTCCGAAGTATGAAGAATCATCGAGATCGCTCAATTCGAGTTATTTAATGCGAGAAATACGTTTTCTGGGGTTTTCACCACTCCACAGTGCGTTTGATATGCAGAACACTGCGATATCTTGGTTTTCGTGGGGTTTGAAGCTGAGATATGCATTTTTTACGGTAATTTTGGTGAGTCTTCTGTCCGAAGTATGCTTAATTATCGAGATCGCTCGTTTAGAGCTATTCAATGCGAGAAACACGTTATCTGGTGTTTTCACCACTCCACAGTGCGTATGATATGCAGAACCGGCGACATCTTTGATTTCGTCGGGGTTCAAGCTGAGATATGCATTTTCTACGATAATCTTGGTGAGACTTCTGTCAGAAGTATGCACAATCATCGGGATCGGCCTTTTCGAGCTATTTAATGCGAGAAACACGTTCTCTGGTTGTTTTCACCACTCCACAGTGCGTTTGATATGCAGAACCGGGAACATCTTGATTTTCGTGAGGTTTCGAGCTGTGATATGCATTTTCTGCGATAATATTGGTGAGACTTCAGTCAGAAGTATGCAGAATCATCTAGATCGCTCTTTTCGAGCTATTTAATGCGAGAAACACGTTTTCTGGGGTTTTCACCACTCCACAGTGCGTTTGATATGCAGAACCGGCGATATCTTGGTTTTCGTGGGGTTTCAAGCTGAGACATGCATTTTCTGCGATAATCTTAGTGAGACTTCTGTCCGAAGTATGCAGAAACGTCGGGAGCGCTCTTTTCGAGCTATGTAATGCGAGAAACACGTTTTCTGGGGTTTTCACCACTCCACAGTTCGTTGGATATGCAGAACCGGAGATATCTTGGTTTTCGTGGGGTTTCAAGCTGAGATATGCATTTCCTGCGATAATCTTGATGAGACTTCTGTCCGAAGTATGCTGAATCATCGAGATCGCTCTTTTCGAGCTAGTTAGTGCGAGAAACACGTTATCTGGTGATTTCACCACTCCACAGTGCGGTTGATATGCAGAACAGTACATATCTTGGTTTTCGTGGGGTTTCAAGCTGAGATATGCATTTTCTGCGATAATCTTGTTGAGACTTCTGTCAGAAGTATGCAGAATCATCGAGATCGCTCGTTTCGAGCTATTTAATGCGCGAAACATGTTATCTGGTGTTTTCACCACTCCACAGTGCGTTGGATATGCAGAACCGCAGATATTTTGGTTTTCGTGGGGTTTCAAGCTGAGATATGCATTTTCTGCGATAATCTTAGTGAGACATCTGTCCGAATTATTCTTAATTATCGAGATCGCTCGTTTCGAGCAATTCAATGCGAGAAACACGTTATCTGGTGTTTTCACCACTCCACAGTGCGTATGATATGCAGAACCGGCGATATCTTGGTTTTCGTGGGGTTTCAAGCTGAGATATGCATTTTCTGCGATAATCTTAGTGAGACTTCTGTCCGAAGTATGCTGAATCATCGAGATCGCTCTTTTCGAGCTAGTTAGTGCGAGAAACACGTTATCTGTTGTTTTCACCACTCCACAGTGCGTTTGATATGCAGAACAGTACACATCTTGGTTTTCGTGGGGTTTCAAGCTGAGATATGCATTTTTTGCGATAATCTTAGTGAGACTTCTGTCCGAAGTATGCTGAATCATCGAGATTGCTCTTTTCGAGCTAGTTAGTGCGAGAAACACGTTATCTGGTGTTTTCACCACTCCACAGTGCGTTTGATATGCAGAACCGGCGATATCTTGGTTTTCGTGGGGTTTCAAGCTGAGATATGCATTTTTTACGATAATCTTGGTGAGACTTCTGTCCGAAGTATGAAGAATCATCGAGATCGCTCTATTCGAGCTATTTAATGCGAGAAACACGTTATCTGGTGTTTTCACCACTCCACAGTTCGATGGATATGCAGAACAGTAGATATCCTGGTTTTCGTGGGGTTTCAAGCAGAGATATGCATTTTCTGCGATAAGCATGGTGAGACTTCTGTTAGAAGTATGCAGAATCATCGAGATCGCTCGTTTCGAGCTATTTAATGCGCGAAACATGTTATCTGGTGTTTTCACCACTCCACAGTGCGTTGGATATGCAGAACCGCAGATATTTTGGTTTTCGTGGGGTTTCAAGCTGAGATATGCATTTTCTGCGATAATGTTAGTGAGACTTCTGTTAGAAGTATGCTGAATCATCGAGATCGCTCTTTTCGAGCTAGTTAGTGCGAGAAACGCGTTATCTGGTGATTTCACCACTCCACAGTGCGGTCGATATGCAGAACAGTACATATCTTGGTTTTCGTGGGGTTTCAAGCTGAGATATGCATTTTCTGCGATAATCTTGTTGAGACTTCTGTCAGAAGTATGCAGAATCATCGAGATCGCTCGTTTCGAGCTACTTAATGCGCGAAACATGTTATCTGGTGTTTTCACCACTCCACAGTGCGTTGGATATGCAGAACCGCAGATATTTTGGTTTTCGTGGGGTTTCAAGCTGAGATATGCATTTTCTGCGATAATCTTAGTGAGACTTCTGTCCGAATTATGCTTAATTATCGAGATCGCACGTTTCGAGCAATTCAATGCGAGAAACACGTTATCTGGTGTTTTCACCACTCCACAGTGCGTATGATATGCAGAACCGGCGATATCTTGGTTTTCGTGGGGTTTCAAGCTGAGATATGCATTTTCTGCGATCATCTTGGTGAGACTTCTGTCCGAAGTATGCTGAAACATCGAGATCGCTCTTTTCGAGCTAGTTAATGCGAGAAAAACCTTATCCGGTGTTTTCACCACTCCACAGTGCGTTTGATGTGCAGAACCGGCGATATCATGGTTTTCGTGGGGTTTCAAGCTGAGATATGCATTTTCTGCGATAATCTTAGTGAGACTTCTGTCCGAAGTATGCTGAATCATCGAGATCGCTCTTTTCGAGCTAGTTAGTGCGAGAAACACGTTATCTGGTGTTTTCACCACTCCACAGTGCGTTTGATATGCAGAACAGTACATATCTTGGTTTTCGTGGGGTTTCAAGCTGAGATATGCATTTTCTGCGATAATCTTAGTGAGACTTCTGTCCGAAGTATGCTGAATCATCGAGATCGCTCTTTTCGAGCTAGTTAGTGCGAGAAACACGCTATCTGGTGTTTTCACCACTCCACAGTGCGTTTGATATGCAGAACCGGCGATATCTTGGTTTTCGTGGGGTTTCAAGCTGAGATATGCATTTTCTGCGATAATCTTAGTGAGACTTCTGTCCGAAGTATGCTGAATCATCGAGATCGCTCTTTTCGAGATTGTTAGTGCGACAAACACGTTATCTGGTGTTTTCACCACTCCACAGTGCGTTTGAAATGCAGAACCGGCGATATCTTGGTTTTCGTGGGGTTTCAAGCTGAGATATGCATTTTTTACGATAATCTTGTTGAGACTTCTGTCCGAAGTATGCTGAAACATCGAGATCGCTCTTTTCGAGCTAGTTAATGCGAGAAAAAACTTATCCGCTGTTGTCACCACTCCACAGTGCGTTTGATATGCAGAACCAGCGATATCTTGGCTTTCGTGGGGTTTCAAGCTGAGATATGCATTTTTTACGATAATCTTGGTGAGACTTCTGTCCGAAGTATGAAGAATCATCGAGATCGCTCTATTCGAGCTATTTAATGCGAGAAACACGTTATCTGGTGTTTTCTCCACTCCACAGTGCGTTTGATATGCAGAACCGGCGATATCTTGGTTTTCGTGAGGTTTCAAGCTGAGATATGCATTTTCTGCGATAATCTTGGTGAGACTTCTGTCCGAAGTATGCTGAAACATCGAGATCGCTCTTTTCGAGATAGTTAATGCGAGAAAAAACTTATCCGCTGTTTTCACCACTCCACAGTGCGTTTGATATGCAGAACCAGCGATATCTTGGCTTTCGTGGGGTTTCAAGCTGAGATATGCATTTTTTCCGATAATCTTGGTGAGACTTCTGTCCGAAGTATGAAGAATCATCGAGATCGCTCAATTCGAGTTATTTAATGCGAGAAATACGTTTTCTGGGGTTCTCACCACTCCACAGTGCGTTTGATATGCAGAACACTGCGATATCTTGGTTTTCGTGGGGTTTGAAGCTGAGATATGCATTTTTTACGGTAATTTTGGTGAGTCTTCTGTCCGAAGTATGCATAATTATCGAGATCGCTCGTTTAGAGCTATTCAATGCGAGAAACACGTTATCTGGTGTTTTCACCACTCCACAGTGCGTATGATATGCAGAACCGGCGACATCTTTGATTTCGTCGGGGTTCAAGCTGAGATATGCATTTTCTACGATAATCTTGGTGAGACTTCTGTCAGAAGTATGCACAATCATCGGGATCGGCCTTTTCGAGCTATTTAATGCGAGAAACACGTTCTCTGGTTGTTTTCACCACTCCACAGTGCGTTTGATATGCAGAACCGGGAACATCTTGATTTTCGTGAGGTTTCGAGCTGTGATATGCATTTTCTGCGATAATATTGGTGAGACTTCAGTCAGAAGTATGCAGAATCATCTAGATCGCTCTTTTCGAGCTATTTAATGCGAGAAACACGTTTTCTGGGGTTTTCACCACTCCAAAGTGCGTTTGATATGCAGAACCGGCGATATCTTGGTTTTCGTGGGGTTTCAAGCTGAGACATGCATTTTCTGCGATAATCTTAGTGAGACTTCTGTCCGAAGTATGCAGAAACGTCGGGAGCGCTCTTTTCGAGCTATGTAATGCGAGAAACACGTTTTCTGGGGTTTTCACCACTCCACAGTTCGTTGGATATGCAGAACCGGAGATATCTTGGTTTTCGTGGGGTTTCAAGCTGAGATATGCATTTCCTGCGATAATCTTGATGAGACTTCTGTCCGAAGTATGCTGAATCATCGAGATCGCTCTTTTCGAGCTAGTTAGTGCGAGAAACACGTTATCTGGTGATTTCACCACTCCACAGTGCGGTTGATATGCAGAACAGTACATATCTTGGTTTTCGTGGGGTTTCAAGCTGAGATATGCATTTTCTGCGATAATCTTGTTGAGACTTCTGTCAGAAGTATGCAGAATCATCGAGATCGCTCGTTTCGAGCTATTTAATGCGCGAAACATGTTATCTGGTGTTTTCACCACTCCACAGTGCGTTGGATATGCAGAACCGCAGATATTTTGGTTTTCGTGGGGTTTCAAGCTGAGATATGCATTTTCTGCGATAATCTTAGTGATACATCTGTCCGAATTATTCTTAATTATCGAGATCGCTCGTTTCGAGCAATTCAATGCGAGAAACACGTTATCTGGTGTTTTCACCACTCCACAGTGCGTATGATATGCAGAACCGGCGATATCTTGGTTTTCGTGGGGTTTCAAGCTGAGATATGCATTTTCTGCGATAATCTTGGTGAGACTTCTGTCCGAAGTATGCTGAAACATCGAGATCGCTCTTTTCGAGCTAGTTAATGCGAGAATCACGTTATCTGGTGTTTTCACCACTCCACAGTGCGTTTGATATGCAGAACCGGCGATATCTTGGTTTTCGTGGGGTTTCAAGCTGAGATATGCATTTTCTGCGATAATCTTAGTGAGACTTCTGTCCGAAGTATGCTGAATCATCGAGATCGCTCTTTTCGAGCTAGTTAGTGCGAGAAACACGTTATCTGTTGTTTTCACCACTCCACAGTGCGTTTGATATGCAGAACAGTACATATCTTGGTTTTCGTGGGGTTTCAAGCTGAGATATGCATTTTTTGCGATAATCTTAGTGAGACTTCTGTCCGAAGTATGCTGAATCATCGAGATTGCTCTTTTCGAGCTAGTTAGTGCGAGAAACACGTTTTCTGGGGTTTTCACCACACCACAGTTCGTTGGATGTGCAGAACCGGAGATATCTTGGTTTTCGTGGGGTTTCAAGCTGAGATATGCATTTTCTGCGATAATCTTGGTGAGACCTCTGTCCGAAATATGCAGAAACATCGAGATCGCACTTTTCGATCTATTTAATGCGAGAAACACGTAGTCTGGTGTTTTCACCACTCCACAGTTGGTTTGATATGCAGAACCGGCGATGTTTGGTTTTCGTCGGGTTTCAAGTTGAGATATGCATTTTCTACGATAATCTTGGTGAAACATCTGTCCGAAGTATGCTTAATCATCAAGATCGCTCTATTCGAGCTATTTAATGCGAAAAACACGTTATCTGGTGTTTTCAGCACTCCACAGTGCGTTTGATATGCAGAACCAGCGATATCCTGGTTTTCGTGGGGATTCAAGCTGAGATATGCAATTTCTGCGATAATCTTGGTGAGACTTCTGTCCGAAGTATGCTTAATCATCGAGATCGTACTTTTCGAGGTATTTAATGCGAGAAACACGTTACCTGGTGTTTTCACCACTCCACAGTTGGTTTGATATGCAGAACCGGCGATGTTTGGTTTTCGTTGGGTTTCAAGCTCAGATATGCATTTTCTGCGATAATCTTGGTGAGACTTCTGTCCGAAGTATGCAGAGTCATCGAGATCGTACTTTTCGAGCTATTTAATGCGAGAAACACGTTATCTGGTGTTTTCACCACTCCACAGTGCGTTTGATATGCAGAACCAGCGATATCTTGGTTTTCGTGGGGTTTCAAGCTGAGATATTTTTTTTACGATAATCTTGATGAGACTTCTGTCAGAAGTATGCAGAATCATCGAGATCCCCCTTTTCGGGCTATTTAATGCGAGAAACACGTTATCTGGTGTTTTCACCACACCACAGTGCGTTTGATATGCAGAACCGGCGACATCTTGGCTTTCGGCGTGTATCAAGCTGAGATATGCATTTTCTGCGATAATCTTGGTGAGACTTAAGTCAGAAGTATGCAGAATCATCTAGATCGCTCTTGTCGAGCTAGTTAATGCAAAAAAACAAGTTTCCTGGTGTTTCAAACATTCCACAGTGCGTTTGATATGCAGAACCGGCGACATCTTGGCTATCGTCTCGTATCAAGCTGAGATATGCATTTTCTGCGATAATCTTGGTGAGACTTCAGTCAGAAGTATGCAGAATCATCTAGATCGCTCGTTTCGAGCTCTTTAATGCGAGAAACACGTTATCTGGTGTTTTCACCACTCCACAGTGCGTTTGATATGCAGAACCGGCGACATCTTGGCTTTCGTCGGGGTTCAAGCTGAGATATGCATTTTCTGTGATAATCTTGGTGAGACATCAGTCAGATGTATGCAGAATCATCTAGATCGCTCGTTTCAAGCTGATTAATGCGAGAAACACGTTTTCTGGTGTTTTCACCACTCCACAGTACGTTTGACATGCAGAACCGAAGATATCCTGGTTTCGGTCGGGTTTCAAGCTGAGATATGCATTTTCTGCGATAATCTTGGTGAGTCTTCTGTCAGAAGTATGCAGAATCATCGAGATCGCTCTATTCGAGCCATTTAATGCGAGAAACACGTTATCTGGTGTTTTCATCACTCCACAGGGCGTTTGATATGCAGAACCGGCGATATCTTGGTTTTCGTGGGGTTTCCAGCTGAGATATGCATTTTCTGCGATAATCTTGGTGAGACTTTAGTCAGAAGTATGCAGAATTATCTAGATCGCTCGTTTCGAGCTATTTAATGCGAAAAAACAAGTTTTCTGGTGTTTTGACCACACCACAGTGCCTTTGATATGTAGAGCCGCCGATAACTTGGTTTTCGTCGGGTTTCAAGCTGAGATATGCATTTTCTGCGATAATCTTGGTGAGACTTCAGTCAGAAGTATGCAGAATCATCTAGATCGCCCTTGTCGAGCTATTTAATGCGAAAAAACAAGTTTCCTGGTGTTTTCAACATTCCACAGTGCGTTTGATATGCAGAACCGGCGATATCTTGATTTTCGTGGTGTTTCCAGCTGAGATATGCATTTTCTGCGATAATCTTGGTGATTCTTCTGTCAGAAGTATGCAGAATCATCGAGATCCCTCTTTTCGATCTATTTAATGCGAGAAACACGTAGTCTGGTGTTTTCACCACTCCACAGTTGGTTTGATATGCAGAACCGGCGATGTTTGGTTTTCGTCGGGTTTCAAGTTGAGATATGCATTTTCTACGATAATCTTGGTGAAACATCTGTCCGAAGTATGCGTAATCATCAAGATCGCTCTATTCGAGCTATTTAATGCGAAAAACACGTTATCTGGTGTTTTCAGCACTCCACAGTGCGTTTGATATGCAGAACCGGCGACATCTTGGCTATCGTCTCGTATCAAGCTGAGATATGCATTTTCTGCGATAATCTTGGTGAGACTTCAGTCCGAAGTATGCAGAGTCATCGAGATCGTACTTTTCGAGCTATTTAATGCGAGAAACACGTTTTCTGGGGTTTTCACCACTCCACAGTTCGTTGGATATGCAGAACAGGAGGTATCTTGGTTTTCGTGGTGTTTCCAGCTGAGATATGCATTTTTTACGATAATCTTGATGAGACTTCTGTCAGAAGTATGCAGAATCATCGAGATCCCCCTTTTCGGGCTATTTAATGCGAGAAACACGTTGTCTGGTGTTTTCACCACTCCACAGTTGGTTTGATATGCAGAACCGGCGATGTTTGGTTTTCGTCGGGTTTCAAGTTGAGATATGCATTTTCTACGATAATCTTGGTGAAACATCTGTCCGAAGTATGCTTAATCATCAAGATCGCTCGTTTCGACCTATTTAATGCGAGAAACACGTTATCTGGTGTTTTCACCACTCCACAGTGCGTTTGATATGCAGAACCAGCGATATCTTGGTTTTCGTGGGGATTCAAGCTGAGATATGCAATTTCTGCGATAATCTTGGTGAAACATCTGTCCGAAGTATGCTTAATCATCAAGATCGCTCTATTCGAGCTATTTAATGCGAAAAACACGTTATCTGGTGTTTTCAGCACTCCACAGTGCGTTTGATATGCAGAACCGGCGACATCTTGGCTATCGTCTCGTATCAAGCTGAGATATGCATTTTCTGCGATAATCTTGGTGAGACTTCAGTCCGAAGTATGCAGAGTCATCGAGATCGTACTTTTCGAGCTATTTAATGCGAGAAACACGTTTTCTGGGGTTTTCACCACTCCACAGTTCGTTGGATATGCAGAACAGGAGGTATCTTGGTTTTCGTGGTGTTTCCAGCTGAGATATGCATTTTTTACGATAATCTTGATGAGACTTCTGTCAGAAGTATGCAGAATCATCGAGATCCCCCTTTTCGGGCTATTTAATGCGAGAAACACGTTTTCTGGGGTTTTCACCACACCACAGTTCGTTTTATGTGCAGAACCGGAGATATCTTGGTTTTCGTGGGGTTTCAAGCTGAGATATGCATTTTCCGCTATAATCTTGGTGAGACCTCTGTCCGAAGTATGCAGAAACATCGAGATCGCTCTTTTCGACCTATTTAATGCGAGTAACACGTTTCCTGGTGTTTTCCCCACTCCGCAGTGCGTTTGATATGCAGAACCAGCGATATCTTGGTTTTCGTGGGGTTTCAAGCTGAGATATGCATTTTTTACGATAATCTTGATGAGACTTCTGTCAGAAGTATGCAGAATCATCGAGATCCCCCTTTTCGGGCTATTTAATGCGAGAAACACGTTATCTGGTGTTTTCACCACACCACAGTGCGTTTGATATGCAGAACCGGCGACATCTTGGCTTTCGGCGTGTATCAAGCTGAGATATGCATTTTCTGCGATAATCTTGGTGAGACTTAAGTCAGAAGTATGCAGAATCATCTAGATCGCTCTTGTCGAGCTAGTTAATGCAAAAAAACAAGTTTCCTGGTGTTTTCAACATTCCACAGTGCGTTTGATATGCAGAACCGGCGACATCTTGGCTATCGTCTCGTATCAAGCTGAGATATGCATTTTCTGCGATAATCTTGGTGAGACTTCAGTCAGAAGTATGCAGAATCATCTAGATCGCTCGTTTCGAGGTCTTTAATGCGAGAAACACGTTATCTGGTGTTTTCACCACTCCACAGTGCGTTTGATATGCAGAACCGGCGACATCTTGGCTTTCGGCGTGTATCAAGCTGAGATATGCATTTTCTACGATAATCTTGGTGAGACTTTTATCAGAAGTATGCAGAATCATCGAGATACCTCTTTTCGAGCTATTTAATGCGGGAAACACGTTATCTGGTGTTTTCACCACTCCACAGTGCGTTTGATATGCAGAACCGGCAAAATCTTGGATTTCGTCGGGTTTCAAGCTGAGATATGCATTTTCTGCGATAATCTTGGTGAGACTTCTGTCAGAAGTATGCAGAATCATCGGAATCGCTCTTGTCGAGCTATTTAATGCGAGAAACACGTTATCTGGTTGTTTTCACCACTGCACAGTGCGTTTGATATGCAGAACCAGCAATATCTGGGTTTTCGTGGGGTTTCAAGCTGAGATATGCATTTTTTACGATTATCTTGATGAGACTTCTGTCCAAAGTATGCTTACTCATCGAGATCGCTCGTTTCAACCTATTTAATGCGAGAAACACGTTATCTGGTGTTTTCACCACACCACAGTGCGTTTGATATGCAGAACCGGCGACATCTTGGCTTTCGGCGTGTATCAAGCTGAGATATGCATTTTCTGCGATAATCTTGGTGAGACTTAAGTCAGAAGTATGCAGAATCATCTAGATCGCTCTTGTCGAGCTAGTTAATGCAAAAAAACAAGTTTCCTGGTGTTTCAAACATTCCACAGTGCGTTTGATATGCGGAACCGGCGACATCTTGGCTATCGTCTCGTATCAAGCTGAGATATGCATTTTCTGCGATAATCTTGGTGAGACTTCAGTCAGAAGTATGCAGAATCATCTAGATCGCTCGTTTCGAGCTCTTTAATGCGAGAAACACGTTATCTGGTGTTTTCACCACTCCACAGTGCGTTTGATATGCAGAACCGGCGACATCTTGGCTTTCGTCGGGGTTCAAGCTGAGATATGCATTTTCTGTGATAATCTTGGTGAGACATCAGTCAGATGTATGCAGAATCATCTAGATCGCTCGTTTCAAGCTGATTAATGCGAGAAACACGTTTTCTGGTGTTTTCACCACTCCACAGTACGTTTGACATGCAGAACCGAAGATATCCTGGTTTCGGTCGGGTTTCAAGCTGAGATATGCATTTTCTGCGATAATCTTGGTGAGTCTTCTGTCAGAAGTATGCAGAATCATCGAGATCGCTCTATTCGAGCCATTTAATGCGAGAAACACGTTATCTGGTGTTTTCATCACTCCACAGGGCGTTTGATATGCAGAACCGGCGATATCTTGGTTTTCGTGGGGTTTCCAGCTGAGATATGCATTTTCTGCGATAATCTTGGTGAGACTTTAGTCAGAAGTATGCAGAATTATCTAGATCGCTCGTTTCGAGCTATTTAATGCGAAAAAACAAGTTTTCTGGTGTTTTGACCACACCACAGTGCCTTTGATATGTAGAGCCGCCGATAACTTGGTTTTCGTCGGGTTTCAAGCTGAGATATGCATTTTCTGCGATAATCTTGGTGAGACTTCAGTCAGAAGTATGCAGAATCATCTAGATCGCCCTTGTCGAGCTATTTAATGCAAAAAAACAAGTTTCCTGGTGTTTTCAACATTCCACAGTGCGTTTGATATGCAGAACAGGCGATATCTTGATTTTCGTGGTGTTTCCAGCTGAGATATGCATTTTCTGCGATAATCTGGGTGATTCTTCTGTCAGAAGTATGCAGAATCATCGAGATCCCTCTTTTCGATCTATTTAATGCGAGAAACACGTAGTCTGGTGTTTTCACCACTCCACAGTTGGTTTGATATGCAGAACCGGCGATGTTTGGTTTTCGTCGGGTTTCAAGTTGAGATATGCATTTTCTACGATAATCTTGGTGAAACATCTGTCCGAAGTATGCTTAATCATCAAGATCGCTCTATTCGAGCTATTTAATGCGAAAAACACGTTATCTGGTGTTTTCAGCACTCCACAGTGCGTTTGATATGCAGAACCGGCGACATCTTGGCTATCGTCTCGTATCAAGCTGAGATATGCATTTTCTGCGATAATCTTGGTGAGACTTCAGTCCGAAGTATGCAGAGTCATCGAGATCGTACTTTTCGAGCTATTTAATGCGAGAAACACGTTTTCTGGGGTTTTCACCACTCCACAGTTCGTTGGATATGCAGAACAGGAGGTATCTTGGTTTTCGTGGTGTTTCCAGCTGAGATATGCATTTTTTACGATAATCTTGATGAGACTTCTGTCAGAAGTATGCAGAATCATCGAGATCCCCCTTTTCGGGCTATTTAATGCGAGAAACACGTTGTCTGGTGTTTTCACCACTCCACAGTTGGTTTGATATGCAGAACCGGCGATATCTTGGTTTTCGTGGGGATTCAAGCTGAGATATGCAATTTCTGCGATAATCTTGGTGAGACTTCCGTCCGAAGTATGCTTAATCATCGAGATCGCTCGTTTCGAGCTATTTAATGCGAGAAACACGTTTTCTGGGGTTTTCACCACACCACAGTTCGTTTTATGTGCAGAACCGGAGATATCTTGGTTTTCGTGGGGTTTCAAGCTGAGATATGCATTTTCCGCTATAATCTTGGTGAGACCTCTGTCCGAAGTATGCAGAAACATCGAGATCGCTCTTTTCGACCTATTTAATGCGAGTAACACGTTTCCTGGTGTTTTCCCCACTCCGCAGTGCGTTTGATATGCAGAACCAGCGATATCTTGGTTTTCGTGGGGTTTCAAGCTGAGATATGCATTTTCTGCGATAATCTTGGTGAGACTTCAGTCAGAAGTATGCAGAATCATCTAGATCGCTCGTTTCGAGGTCTTTAATGCGAGAAACACGTTATCTGGTGTTTTCACCACTCCACAGTGCGTTTGATATGCAGAACCGGCGACATCTTGGCTTTCGGCGTGTATCAAGCTGAGATATGCATTTTCTACGATAATCTTGGTGAGACTTTTATCAGAAGTATGCAGAATCATCGAGATACCTCTTTTCGAGCTATTTAATGCGGGAAACACGTTATCTGGTGTTTTCACCACTCCACAGTGCGTTTGATATGCAGAACCGGCAAAATCTTGGATTTCGTCGGGTTTCAAGCTGAGATATGCATTTTCTGCGATAATCTTGGTGAGACTTCTGTCAGAAGTATGCAGAATCATCGGAATCGCTCTTGTCGAGCTATTTAATGCGAGAAACACGTTATCTGGTTGTTTTCACCACTGCACAGTGCGTTTGATATGCAGAACCAGCAATATCTGGGTTTTCGTGGGGTTTCAAGCTGAGATATGCATTTTTTACGATTATCTTGATGAGACTTCTGTCCAAAGTATGCTTACTCATCGAGATCGCTCGTTTCAACCTATTTAATGCGAGAAACACGTTATCTGGTGTTTTCACCACTCCACAGTGCGTTTGATATGCAGAACCAGCGATATCTTGGTTTTCGTGGGGATTCAAGCTGAGATATGCAATTTCTGCGATAATCTTGGTGAGACTTCCGTCCGAAGTATGCTTAATCATCGAGATCGCTCGTTTCGAGCTATTTAATGCGAGAAACACGTTTTCTGGGGTTTTCACCACACGACAGTTCGTTGGATGTGCAGAACCGGAGATATCTTGGTTTTCGTGGGTTTTCAAGCTGAGATATGCATTTTCCGCTATAATCTTGGTGAGACCTCTGTCCGAAGTATGCAGAAACATCGAGATCGCTCTTTTCGACCTATTTAATGCGAGAAACACGTTTCCTGGTGTTTTCCCCACTCCGCAGTGCGTTTGATATGCAGAACCAGCGATATCTTGGTTTTCGTGGGATTTCAAGCTGAGATATGCATTTTTTACGATAATCTTGATGAGACTTCTGTCAGAAGTATGCAGAATCATCGAGATCCCCCTTTTCGGGCTATTTAATGCGAGAAACACGTTATCTGGTGTTTTCACCACTCCACAGAGCGTTTGATATGCAGAACCGGCGACATCTTGGCTATCGTCTCGTATCAACCTGAGATATGCATTTTCTGCGATAATCTTGGTGAGTCTTCTGTCAGAAGTATGCAGAATCATCGAGATCGCTCTATTCGAGCCATTTAATGCGAGAAACACGTTATCTGGTGTTTTCATCACTCCACAGGGCGTTTGATATGCAGAACCGGCGATATCTTGGTTTTCGTGGGGTTTCCAGCTGAGATATGCATTTTCTGCGATAATCTTGGTGAGACTTTAGTCAGAAGTATGCAGAATTATCTAGATCGCCCTTGTCGAGCTATTTAATGCAAAAAAACAAGTTTCCTGGTGTTTTCAACATTCCACAGTGCGTTTGATATGCAGAACCGGCGATATCTTGATTTTCGTGGTGTTTCCAGCTGAGATATGCATTTTCTGCGATAATCTTGGTGATTCTTCTGTCAGAAGTATGCAGAATCATCGAGATCCCTCTTTTCGATCTATTTAATGCGAGAAACACGTAGTCTGGTGTTTTCACCACTCCACAGTTGGTTTGATATGCAGAACCGGCGATGTTTGGTTTTCGTCGGGTTTCAAGTTGAGATATGCATTTTCTACGATAATCTTGGTGAAACATCTGTCCGAAGTATGCTTAATCATCAAGATCGCTCTATTCGAGCTATTTAATGCGAAAAACACGTTATCTGGTGTTTTCAGCACTCCACAGTGCGTTTGATATGCAGAACCGGCGACATCTTGGCTATCGTCTCGTATCAAGCTGAGATATGCATTTTCTGCGATAATCTTGGTGAGACTTCAGTCCGAAGTATGCAGAGTCATCGAGATCGTACTTTTCGAGCTATTTAATGCGAGAAACACGTTTTCTGGGGTTTTCACCACTCCACAGTTCGTTGGATATGCAGAACAGGAGGTATCTTGGTTTTCGTGGTGTTTCCAGCTGAGATATGCATTTTTTACGATAATCTTGATGAGACTTCTGTCAGAAGTATGCAGAATCATCGAGATCCCCCTTTTCGGGCTATTTAATGCGAGAAACACGTTGTCTGGTGTTTTCACCACTCCACAGTTGGTTTGATATGCAGAACCGGCGATGTTTGGTTTTCGTCGGGTTTCAAGTTGAGATATGCATTTTCTACGATAATCTTGGTGAAACATCTGTCCGAAGTATGCTTAATCATCAAGATCGCTCGTTTCGACCTATTTAATGCGAGAAACACGTTATCTGGTGTTTTCACCACTCCACAGTGCGTTTGATATGCAGAACCAGCGATATCTTGGTTTTCTTGGGGATTCAAGCTGAGATATGCAATTTCTGCGATAATCTTGGTGAGACTTCCGTCCGAAGTATGCTTAATCATCGAGATCGCTCGTTTCGAGCTATTTAATGCGAGAAACACGTTTTCTGGGGTTTTCACCACACCACAGTTCGTTTTATGTGCAGAACCGGAGATATCTTGGTTTTCGTGGGGTTTCAAGCTGAGATATGCATTTTCCGCTATAATCTTGGTGAGACCTCTGTCCGAAGTATGCAGAAACATCGAGATCGCTCTTTTCGACCTATTTAATGCGAGTAACACGTTTCCTGGTGTTTTCCCCACTCCGCAGTGCGTTTGATATGCAGAACCGGCAAAATCTTGGATTTCGTCGGGTTTCAAGCTGAGATATGCATTTTCTGCGATAATCTTGGTGAGACTTCTGTCAGAGGTATGCAGAATCATCGGAATCGCTCTTGTCGAGCTATTTAATGCGAGAAACACGTTATCTGGTTGTTTTCACCACTGCACAGTGCGTTTGATATGCAGAGCCAGCAATATCTGGGTTTTCGTGGGGTTTCAAGCTGAGATATGCATTTTTTACGATTATCTTGATGAGACTTCTGTCCAAAGTATGCTTACTCATCGAGATCGCTCGTTTCAACCTATTTAATGCGAGAAACACGTTATCTAGTGTTTTCACCACTCCACAGTGCGTTTGATATGCAGAACCAGCGATATCTTGGTTTTCGTGGGGATTCAAGCTGAGATATGCAATTTCTGCGATAATCTTGGTGAGACTTCCGTCCGAAGTATGCTTAATCATCGAGATCGCTCGTTTCGAGCTATTTAATGCGAGAAACACGTTTTCTGGGGTTTTCACCACACGACAGTTCGTTGGATGTGCAGAACCGGAGATATCTTGGTTTTCGTGGGTTTTCAAGCTGAGATATGCATTTTCCGCTATAATCTTGGTGAGACCTCTGTCCGAAGTATGCAGAAACATCGAGATCGCTCTTTTCGACCTATTTAATGCGAGAAACACGTTTCCTGGTGTTTTCCCCACTCCGCAGTGCGTTTGATATGCAGAACCAGCGTTATCTTGGTTTTCGTGGGATTTCAAGCTGAGATATGCATTTTTTACGATAATCTTGATGAGACTTCTGTCAGAAGTATGCAGACTCATCGAGATCCCCCTTTTCGGGCTATTTAATGCGAGAAACACGTTATCTGGTGTTTTCACCACTCCACAGAGCGTTTGATATGCAGAACCGGCGACATCTTGGCTATCGTCTCGTATCAAGCTGAGATATGCATTTTCTGCGATAATCTTGGTGAGACTTCAGTCAGAAGTATGCTGAATCATCTAGATCGCTCGTTTCGAGCTCTTTAATGCGAGAAACACGTTATCTGGTGTTTTCACCACTCCACAGTGCGTTTGATATGCAGAACCAGCGATATCTGGGTTTTCGTGGGGTTTCAAGCTGAGATATGCATTTTCTACGATAATCTTGATGAGACTTCTGTCCGAAGTATGCAGAAACATCGAGATCGCTCTTTTCGACCTATTTAATGCGAGTAACACGTTTCCTGGTGTTTTCCCCACTCCGCAGTGCGTTTGATATGCAGAACCGGCAAAATCTTGGATTTCGTCGGGTTTCAAGCTGAGATATGCATTTTCTGCGATAATCTTGGTGAGACTTCAGTCAGAAGTATGCAGAATCATCTAGATCGCCCTTGTCGAGCTATTTAATGCAAAAAAACAAGTTTCCTGGTGTTTTCAACATTCCACAGTGCGTTTGATATGCAGAACCGGCGATATCTTGATTTTCGTGGTGTTTCCAGCTGAGATATGCATTTTCTGCGATAATCTTGGTGATTCTTCTGTCAGAAGTATGCAGAATCATCGAGATCCCTCTTTTCGAGCTATTTAATGCGGGAAACACGTTATCTGGTGTTTTCACCACTCCACAGTGCGTTTGATATGCAGAACCAGCGATATCTTGGTTTTCGTGGGGTTTCAAGCTGAGATATGCATTTTCTACGATAATCTTGGTGAGACTTCTGTCAGAAGTATGCAGAATCATCGGGATCGCTCTTTTCGAGCTATTTAATGCGAAAAACACGTTATCTGGTCGTTTTCACCACTCCACAGTGCGTTTGATATGCAGAACCAGCGATATCTGGGTTTTCGTGGGGTTTCAAGCTGAGATATGCATTTTTTACGATAATCTTGATGAGACTTCTGTCCGAAGTATGCTTAATCATCGAGATCCCCCTTTTCGGGCTATTTAATGCGAGAAACACGTTATCTGGTGTTTTCACCACTCCACAGAGCGTTTGATATGCAGAACCGGCGACATCTTGGCTATCGTCTCGTATCAACCTGAGATATGCATTTTCTGCGATAATCTTGGTGAGTCTTCTGTCAGAAGTATGCAGAATCATCGAGATCGCTCTATTCGAGCCATTTAATGCGAGAAACACGTTATCTGGTGTTTTCATCACTCCACAGGGCGTTTGATATGCAGAACCGGCGATATCTTGGTTTTCGTGGGGTTTCCAGCTGAGATATGCATTTTCTGCGATAATCTTGGTGAGACTTTAGTCAGAAGTATGCAGAATTATCTAGATCGCCCTTGTCGAGCTATTTAATGCAAAAAAACAAGTTTCCTGGTGTTTTCAACATTCCACAGTGCGTTTGATATGCAGAACCGGCGATATCTTGATTTTCGTGGTGTTTCCAGCTGAGATATGCATTTTCTGCGATAATCTTGGTGATTCTTCTGTCAGAAGTATGCAGAATCATCGAGATCCCTCTTTTCGATCTATTTAATGCGAGAAACACGTAGTCTGGTGTTTTCACCACTCCACAGTTGGTTTGATATGCAGAACCGGCGATGTTTGGTTTTCGTCGGGTTTCAAGTTGAGATATGCATTTTCTACGATAATCTTGGTGAAACATCTGTCCGAAGTATGCTTAATCATCAAGATCGCTCTATTCGAGCTATTTAATGCGAAAAACACGTTATCTGGTGTTTTCAGCACTCCACAGTGCGTTTGATATGCAGAACCGGCGACATCTTGGCTATCGTCTCGTATCAAGCTGAGATATGCATTTTCTGCGATAATCTTGGTGAGACTTCAGTCCGAAGTATGCAGAGTCATCGAGATCGTACTTTTCGAGCTATTTAATGCGAGAAACACGTTTTCTGGGGTTTTCACCACTCCACAGTTCGTTGGATATGCAGAACAGGAGGTATCTTGGTTTTCGTGGTGTTTCCAGCTGAGATATGCATTTTTTACGATAATCTTGATGAGACTTCTGTCAGAAGTATGCAGAATCATCGAGATCCCCCTTTTCGGGCTATTTAATGCGAGAAACACGTTGTCTGGTGTTTTCACCACTCCACAGTTGGTTTGATATGCAGAACCGGCGATGTTTGGTTTTCGTCGGGTTTCAAGTTGAGATATGCATTTTCTACGATAATCTTGGTGAAACATCTGTCCGAAGTATGCTTAATCATCAAGATCGCTCGTTTCGACCTATTTAATGCGAGAAACACGTTATCTGGTGTTTTCACCACTCCACAGTGCGTTTGATATGCAGAACCAGCGATATCTTGGTTTTCTTGGGGATTCAAGCTGAGATATGCAATTTCTGCGATAATCTTGGTGAGACTTCCGTCCGAAGTATGCTTAATCATCGAGATCGCTCGTTTCGAGCTATTTAATGCGAGAAACACGTTTTCTGGGGTTTTCACCACACCACAGTTCGTTTTATGTGCAGAACCGGAGATATCTTGGTTTTCGTGGGGTTTCAAGCTGAGATATGCATTTTCCGCTATAATCTTGGTGAGACCTCTGTCCGAAGTATGCAGAAACATCGAGATCGCTCTTTTCGACCTATTTAATGCGAGTAACACGTTTCCTGGTGTTTTCCCCACTCCGCAGTGCGTTTGATATGCAGAACCGGCAAAATCTTGGATTTCGTCGGGTTTCAAGCTGAGATATGCATTTTCTGCGATAATCTTGGTGAGACTTCTGTCAGAGGTATGCAGAATCATCGGAATCGCTCTTGTCGAGCTATTTAATGCGAGAAACACGTTATCTGGTTGTTTTCACCACTGCACAGTGCGTTTGATATGCAGAGCCAGCAATATCTGGGTTTTCGTGGGGTTTCAAGCTGAGATATGCATTTTTTACGATTATCTTGATGAGACTTCTGTCCAAAGTATGCTTACTCATCGAGATCGCTCGTTTCAACCTATTTAATGCGAGAAACACGTTATCTAGTGTTTTCACCACTCCACAGTGCGTTTGATATGCAGAACCAGCGATATCTTGGTTTTCGTGGGGATTCAAGCTGAGATATGCAATTTCTGCGATAATCTTGGTGAGACTTCCGTCCGAAGTATGCTTAATCATCGAGATCGCTCGTTTCGAGCTATTTAATGCGAGAAACACGTTTTCTGGGGTTTTCACCACACGACAGTTCGTTGGATGTGCAGAACCGGAGATATCTTGGTTTTCGTGGGTTTTCAAGCTGAGATATGCATTTTCCGCTATAATCTTGGTGAGACCTCTGTCCGAAGTATGCAGAAACATCGAGATCGCTCTTTTCGACCTATTTAATGCGAGAAACACGTTTCCTGGTGTTTTCCCCACTCCGCAGTGCGTTTGATATGCAGAACCAGCGTTATCTTGGTTTTCGTGGGATTTCAAGCTGAGATATGCATTTTTTACGATAATCTTGATGAGACTTCTGTCAGAAGTATGCAGACTCATCGAGATCCCCCTTTTCGGGCTATTTAATGCGAGAAACACGTTATCTGGTGTTTTCACCACTCCACAGAGCGTTTGATATGCAGAACCGGCGACATCTTGGCTATCGTCTCGTATCAAGCTGAGATATGCATTTTCTGCGATAATCTTGGTGAGACTTCAGTCAGAAGTATGCTGAATCATCTAGATCGCTCGTTTCGAGCTCTTTAATGCGAGAAACACGTTATCTGGTGTTTTCACCACTCCACAGTGCGTTTGATATGCAGAACCAGCGATATCTGGGTTTTCGTGGGGTTTCAAGCTGAGATATGCATTTTCTACGATAATCTTGATGAGACTTCTGTCCGAAGTATGCAGAAACATCGAGATCGCTCTTTTCGACCTATTTAATGCGAGTAACACGTTTCCTGGTGTTTTCCCCACTCCGCAGTGCGTTTGATATGCAGAACCGGCAAAATCTTGGATTTCGTCGGGTTTCAAGCTGAGATATGCATTTTCTGCGATAATCTTGGTGAGACTTCAGTCAGAAGTATGCAGAATCATCTAGATCGCCCTTGTCGAGCTATTTAATGCAAAAAAACAAGTTTCCTGGTGTTTTCAACATTCCACAGTGCGTTTGATATGCAGAACCGGCGATATCTTGATTTTCGTGGTGTTTCCAGCTGAGATATGCATTTTCTGCGATAATCTTGGTGATTCTTCTGTCAGAAGTATGCAGAATCATCGAGATCCCTCTTTTCGAGCTATTTAATGCGGGAAACACGTTATCTGGTGTTTTCACCACTCCACAGTGCGTTTGATATGCAGAACCAGCGATATCTTGGTTTTCGTGGGGTTTCAAGCTGAGATATGCATTTTCTACGATAATCTTGGTGAGACTTCTGTCAGAAGTATGCAGAATCATCGGGATCGCTCTTTTCGAGCTATTTAATGCGAAAAACACGTTATCTGGTCGTTTTCACCACTCCACAGTGCGTTTGATATGCAGAACCAGCGATATCTGGGTTTTCGTGGGGTTTCAAGCTGAGATATGCATTTTTTACGATAATCTTGATGAGACTTCTGTCCGAAGTATGCTTAATCATCGAGATCGCTCGTTTCGACCTATTTAATGCGAGAAACACGTTATCTGGTGTTTTCACCACTCCACAGTGCGTTTGATATGCAGAACCAGCGATATCTTGGTTTTCGTGGGGATTCAAGCTGAGATATGCAATTTCTACGATAATCTTGGTGAGACTTCCGTCCGAAGTATGCTTAATCATCGAGATCGCTCGTTTCGAGCTATTTAATGCGAGAAACACGTTTTCTGGGGTTTACACCACACCACAGTTCGTTGGATGTGCAGAACCGGAGATATCTTGGTTTTCGTGGTGTTTCAAGCTGAGATATGCATTTTCTGCGATAATCTTGGTGAGACATCTGTCCGAAGTATGCAGAAACATCGAGATCGCTCTTTTCGACCTATTTAATGCGAGAAACACGTTATCTGGTGTTTTCCCCACTCCGCAGTGCGTTTGATATGCCGAACCAGCGATATCTTGGTTTTCGTGGGGTTTCAAGCTGAGATATGCATTTTCTGCGATAATCTTGGTGAGTCTTCTGTCAGAAGTATACAGAATCATCGAGATCCCTCTTTTCGAGCTATTTAATGCGAGAAACACGTTATCTGGTGTTTTCACCACTCCACAGTGCGTTTGATATGCAGAACCGGCGACATCTTGGCTTTCGTCGGGGTTCAAGCTGAGATATGCATTTTCTGCGATAATCTTGGTGAGACATCAGTCAGATGTATGCAGAATCATCGAGATCGCTCGTCTCGACCTATTTAATGCGAGACACACGTTATCTGGTGTTTTCACCACTCCACAGTGCGTTTGATATGCACAACCAGCGACATCTTAGCTTTCGTCGGGTATCCAGCTGCGATATGCATTTTTTACGATAATGTTGGTGAGACTTCTGTCAGTAGTATGCAGAATCATCGGGACCGCTGTTTTCGAGCTATTTAATGCGAGAAACACGATATCTGGTTGTTTTCACCACTCCACAGTGCGTTTGATATGCAGAACCGGCGTCATCTTGATTTTCGTGAGGTTTCATGGTGAGATATGCATTTTCCGCGATAATCTTGGTGAGACCTCTGTCCGAAGTATGCAGAAACATCGAGATCGCTCTTTTCGACCTATTTAATGCGAGAAACACGTTTCCTGGTGTTTTCCCCACTCCGCAGTGCGTTTGATATGCAGAACCAGCGATATCTTGGTTTTCGTGGGGTTTCAAGCTGAGATATGCATTTTTTACGATAATCTTGATGAGACTTCTGTCAGAAGTATGCAGAATCATCGAGATCCCTCTTTTCGGGCTATTTAATGCGAGAAACACGTTATCTGGTGTTTTCACCACTCCACAGTGCGTTTGATATGCAGAACCGGCGACATCTTGGCTTTCGTCGGGTATCAAGCTGAGATATGCATTTTCTACGATAATCTTGGTGAGACTTTTATCAGAAGTATGCAGAATCATCGAGATACCTCTTTTCGAGCTCTTTAATACGAGAAACACGTTATCTGGTGTTTCCACCACTCCACAGAGCGTTTGATATGCAGAACCGGCGACATCTTGGCTATCGTCTCGTATCAAGCTGAGATATGCATTTTCTGCGATAATCTTGGTGAGTCTTCTGTCAGAAGTATGCAGAATCATCTAGATCGCTCGTTTCGAGTTATTTAATGCGAGAAACACGTTATCTGGTGTTTTCACCACTCCACAGTGCGTTTGATATGCAGAACCGGAGATATCTTGGGTACGGTCGGGATTCAAGCTGAGATATGCATTTTCTACGATAATCTTGGTGAGACTTCAGTCAGAAGTGTGCAGAACCATCGAGATCGCTCTTTTCGAGCTACTTAATGCGAGAAACACGTTATCTGGTGTTTTCGCCACTCCACAGTGCGTTTGACATGCAGAACCGGCGACATCTTGGCTTTCGTCGGGGTTCAAGCTGAGATATGCATTTTCTGCGATAATCTTGGTGAGACATCAGTCAGATGTATGCAGAATCATCGAGATCGCTCGTCTCGACCTATTTAATGCGAGAAACACGTTATCTGGTGTTTTCACCACTCCACAGTGCGTTTGATATGCACAACCAGCGACATCTTAGCTTTCGTCGGGTATCCAGCTGCGATATGCATTTTTTACGATAATGTTGGTGAGACTTCTGTCAGAAGTATGCAGAATCATCGGGACCGCTGTTTTCGAGCTATTTAATGCGAGAAACACGTTATCTGGTTGTTTTCACCACTCCACAGTGCGTTTGATATGCAGAACCGGCGTCATCTTGATTTTCGTGAGGTTTCATGGTGAGATATGCATTTTCCGCGATAATCTTGGTGAGACCTCTGTCCGAAGTATGCAGAAACATCGAGATCGCTCTTTTCGACCTATTTAATGCGAGAAACACGTTTCCTGGTGTTTTCCCCACTCCGCAGTGCGTTTGATATGCAGAACCAGCGATATCTTGGTTTTCGTGGGGTTTCAAGCTGAGATATGCATTTTTTACGATAATCTTGATGAGACTTCTGTCAGAAGTATGCAGAATCATCGAGATCCCTCTTTTCGGGCTATTTAATGCGAGAAACACGTTATCTGGTGTTTTCACCACTCTACAGTGCTTTTGATATGCAGAACCGGCGACATCTTGGCTTTCGTCGGGTATCAAGCTGAGATATGCATTTTCTACGATAATCTTGGTGAGACTTTTATCAGAAGTATGCAGAATCATCGAGATACCTCTTTTCGAGCTCTTTAATACGAGAAACACGTTATCTGGTGTTTCCACCACTCCACAGAGCGTTTGATATGCAGAACCGGCGACATCTTGGCTATCGTCTCGTATCAAGCTGAGATATGCATTTTCTGCGGTAATCTTGGTGAGACTTCAGTCAGAAGTATGCAGAATCATCTAGATCGCTCGTTTCGAGCTCTTTAATGTGAGAAACACGTTATCTGGTGTTTTCACCACTCCACAGTGCGTTTGATATGCAGAGCCGGCGACATCTTGGCTTTCGTCGGGGTTCAAGCTGAGATATGCATTTTCTGCGATAATCTTGGTGAGTCTTCTGTCAGAAGTATGCAGAATCATCGAGATCGCTCTATTCGAGCTATTTAATGCGAAAAAACAAGTTTTTTTGTGTTTTGACCACTCCACAGTGCGTTTGATATGTAGTGCCGCCGATAACTTGGTTTTCGTGGGGTTTCCAGCTAAAATATGCATTTTCTGCGATAATCTTGGTGAGTCTTCTGTCAGAAGTATGCAGAATCATCGAGATCGCTCTATTCGAGCTATTTAATGCCAGAAACACGTTATCTGGTGTTTTCAGCGCTCCACAGGGCGTTTGATATGCAGAACCGGCGATATCTTGGTTTTCGTGGGGTTTCCAGCTGAGATATGCATTTTCTGCGATAATCTTGGTGAGACCTTAGACTGAAGTATGCAGAATTATCTAGATCGCTCGTTTCGAGCTATTTAATGCGAAAAAACAAGTTTTCTGGTGTTTTGACCACACCACAGTGCCTTTGATATGTAGAGCCGCCGATAACTTGGTTTTCGTCGGGTTTCAAGCTGAGATATGCATTTTCTGCGATAATCTTGGTGAGACTTCAGTCAGAAGTATGCAGAATCATCTAGATCGCCCTTGCCGCGCTATTTAATGCAAAAAAACACGTTTCCTGGTGTTTTCAACATTCCACAGTGCGTTTGATATGCAGAACCGGCGATATCTTGATTTTCGTGGTGTTTCCAGCTGAGATATGCATTTTCTGTGATAATCTTGGTGAGTCTTCTGTCAGAAGTATGCAGAATCATCGAGATCCCTCTTTTCGAGCTATTTAATGCGAGAAACACGCTATCTGGTGTTTTCACCACTCCACAGTGCGTTTGATATGCAGAACCGGCGACATCTTGGCTTTCGTCGGGGTTCAAGCTGAGATATGCATTATCTGCGATAATCTTGGTGAGACATCAGTCAGATGTATGCAAATCATCTAGATCGCTCGCTTCAAGCTGCTTAATGCGAGAAACACGTTTTCTGGTGTTTTCACCACTCCACAGTGCGTTTGATATGCAGAACCGGCAAAATCTTGGATTTCGTCGGGTTTCAAGCTGAGATATGCATTTTCTACGATAATCTTGGTGAGACTTCTGTCAGAAGTATGCAGAATCATCGGGATCGCCCTTTTCGAGCTATTTAATGCGAAAAACACGTTATCTGGTCGTTTTCACCACTCCACAGTGCGTTTGATATGCAGAACCAGCGATATCTGGGTTTTCGTGGGGTTTCAAGCTGAGATATGCATTTTTTACGATAATCTTGATGAGACTTCTGTCCGAAGTATGCTTAATCAACGAGATCGCTCATTTCGACCTATTTAATGCGAGAAACACGTTATCTGGTGTTTTCACCACTCCACAGTGCGTTTGATATGCAGAACCAGCGATATCTTGGTTTTCGTGGGGATTCCAGCTGAGATATGCAATTTCTACGATAATCTTGGTGAGACTTCCGTCCGAAGTATGCTTAATCATCGAGATCGCTCGTTTCGAGCTATTTAATGCGAGAAACACGTTTTCTGGGGTTTACACCACACCACAGTTCGTTGGATGTGCAGAACCGGAGATATCTTGGTTTTCGTGGGGTTTCAAGCTGAGATATGCATATTCTGCCATAATCTTGGTGAGACATCTGTCCGAAGTATGCAGAAACATCGAGATCGCTCTTTTCGACCTATTTAATGCGAGAAACACGTTATCTGGTGTGTTCTCCACTCCACAGTGCGTTTGATATGCAGAACCGCCGACATCTTGGCTTTCGTCGGGGTTCAAGCTGAGATATGCATTTTCTGCGATAATCTTGGTGAGACATCAGTCAGATGTATGCAGAATCATCTAGATCGCTCGTTTCAAGCTGCTTAATGCGAGAAACACGTTTTCTGGTGTTTTCACCACTCCACAGTACGTTTGACATGCAGAACCGAAGATATCCTGGTTTCGGTCGGGTTTCAAGCTGAGATATGGATTTTCTGCGATAATCTTTGTGAGTCTTCTGTCAGAAGTATGCAGAATCATCGAGATCCCTCTTTTCGAGCTATTTAATGCGGGAAACACGTTATCTGGTGTTTTCACCACTCCACAGTGCGTTTGATATGCAGAACCGGCAAAATCTTGGATTTCGTCGGGTTTCAAGCTGAGATATGCATTTACTGCGATAATCTTGGTGAGTCTTCTGTCAGAAGTATGCAGAATCATCGAGATCGCTCTATTCGAGCTATTTAATGCCAGAAACACGTTATCTGGTGTTTTCAGCGCTCCCAGGGCGTTTGATATGCAGAACCGGCGATATCCTGGTTTCGGTCGGGTTTCAAGCTGAGATATGGATTTTCTGCGATAATCTTTGTGAGTCTTCTGTCAGAAGTATGCAGAATCATCGAGATCCCTCTTTTCGAGCTATTTAATGCGGGAAACACGTTATCTGGTGTTTTCACCACTCCACAGTGCGTTTGATATGCAGAACCGGCAAAATCTTGGATTTCGTCGGGTTTCAAGCTGAGATATGCATTTACTGCGATAATCTTGGTGAGTCTTCTGTCAGAAGTATGCAGAATCATCGAGATCGCTCTATTCGAGCTATTTAATGCCAGAAACACGTTATCTGGTGTTTTCAGCGCTCCCAGGGCGTTTGATA
Source organism: Anthophora plumipes (assembly GCA_951804975.1). NCBI lineage: Eukaryota > Metazoa > Arthropoda > Insecta > Hymenoptera > Apidae > Anthophora > Anthophora plumipes. The sequence continues at coordinate 2,058,030 of CATORF010000132.1, read as the reverse complement.
TGCAGAACCGGCGATATCTTGGTTTTCGTGGGGTTTCCAGCTGAGATATGCATTTTCTGCGATAATCTTGGTGAGACTTTAGACTGAAGTATGCAGAATTATCTAGATCGCTCGTTTCGAGCTATTTAATGCGAAAAAACAAGTTTTCTGGTGTTTTGACCACACCACAGTGCCTTTGATATGTAGAGCCGCCGATAACTTGGTTTTCGTCGGGTTTCAAGCTGAGATATGCATTTTCTGCGATAATCTTGGTGAGACTTCAGTCAGAAGTATGCAGAATCATCTAGATCGCCCTTGCAGAGCTATTTAATGCAAAAAAACACGTTTCCTGGTGTTTTCAACATTCCACAGTGCGTTTGATATGCAGAACCGGCGATATCTTGATTTTCGTGGTGTTTCCAGCTGAGATATGCATTTTCTGTGATAATCTTGGTGAGTCTTCTGTCAGAAGTATGCAGAATCATCGAGATCCCTCTTTTCGAGCTATTTAATGCGAGAAACACGCTATCTGGTGTTTTCACCACTCCACAGTGCGTTTGATATGCAGAACCGGCGACATCTTGGCTTTCGTCGGGGTTCAAGCTGAGATATGCATTATCTGCGATAATCTTGGTGAGACATCAGTCAGATGTATGCAAATCATCTAGATCGCTCGCTTCAAGCTGCTTAATGCGAGAAACACGTTTTCTGGTGTTTTCACCACTCCACAGTGCGTTTGATATGCAGAACCGGCAAAATCTTGGATTTCGTCGGGTTTCAAGCTGAGATATGCATTTTCTACGATAATCTTGGTGTGACTTCTGTCAGAAGTATGCAGAATCATCGGGATCGCCCTTTTCGAGCTATTTAATGCGAAAAACACGTTATCTGGTCGTTTTCACCACTCCACAGTGCGTTTGATATGCAGAACCAGCGATATCTGGGTTTTCGTGGGGTTTCAAGCTGAGATATGCATTTTTTACGATAATCTTGATGAGACTTCTGTCCGAAGTATGCTTAATCAACGAGATCGCTCATTTCGACCTATTTAATGCGAGAAACACGTTATCTGGTGTTTTCACCACTCCACAGTGCGTTTGATATGCAGAACCAGCGATATCTTGGTTTTCGTGGGGATTCCAGCTGAGATATGCAATTTCTACGATAATCTTGGTGAGACTTCCGTCCGAAGTATGCTTAATCATCGAGATCGCTCGTTTCGAGCTATTTAATGCGAGAAACACGTTTTCTGGGGTTTACACCACACCACAGTTCGTTGGATGTGCAGAACCGGAGATATCTTGGTTTTCGTGGGGTTTCAAGGTGAGATATGCATTTTCTGCCATAATCTTGGTTAGACATCTGTCCGAAGTATGCAGAAACATCGAGATCGCTCTTTTCGACCTATTTAATGCGAGAAACACGTTATCTGGTGTTTTCCCCACTCCGCAGTGCGTTTGATATGCAGAACCAGCGATATCTTGGGTTTCGTGGGGTTTCAAGCTGAGATATGCAGTTTCTGCGATAATCTTGGTGAGTCTTCTGTCAGAAGTATGCAGAATCATCGAGATGCCTCTTTTCGAGCTATTTAATGCGAGAAACACGTTATCTGGTGTTTTCACCACTCCACAGTGCGTTTGATATGCACAACCGGCGACATCTTAGCTTTCGTCGGGTATCAAGCTGCGATATGCATCTTCTACGATAATGTTGGTGAGACTTCTGTCAGAAGTATGCAGAATCATCGGGACCGCTGTTTTCGAGCTATTTAATGCGAGAAACACGTTATCTGGTTGTTTTCACCACTCCACAGTGCGTTTGATATGCAGAACCGGCGACATCTTGGCTTTCGTCGGGTATCAAGCTGAAATATGCATTTTCTACGATAATCTTGGTGAGACTTCTATCAGAAGTATGCAGAATCATCGAGATACCTCTTTTCGAGCTCTTTAATGCGAGAAACACGTTATCTGGTGTTTTCACCACTCCACAGTGCGTTTGATATGCAGAACCGGCGACATCTTGGCTTTCGTCGGGTATCAAGCTGAGATATGCATTTTCTGCGATAATCTTGGTGAGTCTTCTGTCAGAAGTATGCAGAATCATCTAGATCGCTCGTTTCGAGTTATTTGATGCGAGAAACACGTTATCTGGTGTTTTCACCACTCCACAGTGCGTTTGATATGCAGAACCGGCGACATCTTGGCTTTCGTCGGGTATCAAGCTGAGATATGCATTTTCTGCGATAATCTTGGTGGGTCTTCTGTCAGAAGTATGCAGAATCATCTAGATCGCTCGTTTCGAGTTATTTAATGCGAGAAACACGTTATCTGGTGTTTTCACCACTCCACAGTGCGTTTGATATGCAGAACCAGAGATATCTTGGGTACGGTCGGGATTCAATCTGAGATATGCATTTTCTACGATAATCTTGGTGAGACTTCAGTCAGAAGTGTGCAGAATCATCTAGATCGCTCTTGTCGAGCTATTTAATGCGAGAAACACGTTTTCTGGTGTATTCACCACTGCACAGTACGTTTGACATGCAGAACCGGAGATATCTTTGTTTCGGTCGGGTCTCAAGCTGAGATATGCATTTTCTGCAATAATCTTGGTGAAACTTCAGTCAGAAGTATGCGCAATCATCGAGATCGCTCTTTTCGAGCTACTTAATGCGAGAAACACGTTATCTGGGGTTTTCGCCACTCCACAGTGCGTTTGATATGCAGAACCGGCAAAATCTTGGATTTCGTCGGGTTTCAAGCAGAGATATGCATTTTCTACCATAATCTTGGTGAGACTTCTGTCAGAAGTATGCAGAATCATCGGGATCGCTCTTCTCGAGCTATTTAATGCGAGAAACACGTTTTCTGGTTTATTCACCACTCCACAGTACGTTTGACATGCAGAACCGGAGATATCTAGCTTTCGGACGGGTTTCAAGCTGAGATATGCATTTTCTACGATAATCTTGGTGAGACTTCTGTCAGAAGTATGCAGAACCATCTAGATCGCTCTTTTCGAGCTACTTAATGCGAGAAACACGTTATCTGGTGTTTTCGCCACTCCACAGTGCGTTTGACATGCAGAACCGGCGACATCTTGGCTATCGTCTCGTATCAAGCTGAGATATGCATTTTCTGCGATAATCTTGGTGAGACTTCAGTCAGAAGTATGCAGAATCATCTAGATCGCTCGTTTCGAGGTCTTTAATGTGAGAAACACGTTATCTGGTGTTTTCACCACTCCACAGTGCGTTTGATATGCAGAGCCGGCGACATCTTGGCTTTCGTCGGGGTTCAAGCTGAGATATGCATTTTCTGCGATAATCTTTTTGAGACATCAGTCAGATGTATGCAGAATCATCTAGATCGCTCGTTTCAAGCTGATTAATGCGAGAAACACGTTTTCTGGTGTTTTCACCACTCCACAGTACGTTTGACATGCAGAACCGAAGATATCCTGGTTTCGGTCGGGTTTCAAGCTGAGATATGCATTTTCTGCGATAATCTTGGTGAGACTTCAGTCAGAAGTATGCAGAATCATCTAGATCGCTCGTTTCGAGCTATTTAATGCGAAAAAACAAGTTTTCTGGTGTTTTAACCACTCCACAGTGCGTTTGATATGTAGTGCCGCCGATAACTTGGTTTTCGTGGGGTTTCCAGCTAACATATGCATTTTCTGCGATAATCTTGGTGAGTCTTCTGTCAGAAGTATGCAGAATCATCGAGATCGCTCTATTCGAGCTATTTAATGCCAGAAACACGTTATCTGGTGTTTTCAGCGCTCCACAGGGCGTTTGATATGCAGAACCGGCGATATCTTGGTTTTCGTGGGGTTTCCAGCTGAGATACGCATTTTCTGCGATAATCTTGGTGAGACTTTAGACTGAAGTATGCAGAATTATCTAGATCGCTCGTTTCGAGCTATTTAATGCAAAAAAACAAGTTTTCTGGTGTTTTGACCACACCACAGTGCCTTTGATATGTAGAGCCGCCGATAACTTGGTTTTCGTCGGGTTTCAAGCTGAGATATGCATTTTCTGCGATAATCTTGGTGAGACTTCAGTCAGAAGTATGCAGAATCATCTAGATCGCCCTTGCCGAGCTATTTAATGCAAAAAAACACGTTTCCTGGTGTTTTCAACATTCCACAGTGCGTTTGATATGCAGAACCGGCGATATCTTGATTTTCGTGGTGTTTCCAGCTGAGATATGCATTTTCTGTGATAATCTTGGTGAGTCTTCTGTCAGAAGTATGCAGAATCATCTAGATCGCTCGTTTCAAGCTGCTTAATGCGAGAAACACGTTTTCTGGTGTTTTCACCACTCCACAGTACGTTTGACATGCAGAACCGAAGATATCCTGGTTTCGGTCGGGTTTCAAGCTGAGATATGGATTTTCTGCGATAATCTTTGTGAGTCTTCTGTCAGAAGTATGCAGAATCATCGAGATCCCTCTTTTCGAGCTATTTAATGCGGGAAACACGTTATCTGGTGTTTTCACCACTCCACAGTGCGTTTGATATGCAGAACCGGCAAAATCTTGGATTTCGTCGGGTTTCAAGCTGAGATATGCATTTTCGACGATAATCTTGGTGAGACTTCTGTCAGAAGTATGCAGAATCATCGGGATCGCTCTTTTCGAGCTATTTAATGCGAGAAACACGTTATCTGGTGTTTTCACCACTCCACAGTGCGTTTGATATGCACAACCGGCGACATCTTAGCTTTCGTCGGGTATCAAGCTGCGATATGCATCTTCTACGATAATGTTGGTGAGACTTCTGTCAGAAGTATGCAGAATCATCGGGACCGCTGTTTTCGAGCTATTTAATGCGAGAAACACGTTATCTGGTTGTTTTCACCACTCCACAGTGCGTTTGATATGCAGAACCGGCGACATCTTGGCTTTCGTCGGGTATCAAGCTGAGATATGCATTTTCTACGATAATCTTGGTGAGACTTCTATCAGAAGTATGCAGAATCATCGAGATACCTCTTTTCGAGCTCTTTAATGCGAGAAACACGTTATCTGGTGTTTTCACCACTCCACAGTGCGTTTGATATGCAGAACCGGCGACATCTTGGCTTTCGTCGGGTATCAAGCTGAGATATGCATTTTCTGCGATAATCTTGGTGAGTCTTCTGTCAGAAGTATGCAGAATCATCTAGATCGCTCGTTTCGAGTTATTTAATGCGAGAAACACGTTATCTGGTGTTTTCACCACTGCACAGTACGTTTGACATGCAGAACCGGAGATATCTTTGTTTCGGTCGGGTCTCAAGCTGAGATATGCATTTTCTGCAATAATCTTGGTGAAACTTCAGTCAGAAGTATGCGCAATCATCGAGATCGCTCTTTTCGAGCTACTTAATGCGAGAAACACGTTATCTGGGGTTTTCGCCACTCCACAGTGCGTTTGATATGCAGAACCGGCAAAATCTTGGATTTCGTCGGGTTTCAAGCAGAGATATGCATTTTCTACCATAATCTTGGTGAGACTTCTGTCAGAAGTATGCAGAATCATCGGGATCGCTCTTTTCGAGCTATTTAATGCGAGAAACACGTTTTCTGGTGTATTCACCACTCCACAGTGCGTTTGATATGCAGAACCGGCGACATCTTGGCTTTCGTCGGGTATCAAGCTGAGATATGCATTTTCTGCGATAATCTTGGTGAGTCTTCTGTCAGAAGTATGCAGAATCATCTAGATCGCTCTTTTCGAGCTATTTAATGCGAGAAACACGTTTTCTGGTGTTTTCACCACTCCACAGTGCGTTTGATATGCAGAACCGGAGATATCTTGGGTACGGTCGGGATTCAAGCTGAGATATGCATTTTCTGCGATAATCTTGGTGAGACTTTAGACTGAAGTATGCAGAATTATCTAGATCGCTCGTTTCGAGCTATTTAATGCGAAAAAACAAGTTTTCCGGTGTTTTGACCACACCACAGTGCCTTTGATATGTAGAGCCGCCGATAACTTGGTTTTCGTCGGGTTTCAAGCTGAGATATGCATTTTCTGCGATAATCTTGGTGAGACTTCAGTCAGAAGTATGCAGAATCATCTAGATCGCCCTTGCCGAGCTATTTAATGCAAAAAAACACGTTTCCTGGTGTTTTCAACATTCCACAGAGCGTTTGATATGCAGAACCGGCGATATCTTGATTTTCGTGGTGTTTCCAGCTGAGATATGCATTTTCTGTGATAATCTTGGTGAGCCTTCTGTCAGAAGTATGCAGAATCATCTAGATCGCTCGTTTCAAGCTGCTTAATGCGGGAAACACGTTATCTGGTGTTTTCACCACTCCACAGTGCGTTTGATATGCAGAACCGGCAAAATCTTGGATTTCGTCGGGTTTCAAGCTGAGATATGCATTTTCGACGATAATCTTGGTGAGACTTCTGTCAGAAGTATGCAGAATCATCGGGATCGCTCTTTTCGAGCTATTTAATGCGAGAAACACGTTATCTGGTGTTTTCACCACTCCACAGTGCGTTTGATATGCACAACCGGCGACATCTTAGCTTTCGTCGGGTATCAAGCTGCGATATGCATCTTCTACGATAATGTTGGTGAGACTTCTGTCAGAAGTATGCAGAATCATCGGGACCGCTGTTTTCGAGCTATTTAATGCGAGAAACACGTTATCTGGTTGTTTTCACCACTCCACAGTGCGTTTGATATGCAGAACCGGCGACATCTTGGCTTTCGTCGGGTATCAAGCTGAGATATGCATTTTCTACGATAATCTTGGTGAGACTTCTATCAGAAGTATGCAGAATCATCGAGATACCTCTTTTCGAGCTCTTTAATGCGAGAAACACGTTATCTGGTGTTTTCACCACTCCACAGTGCGTTTGATATGCAGAACCGGCGACATCTTGGCTTTCGTCGGGTATCAAGCTGAGATATGCATTTTCTGCGATAATCTTGGTGAGTCTTCTGTCAGAAGTATGCAGAATCATCTAGATCGCTCGTTTCGAGTTATTTAATGCGAGAAACACGTTATCTGGTGTTTTCACCACACCACAGTGCGTTTGATATGCAGAACCGGCGACATCTTGGCTTTCGTCGGGTATCAAGCTGAGATATGCATTTTCTGCGATAATCTTGGTGAGTCTTCTGTCAGAAGTATGCAGAATCATCTAGATCGCTCGTTTCGAGTTATTTAATGCGAGAAACACGTTATCTGGTGTTTTCACCACTCCACAGTGCGTTTGATATGCAGAACCGGAGATATCTTGGGTACGGTCGGGATTCAAGCTGAGATATGCATTTTCTACGATAATCTTGGTGAGACTTCAGTCAGAAGTGTGCAGAATCATCTAGATCGCTCTTGTCGAGCTATTTAATGCGAGAAACACGTTTTCTGGTGTATTCACCACTGCACAGTACGTTTGACATGCAGAACCGGAGATATCTTTGTTTCGGTCGGGTCTCAAGCTGAGATATGCATTTTCTGCAATAATCTTGGTGAAACTTCAGTCAGAAGTATGCGCAATCATCGAGATCGCTCTTTTCGAGCTACTTAAAGCGAGAAACACGTTATCTGGGGTTCTCGCCACTCCACAGTGCGTTTGATATGCAGAACCGGCAAAATCTTGGATTTCGTCGGGTTTCAAGCAGAGATATGCATTTTCTACCATAATCTTGGTGAGACTTCTGTCAGAAGTATGCAGAATCATCGGGATCGCTCTTTTCGAGCTATTTAATGCGAGAAACACGTTTTCTGGTGTATTCACCACTCCACAGTACGTTTGACATGCAGAACCGGAGATATCTTGGTTTCGGACGGGTTTCAAGCTGAGATATGCATTTTCTACGATAATCTTGGTGAGACTTCTGTCAGAAGTATGCAGAACCATCTAGATCGCTCTTTTCGAGCTACTTAATGCGAGAAACACGTTATCTGGTGTTTTCGCCACTCCACAGTGCGTTTGACATGCAGAACCGGCGACATCTTGGCTTTCGTCGGGGTTCAAGCTGAGATATGCATTTTCTGCGATAATCTTGGTGAGACATCAGTCAGATGTATGCAGAATCATCGAGATCGCTCGTCTCGACCTATTTATTGCGAGAAACACGTTATCTGGTGTTTTCACCACTCCACAGTGCGTTTGATATGCACAACCAGCGACATCTTAGCTTTCGTCGGGTATCCAGCTGCGATATGCATTTTTTACGATAATGTTGGTGAGACTTCTGTCAGAAGTATGCAGAATCATCGGGACCGCTGTTATCGAGCTATTTAATGCGAGAAACACGTTATCTGGTTGTTTTCACCACTCCACAGTGCGTTTGATATGCAGAACCGGCGTCATCTTGATTTTCGTGAGGTTTCATGGTGAGATATGCATTTTCCGCGATAATCTTGGTGAGACCTCTGTCCGAAGTATGCAGAAACATCGAGATCGCTCTTTTCGACCTATTTAATGCGAGAAACACGTTATCTGGTGTTTTCACCACTCCACAGTGCGTTTGATATGCAGAACCGGCGACATCTTGGCGTTCGTCGGGTATCAAGCTGAGATATGCATTTTCTACGATAATCTTGGTGAGACTTTTATCAGAAGTATGCAGAATCATCGAGATACCTCTTTTCGAGCTCTTTAATACGAGAAACACGTTATCTGGTGTTTCCACCACTCCACAGAGCGTTTGATATGCAGAACCGGCGACATCTTGGCTATCGTCTCGTATCAAGCTGAGATATGCATTTTCTGCGATAATCTTGGTGAGACTTCAGTCAGAAGTATGCAGAATCATCTAGATCGCTCGTTTCGAGCTCTTTAATGTGAGAAACACGTTATCTGGTGTTTTCACCACTCCACAGTGCGTTTGATATGCAGAGCCGGCGACATCTTGGCTTTCGTCGGGGTTCAAGCTGAGATATGCATTTTCTGCGATAATCTTTTTGAGACATCAGTCAGATGTATGCAGAATCATCTAGATCGCTCGTTTCAAGCTGATTAATGCGAGAAACACGTTTTCTGGTGTTTTCACCACTCCACAGTACGTTTGACATGCAGAACCGAAGATATCCTGGTTTCGGTCGGGTTTCAAGCTGAGATATGCATTTTCTGCGATAATCTTGGTGAGACTTCAGTCAGAAGTATGCAGAATCATCTGGATCGCTCGTTTCGAGCTATTTAATGCGAAAAAACAAGTTTTCTGGTGTTTTAACCACTCCACAGTGCGTTTGATATGTAGAGCCGCCGATAACTTGGTTTTCGTGGGGTTTCCAGCTAAAATATGCATTTTCTGCGATAATCTTGGTGAGTCTTCTGTCAGAAGAATGCAGAATCATCGAGATCGCTCTATTCGAGCCATTTAATGCGAGAAACACGTTATCTGGTGTTTTCATCACTCCACAGGGCGTTTGATATGCAGAACCGGCGATATCTTGGTTTTCGTGGGGTTTCCAGCTGAGATATGCATTTTCTGCGATAATCTTGGTGAGACATTAGTCAGATGTATGCAGAATCATCTAGATCGCTCGTTTCGAGCTATTTAATGCGAAAAAACAAGTTTTTTTGTGTTTTGACCACTCCACAGTGCGTTTGATATGTAGTGCCGCCGATAACTTGGTTTTCGTGGGGTTTCCAGCTAAAATATGCATTTTCTGCGATAATCTTGGTGAGTCTTCTGTCAGAAGTATGCAGAATCATCGAGATCGCTCTATTCGAGCTATTTAATGCCAGAAACACGTTATCTGGTGTTTTCAGCGCTCCACAGGGCGTTTGATATGCAGAACCGGCGATATCTTGGTTTTCGTGGGGTTTCCAGCTGAGATATGCATTTTCTGGGATAATCTTGGTGAGACTTCAGTCAGAAGTATGCAGAATCATCTAGATCGCCCTTGTCGAGCTATTTAATGCAAAAAAACACGTTTCCTGGTGTTTTCAACATTCCACAGTGCGTTTGATATGCAGAACCGGCGATATCTTGATTTTCGTGGTGTTTCCAGCTGAGATATGCATTTTCTATGATAATCTTGGTGAGTCTTCTGTCAGAAGTATGCAGAATCATCGAGATCCCTCTTTTCGAGCTATTTAATGCGAGAAACACGCTATCTGGTGTTTTCACCACTCCACAGTGCGTTTGATATGCAGAACCGGCGACATCTTGGCTTTCGTCGGGGTTCAAGCTGAGATATGCATTATCTGCGATAATCTTGGTGAGACATCAGTCAGATGTATGCAAATCATCTCGATCGCTCGTTTCAAGCTGCTTAATGCGAGAAACACGTTTTCTGGTGTTTTCACCACTCCACAGTGCGTTTGATATGCAGAACCGGCAAAATCTTGGATTTCGTCGGGTTTCAAGCTGAGATATGCATTTTCTACGATAATCTTGGTGAGACTTCTGTCAGAAGTATGCAGAATCATCGGGATCGCCCTTTTCGAGCTATTTAATGCGAAAAACACGTTATCTGGTCGTTTTCACCACTCCACAGTGCGTTTGATATGCAGAACCAGCGATATCTGGGTTTTCGTGGTGTTTCAAGCTGAGATATGCATTTTTTACGATAATCTTGATGAGACTTCTGTCCGAAGTATGCTTAATCAACGAGATCGCTCGTTTCGACCTATTTAATGCGAGAAACACGTTATCTGGTGTTTTCACCACTCCACAGTGCGTTTGATATGCGGAACCAGCGATATCTTGGTTTTCGTGGAGATTCAAGCTGAGATATGCAATTTCTACGATAATCTTGGTGAGACTTCCGTCCGAAGTATGCTTAATCATCGAGATCGCTCGTTTCGAGCTATTTAATGCGAGAAACACGTTTTCTGGGGTTTACACCACACCACAGTTCGTTGGATGTGCAGAACCGGAGATATCTTGGTTTTCGTGGGGTTTCAAGCTGAGATATGCATTTTCTGCCATAATCTTGGTGAGACATCTGTCCGAAGTATGCAGAAACATCGAGATCGCTCTTTTCGACCTATTTAATGCGAGAAACACGTTATCTGGTGTTTTCCCCACTCCGCAGTGCGTTTGATATGCAGAACCAGCGATATCTTGGTTTTCGTGGGGTTTCAAGCTGAGATATGCAGTTTCTGCGATAATCTTGGTGAGTCTTCTGTCAGAAGTATGCAGAATCATCGAGATCCCTCTTTTCGAGCTATTTAATGCGAGAAACACGTTATCTGGTGTGTTCTCCACTCCACAGTGCGTTTGATATGCAGAACCACCGACATCTTGGCTTTCGTCGGGGTTCAAGCTGAGATATGCATTTTCTGCGATAATCTTGGTGAGACATCAGTCAGATGTATGCAGAATCATCTAGATCGCTCGTTTCAAGCTGCTTAATGCGAGAAACACGTTTTCTGGTGTTTTCACCACTCCACAGTACGTTTGACATGCAGAACCGAAGATATCCTGGTTTCGGTCGGGTTTCAAGCTGAGATATGGATTTTCTGCGATAATCTTTGTGAGTCTTCTGTCAGAAGTATGCAGAATCATCGAGATCCCTCTTTTCGAGCTATTTAATGCGGGAAACACGTTATCTGGTGTTTTCACCACTCCACAGTGCGTTTGATATGCAGAACCGGCAATATCTTGGATTTCGTCGGGTTTCAAGCTGAGATATGCATTTTCGACGATAATCTTGGTGAGACTTCTGTCAGAAGTATGCAGAATCATCGGGATCGCTCTTTTCGAGCTATTTAATGCGAGAAACACGTTATCTGGTTGTTTTCACCACTCCACAGTGCGTTTGATATGCAGAACCAGCGATATCTGGGTTTTCGTGGGGTTTCAAGCTGAGATATGCATTTTCGACGATAATCTTGATGAGACTTCTGCCCGAAGTATGCTTAATCATCGAGATCGCTCGTTTCGACCTATTTAATGCGAGAAACACGTTATCTGGTGTTTTCACCACTCCACAGTGCGTTTGATATGCAGAACAAGCGATATCTTGGTTTTCGTGGGGATTCAAGCTGAGATATGCAATTTCTGCGATAATCTTGGTGAGACTTCCGTCCGAAGTATGCTTAATCATAGAGATCGCTCGTCTCGACCTATTTAATACGAGAAACACGTTATCTGGTGTTTTCACCACTCCACAGTGCGTTTGATATGCACAACCGGCGACATCTTAGCTTTCGTCGGGTATCAAGCTGCGATATGCATCTTCTACGATAATGTTGGTGAGACTTCTGTCAGAAGTATGCAGAATCATCGGGACCGCTGTTTTCGAGCTATTTAATGCGAGAAACACCTTATCTGGTGTTTTCACCACTCCACTGTGCGTTTGATATGCAGAACCGGCGACATCTTGGCTGTCGTAGGGTATCAAGCTGAGATATGCATTTTCTACGATAATCTTTGTGAGACTTCTATCAGAAGTATGCAGAATCATCGAGATACCTCTTTTCGAGCTCTTTAATGCGAGAAACACGTTATCTGGTGTTTTCACCACCTCACAGTGCGTTTGATATGCAGAACCGGAGATATCTTGGGTACGGTCGGGATTCAAGCTGAGATATGCATTTTCTACGATAATCTTGGTCAGACTTCAGTCAGAAGTGTGCAGAATCATCTAGATCGCTCTTGTCGAGCTATTTAATGCGAGAAACACGTTTTCCGGTGTATTCACCACTGCACAGTACGTTTGACATGCAGAACCGGAGATATCTTTGTTTCGGTCGGGTCTCAAGCTGAGATATGCATTTTCTGCAATAATCTTGGTGAAACTTCAGTCAGAAGTATGCGCAATCATCGAGATCGCTCTTTTCGAGCTACTTAATGCGAGAAACACGTTATCTGGGGTTTTCGCCACTCCACAGTGCGTTTGATATGCAGAACCGGCAAAATCTTGGATTTCGTCGGGTTTCAAGCAGAGATATGCATTTTCTACCATAATCTTGGTGAGACTTCTGTCAGAAGTATGCAGAATCATCGGGATCGCTCTTTTCGAGCTATTTAATGCGAGAAACACGTTTTCTGGTGTATTCATCACTCCACAGTACGTTTGACATGCAGAACCGGAGATATCTTGGTTTCGGACGGGTTTCAAGCTGAGATATGCATTTTCTACGATAATCTTGGTGAGACTTCTGTCAGAAGTATGCAGAACCATCGAGATCGCTCTTTTCGAGCTACTTAATGCGAGAAACACGTTATCTGGTGTTTTCGCCACTCCACAGTGCGTTTGACATGCAGAACCGGCGACATCTTGGCTTTCGTCGGGTATCAAGCTGAGATATGCATTTTCTACGATAATCTTGGTGAGACTTCTGTCAGAAGTATGCAGAACCATCGAGATCGCTCTTTTCGAGCTACTTAATGCGAGAAACACGTTATCTGGTGTTTTCGCCACTCCACAGTGCGTTTGACATGCAGAACCGGCGACATCTTGGCTTTCGTCGGGTATCAAGCTGAGATATGCATTTTCTACGATAATCTTGGTGAGTCTTCTGTCAGAAGTATGCAGAATCATCGAGATCGCTCTATTCGAGCTATTTATTGCGAGAAACACGTGATCTGGTTGTTTTCACTACTCCACAGTGCGTTTGATATGTAGAGCCGCCGATAACTTGGTTTTCATCGGGTTTCAAGCTGAGATATGCATTTTCTGCGATAATATTGGTGAGACTTCAGTCAGAAGTATGCAGAATCATCTAGATCGTTCGTTTCGAGCTATTTAATGCGAGAAACACGCTATATGGTGTTTTCACCACTCCACTGTGCGTTTGATATGCAGAACCGGCGACATCTTGGCTGTCGTAGGGTATCAAGCTGAGATATGCATTTTCTGCGATAATCTAGGTGAGTCTTCTGCCAGAAGTAAGCAGAATCATCTAGATCGCACTTTTCCAGCTATTTGATGCGACAAACACGTTATCTGGTTGTTTTCACCACTCCACAGTGCGTTTGATATGCAGAACCGGCGACATCTTGGCTGTCGTAGGGTATCAAGCTGAGATATGCATTTCCTACGATAATCTTGGTGAGACTTCAGTCAGAAGTATGCCGAATCATCTAGATCGTTCGTTTCGAGCTATTTAATGCGAGAAACACGCTATCTGGTGTTTTCACCACTCCACTGTGCGTTTGATATGCAGAACCGGCGACATCTTGGCTGTCGTAGGGTATCAAGCTGAGATATGCATTTTCTACGATAATCTTTGTGAGACTTCTATCAGAAGTATGCAGAATCATCGAGATACCTCTTTTCGAGCTCTTTAATGCGAGAAACACGTTATCTGTTGTTTTCACCACTCCACAGTGCGTTTGATATGCAGAACCGGAGATATCTTGGGTACGGTCGGGATTCAAGCTGAGATATGCATTTTCTACGATAATCTTGGTCAGACTTCAGTCAGAAGTGTGCAGAATCATCTAGATCGCTCTTGTCGAGCTATTTAATGCGAGAAACACGTTTTCTGGTGTATTCACCACTGCACAGTACGTTTGACATGCAGAACCGGAGATATCTTTGTTTCGGTCGGGTCTCAAGCTGAGATATGCATTTTCTGCAATAATCTTGGTGAAACTTCAGTCAGAAGTATGCGCAATCATCGAGATCGCTCTTTTCGAGCTACTTAATGCGAGAAACACGCTATCTGGTGTTTTCACCACTCCACTGTGCGTTTGATATGCAGAACCGGCGACATCTTGGCTGTCGTAGGGTATCAAGCTGAGATATGCATTTTCTACGATAATCTTTGTGAGGCTTCTATCAGAAGTATGCAGAATCATCGAGATACCTCTTTTCGAGCTCTTTAATGCGAGAAACACGTTATCTGGTGTTTTCACCACTCCACAGTGCGTTTGATATGCAGAACCGGAGATATCTTGGGTACGGTCGGGATTCAAGCTGAGATATGCATTTTCTACGATAATCTTGGTCAGACTTCAGTCAGAAGTGTGCAGAATCATCTAGATCGCTCTTGTCGAGCTATTTAATGCGAGAAACACGTTTTCTGGTGTATTCACCACTGCACAGTACGTTTGACATGCAGAACCGGAGATATCTTTGTTTCGGTCGGGTCTCAAGCTGAGATATGCATTTTCTGCAATAATCTTGGTGAAACTTCAGTCAGAAGTATGCGCAATCATCGAGATCGCTCTTTTCGAGCTACTTAATGCGAGAAACACGTTATCTGGGGTTTTCGCCACTCCACAGTGCGTTTGACATGCAGAACCGGCGACATCTTGGCTTTCGTCGGGTATCAAGCTGAGATATGCATTTTCTACGATAATCTTGGTGAGACTTCTGTCAGAAGTATGCAGAACCATCGAGATCGCTCTTTTCGAGCTACTTAATGCGAGAAACACGTTATCTGGTGTTTTCGCCACTCCACAGTGCGTTTGACATGCAGAACCGGCGACATCTTGGCTTTCGTTGGGTATCAAGCTGAGATATGCATTTTCTACGATAATCTTGGTGAGTCTTCTGTCAGAAGTATGCAGAATCATCGAGATCGCTCTATTCGAGCTATTTATTGCGAGAAACACGTGATCTGGTTGTTTTCACTACTCCACAGTGCGTTTGATATGTAGAGCCGCCGATAACTTGGTTTTCATCGGGTTTCAAGCTGAGATATGCATTTTCTGCGATAATATTGGTGAGACTTCAGTCAGAAGTATGCAGAATCATCTAGATCGTTCGTTTCGAGCTATTTAATGCGAGAAACACGCTATATGGTGTTTTCACCACTCCACTGTGCGTTTGATATGCAGAACCGGCGACATCTTGGCTGTCGTAGGGTATCAAGCTGAGATATGCATTTTCTGCGATAATCTAGGTGAGTCTTCTGCCAGAAGTATGCAGAATCATCTAGATCGCTCTTTTCCAGCTATTTGATGCGACAAACACGTTATCTGGTTGTTTTCACCACTCCACAGTGCGTTTGATATGCATAACCGGCGATATCTTGATTTTCGTGGTGTTTCCAGCTGAGATATGCATTTTCTGCGATAATCTATGTGAGTCTTCTGCCAGAAGTATGCAGAATCATCTAGATCGCTCTTTTCGAGCTTATTAATGCGAGAAACACGTTATCTGGTGTTTTCACCACTCCACAGTGCGTTTGTTGGGCAGAACCGGAGATAACTCGGTTTTCGTCGGGTTTCAAGCTGAGATATGCATTTTCTACGATAATCTTGGTGAGACTTCTGTCAGAAAAATGCAGGATCTTCGAGAACGCTCTTTTCGAACTATTTAATGCGAGAAACACGTTATCTGGTGTTTTCACCACTCCACAGTGCGTTTGATATGCAGTACCAGCGATATGTTCGTTTTCGGGGGGTTTCAAGCTGAGAATTGCATTTTTTACGATAATCTTGGTGAGACTTCTGTCCGAAGTATGCAGAATCTTCGAAATCGCTCTATTCGAGATATTTAATGCGAGAAACACGTTCTCTGGGTGTTTTCACCACTCCGCAGTGCGTTTGATATGCAGAACCGGCAACATCTTGATTTTCGTGAGGTTTCGAGCTGCGATATGCATTTTCTGCGATAATATTTGTGAGACTTCAGTCAGAAGTATGCAGAATCATCTAGATCGCTCTTTTCGAGCTACTTAATGCGAGAAACACGTTATCTGGTGTTTTCACCACTCCACAGTGCGTTGGATATGCAGAACCGCAGATATTTTGGTTTTCGTCGGGTTTCAAGCTCAGATATGCATTTTCTACGATAAGCTTTGTGAAACATCTGTCCGAAGTATGCAGAAACGTCGAGAGCGCTCTTTTGGAGCTATTTAATGCGAGAAACAGGTTTTCTGGGGTTTTCACCACTCCACAGTTCGTTGGATATGCAGAACCGGAGATATCTTGGTTTCGGTCGGGTTTCAAGCTGAGATATGCATTTTCTACGATAATCCTGGTGAGACTTCTGTCAGAAGTATGCAGAATCATCGAGAGTGCTCGTTTCGAGCTACATAATGCGAAAACCACGTTTTCTGGTGTTTTCACCACTCCACAGTACCTTTGACATGCAGAAGCGGAGATATCTTGGTTTCGGTCGGGTTTCAAGCTGAGATATGCATTTTCTACGATAATCTTGGTGTAACATCTGTCCGAAGTATGCAGAAACATCGAGAGTGCTCTTTTCGAGCTATTTAATGCGAGAAACTCGTTTTCTGGTGTTTTCACCACTCCACAGTTCGTTGGATATGCAGAACCGGAGATATCTTGGTTTTCGTGGGGTTTCAAGCTGAGATATGCATTTTCTACGACAATCTTGGTGAGACCTCTGTCAGAAGTATGCAGGATCTTCGAGAACGCTCTTTTCGAGCTATTTAATGCGAGAAACACGTTATCTGGTGTTTTCACCACTCCACAGTGCGTTTGATATGCAGAAACGGCGATATCCTGGTTTTCGTGGGGTTTCAAGCTGAGATATGCATTTTCTGCGATAATCTTGTTGAGACTTCTGTCCGAAGTATGCTGAATCTTCGAGATCGCTCTTTTCGAGCTAGTTAGTGCGAGAAACACGTAATCTGGTGTTTTCACCACTCCACAGTCCGTTTGATATGCAGAACAGTACATATCTTGGTTTTCGTGGGGTTTCAAGCTGAGATATGCATTTTCTGCGATAATCTTGGTGAAACATCTGTCAGAAGTATGCAGAATCTTCGAGATCGCTCTTTTCGAGCTACTTAATGCGCGAAACACGTTTTCTGGTGTTTTCACCACTTTCACGGTACGTTTGTTGGGCAGAACCGGAGATAACTCGTTTTTCGTCGGGTTTCAAGCTGAGATATGCATTTTCTGCGATAATCTTGTTGAGACTTCTGTCCGAAGTATGCAGAATCATCGAGATCGCTCGTTTCGAGCTATTTAATGCGAGAAACACGTTATCTGGTGTTTTCACCACTCCACAGTGCGTTGGATATGCAGAACCGGCAACATCTTGATTTTCGTGAGGTTTCGAGCTGAGATATGCATTTTCTGCGATAATATTTGTGAGACTTCAGTCAGAAGTATGCAGAATCATCTAGATCGCTCGTTTCGAGCTACTTAATGCACGAAACACGTATTCTGGTGTTTTCACCACTCCACAGTACGTTTGACATGCAGAACCGGAGATATCTTGGTTTCGGTCGGGTTTCAAACTGAGATATGCATTTTCTGCGATAATCTTGGTGAGACTTCTGTCCGGAGTATGCTGAATCTTCGAGATCGCTCTTTTCGAGCTAGTTAGTGCGAGAAACACGTTATCTGGTGTTTTCACCACTCCACAGTCCGTTTGATATGCAGAACAGTACATATCTTGGTTTTCGTCGGGTTTCAAGCTGAGATATGCATTTTCTGTGATAATCTTGTTGAGACTTTTGTCCGAAGTATGCAGAATCATCGAGATCGCTCGTTTCGAGCTATTTAATGCGAGAAACACGATATCTGGTGTTTTCACCACTCCACAGTGCGTTGGATATGCAGAACCGAAGATATCTTGGTTTTCGTGGGGTTTCAAGCTGAGATATACATTTTCTACGATAATCTTGGTGAAACATCTGTCCGAAGTATGCAGAAACATCGAGATCGCTCTTTTCGAGCTATTTAATGCGAGAAACACGTTCTCTGGTTGTTTTCACCACTCCACAGTGCGTTTGATATGTAGAACAGGCGATATCTTGATTTTCGTGGTGTTTCCAGCTGAGATATGCATTTTCTGCGATAATCTTGGTGGGTCTTTTGTCAGAAGTATGCAGAATCATCTAGATCGCTCTTTTCGAGCTACTTAATGCACGAAACACGTTTTCTGGTGTTTTCACCACTCCACAGTACCTTTGACATGCAGAAGCGGAGATATCTTGGTTTCGGTCGGGTTTCAAGCTGAGATATGCATTTTCTACGATAATCTTGGTGTAACATCTGTCCGAAGTATGCAGAAACATCGAGAGTGCTCTTTTCGAGCTATTTAATGCGAGAAACTCGTTTTCTGGTGTTTTCACCACTCCACAGTTCGTTGGATATGCAGAACCGGAGATATCTTGGTTTTCGTGGGGTTTCAAGCTGAGATATGCATTTTCTACGATAATCTTGGTGAGACCTCTGTCAGAAGTATGCAGGATCTTCGAGAACGCTCTTTTCGAGCTATTTAATGCGAGAAACACGTTATCTGGTGTTTTCACCACTCCACAGTGCGTTTGATATGCAGAAACGGCGATATCCTGGTTTTCGTGGGGTTTCAAGCTGAGATATGCATTTTCTGCGATAATCTTGTTGAGACTTCTGTCCGAAGTATGCTGAATCTTCGAGATCGCTCTTTTCGAGCTAGTTAGTGCGAGAAACACGTAATCTGGTGTTTTCACCACTCCACAGTCCGTTTGATATGCAGAACAGTACATATCTTGGTTTTCGTGGGGTTTCAAGCTGAGATATGCATTTTCTGCGATAATCTTGGTGAAACATCTGTCAGAAGTATGCAGAATCTTCGAGATCGCTCTTTTCGAGCTACTTAATGCGCGAAACACGTTTTCTGGTGTTTTCACCACTTTCACGGTACGTTTGTTGGGCAGAACCGGAGATAACTCGTTTTTCGTCGGGTTTCAAGCTGAGATATGCATTTTCTGCGATAATCTTGTTGAGACTTCTGTCCGAAGTATGCAGAATCATCGAGATCGCTCGTTTCGAGCTATTTAATGCGAGAAACACGTTATCTGGTGTGTTCTCCACTCCACAGTACGTTTGATATGCAGAACCGGAGATATCTTGGTTTCGGTCGTGTTTCAAGCTGAGATATGCATTTTCTACGATAATCCTGGTGAGACTTCTGTCAGAAGTATGCAGAATCTTCGAGATCGCTCTTTTCGAGCTACTTAATGCGCGAAACACGTTTTCGGGTGTTTTCACCACTCCACGGTACGTTTGTTGGGCAGAACCGGAGATAACTCGGTTTTCGTCGGGTTTCAAGCTGAGATATGCATTTTCTACGATAATCTTGGTGAAACATCTGTCCGAAGTATGCAGAAACATCGAGATCGCTCTTTTCGAGCTATTTAATGCGAGAAACACGTTCTCTGGTTGTTTTCACCACTCCACAGTGCGTTTGATATGTAGAACAGGCGATATCTTGATTTTCGTGGTGTTTCCAGCTGAGATATGCATTTTCTGCGATAATCTTGGTGGGTCTTTTGTCAGAAGTATGCAGAATCATCTAGATCGCTCTTTTCGAGCTACTTAATGCACGAAACACGTTTTCTGGTGTTTTCACCACTCCACAGTACGTTTGATATGCAGAACCGGAGATATCTTGGTTTCGGTCGTGTTTCAAGCTGAGATATGCATTTTCTACGATAATCCTGGTGAGACTTCTGTCAGAAGTATGCAGAATCTTCGAGATCGCTCTTTTCGAGCTACTTAATGCGCGAAACACGTTTTCTGGTGTTTTCACCACTCCACGGTACGTTTGTTGGGCAGAACCGGAGATAACTCGGTTTTCGTCGGGTTTCAAGCTGAGATATGCATTTTGAACGATAATCTTGGTGGACTTCTGTCAGAAGTATGCAGGATCTTCGAGAACGCTCTTTTCGAGCTATTTAATGCGAGAAACACGTCATCTGGTGTTTTCACCACTCCACAGTGCGTTTGATATGCAGTACCAGCGATATCTTCGTTTTCGGGGGGTTTCAAGCTGAGATATGCATTTTCTACGATAATCTTGGTGAGACTTCTGTCAGAAGTATGCAGGATCTTCGAGAACGCTCTTTTCGAGCTACTTATTGCGACAAACACGTTATCTGGTGTTTTCACCACTCCACAGAGCGTTTGATCTGCAGAACCGGCGATATCTTGGTTTTGGTGGGGTTTCAAGCTGAGATATGCATTTTCTGCGATAATCTTGGTGGGTCTTTTGTCAGAAGTATGCAGAATCATCTAGATCGCTCGTTTCGAGCTACTTAATGCACGAAACACGTTTTCTGGTGTTTTCACCACTCCACAGTACGTTTGACATGCAGAACCGGAGATATCTTGGTTTCGTTCGGGTTTCAAGCTGAGATATGCATTTTCTACGATAATCCTGGTGAGACTTCTGTCAGAAGTATGCAGTATCTTCGAGAACGCTCTTTTCGAGCTACTTATTGCGACAAACACGTTATCTGGTGTTTTCAGAACTCCACAGTGCGTTTGATATGCAGAACCAGCGATATCTTGGTTTTCGTGGGGTTTCAAGCTGAGATATGCATTTTTTACTATAATCTTGGTGAGACTTCTGTCCGAAGTATGCTTAATTATCGAGATCGCTCGTTTCGAGCTTTTCAATGCGAGAAACACGTTATGTGGTGTTTTCACCACTCCACAGTGCGTATGATATGCAGAACCGTCGATATCTTGGTTTTCGTGGGGTTTCAAGCTGAGATATGCATTTCCTGCGATAATCTTGGTGAGACTTCTGTCCGAAGTATGCTGAATCATCGGGATCGATCTTTTCGAGATATTTATTGCGAGAAACACGTTCACTGGTTGTTTTCACCACTCCACAGTGCGTTAGATATGCAGAATACTCGATATTTTGATTTTCGTGGTGTTTCCAGCTGAGATATGCATTTTCTGCGATAATCTTGGTGGGTCTTTTGTCAGAAGTATGCAGAATCATCTAGATCGCTCTTTTCGAGCTACTTAATGCACGAAACACGTTTTCTGGTGTTTTCACCACTCCACAGTACGTTTGACATGCAGAACCGTAGATATCTTGGTTTCGTTCGGGTTTCAAGCTGAGATATGCATTTTCTACGATAATCCTGGTGAGACTTCTGTCAGAAGTATGCAGAATCTTCGAGATCGCTCTTTTCGAGCTACTTATTGCGCGAAACACGTTTTCTGGTGTTTTCAGCACTCCACAGTGCGTTTGATATGCAGAACCAGCGATATCTTGGTTTTCGTGGGGTTTCAAGCTGAGATATGCATTTTTTACGATAATCTTGGTGAGACTTCGGTCCGAAGTATGCTGAATCATCGAGATCGCTCTTTTCGAGCTAGTTAGTGCGAGAAACACGTTATCTGGTGTTTTCACCACTCCACAGTGCGTTTGATATGCAGAACCGGCAAAATCTTGGATTTCGTCGGGTTTCAAGCTGAGATATGCATTTTCTACGATAATCTTGGTGAGACTTCTGTCAGAAGTATGCAGAACCATCGAGATCGCTCTTTTCGAGCTACTTAATGCGAGAAACACGTTATCTGGTGTTTTCGCCACTCCACAGTGCGTTTGACATGCAGAACCGGCGACATCTTGGCTTTCGTCGGGTATCAAGCTGAGATATGCATTTTCTACGATAATCTTGGTGAGTCTTCTGTCAGAAGTATGCAGAATCATCGAGATCGCTCTATTCGAGCTATTTATTGCGAGAAACACGTTTTCTGGTGTTTTCACCACTCCACAGTACGTTTGACATGCAGAACCGAAGATATCCTGGTTTCGGTCGGGTTTCAAGCTGAGATATGGATTTTCTGCGATAATCTTTGTGAGTCTTCTGTCAGAAGTATGCAGAATCATCGAGATCCCTCTTTTCGAGCTATTTAATGCGGGAAACACGTTATCTGGTGTTTTCACCACTCCACAGTGCGTTTGATATGCAGAACCGGCAAAATCTTCGATTTCGTCGGGTTTCAAGCTGAGATATGCATTTTCGACGATAATCTTGGTGAGACTTCTGTCAGAAGTATGCAGAATCATCGGGATCGCTCTTTTCGAGCTATTTAATGCGAGAAACACGTTATCTGGTTGTTTTCACCACTCCACAGTGCGTTTGATATGCAGAACCAGCGATATCTGGGTTTTCGTGGGGTTTCAAGCTGAGATATGCATTTTCGACGATAATCTTGATGAGACTTCTGCCCGAAGTATGCTTAATCATCGAGATCGCTCGTTTCGACCTATTTAATGCGAGAAACACGTTATCTGGTGTTTTCACCACTCCACAGTGCGTTTGATATGCAGAACAAGCGATATCTTGGTTTTCGTGGGGATTCAAGCTGCGATATGCAACTTCTACGATAATGTTGGTGAGACTTCTGTCAGAAGTATGCAGAATCATCGGGACCGCTGTTTTCGAGCTATTTAATGCGAGAAACACCTTATCTGGTGTTTTCACCACTCCACAGTGCGTTTGATATGCAGAACCGGCGACATCTTGGCTTTCGTCGGGTATCAAGCTGAGATATGCATTTTCTGCGATACTCTTGGTGAGTCTTCTGTCAGAAGTATGCAGAATCATCTAGATCGCTCGTTTCGAGTTATTTAATGCGAGAAACACGTTATCTGGTGTTTTCACCACTCCACAGTGCGTTTGATATGCAGAACCGGCGACATCTTGGCTTTCGTCGCGTATCAAGCTGAGATATGCATTTTCTGCGATAATCTTGGTGAGTCTTCTGTCAGAAGTATGCAGAATCATCTAGATCGCTCGTTTCGAGTTATTTAATGCGAGAAACACGTTATCTGGTGTTTTCACCACTCCACAGTGCGTTTGATATGCAGAACCGGCGACATCTTGGCTTTCGTGGGGTTTCAAGCTGAGATATGCATTTTCTACGATAATCTTGGTGAGTCTTCTGTCAGAAGTATGCAGAATCATCGAGATCGCTCTATTCGAGCTATTTATTGCGAGAAACACGTGATCTGGTTGTTTTCACTACTCCACAGTGCGTTTGATATGTAGAGCCGCCGATAACTTGGTTTTCATCGGGTTTCAAGCTGAGATATGCATTTTCTGCGATAATATTGGTGAGACTTCAGTCAGAAGTATGCAGAATCATCTAGATCGTTCGTTTCGAGCTATTTAATGCGAGAAACACGCTATATGGTGTTTTCACCACTCCACTGTGCGTTTGATATGCAGAACAGGCGACATCTTGGCTGTCGTAGGGTATCAAGCTGAGATATGCATTTTCTGCGATAATCTAGGTGAGTCTTCTGCCAGAAGTATGCAGAATCATCTAGATCGCTCTTTTCCAGCTATTTGATGCGACAAACACGTTATCTGGTTGTTTTCACCACTCCACAGTGCGTTTGATATGCGGAACCGGCAAAATCTTGGATTTCGTCGGGTTTCAAGCTGAGATATGCAATTTCTACGATAATCTTGGTGAGACTTCCGTCCGAAGTATGCTTAATCATCGAGATCGCTCGTTTCGAGCTATTTAATGCGAGAAACACGTTTTCTGGGGTTTACACCACACCACAGTTCGTTGGATGTGCAGAACCGGAGATATCTTGGTTTTCGTGGGGTTTCAAGCTGAGATATGCATTTTCTGCCATAATCTTGGTGAGACATCTGTCCGAAGTATGCAGAAATATCGAGATCGCTCTTTTCGACCTATTTAATGCGAGAAACACGTGATCTGGTTGTTTTCACTACTCCAGAGTGCGTTTGATATGTAGAGCCGCCGATAACTTGGTTTTCATCGGGTTTCAAGCTGAGATATGCATTTTCTGCGATAATATTGGTGAGACTTCAGTCAGAAGTATGCAGAATCATCTAGATCGTTCGTTTCGAGCTATTTAATGCGAGAAACACGCTATATGGTGTTTTCACCACTCCACTGTGCGTTTGATATGCAGAACCGGCGACATCTTGGCTGTCGTAGGGTATCAAGCTGAGATATGCATTTTCTGCGATAATCTAGGTGAGTCTTCTGCCAGAAGTATGCAGAATCATCTAGATCGCTCTTTTCCAGCTATTTGATGCGACAAACACGTTATCTGGTTGTTTTCACCACTCCACAGTGCGTTTGATATGCGGAACCGGCAAAATCTTGGATTTCGTCGGGTTTCAAGCTGAGATATGCAATTTCTACGATAATCTTGGTGAGACTTCCGTCCGAAGTATGCTTAATCATCGAGATCGCTCGTTTCGAGCTATTTAATGCGAGAAACACGTTTTCTGGGGTTTACACCACACCACAGTTCGTTGGATGTGCAGAACCGGAGATATCTTGGTTTTCGTGGGGTTTCAAGCTGAGATATGCATTTTCTGCCATAATCTTGGTGAGACATCTGTCCGAAGTATGCAGAAATATCGAGATCGCTCTTTTCGACCTATTTAATGCGAGAAACACGTTATCTGGTGTTTTCCCCACTCCGCAGTGCGTTTGATATGCAGAACCAGCGATATCTTGGTTTTCGTGGGGTTTCAAGCTGAGATATGCAGTTTCTGCGATAATCTTGGTGAGTCTTCTGTCAGAAGTATGCAGAATCATCGAGATCCCTCTTTTCGAGCTATTTAATGCGAGAAACACGTTATCTGGTGTGTTCTCCACTCCACAGTGCGTTTGATATGCAGAACCACCGACATCTTGGCTTTCGTCGGGGTTCAAGCTGAGATATGCATTTTCTGCGATAATCTTGGTGAGACTTCAGTCAGAAGTATGCCGAATCATCTAGATCGTTCGTTTCGAGCTATTTAATGCGAGAAACACGCTATCTGGTGTTTTCACCACTCCACTGTGCGTTTGATATGCAGAACCGGCGACATCTTGGCTGTCGTAGGGTATCAAGCTGAGATATGCATTTTCTGCGATAATCTAGGTGAGTCTTCTGCCAGAAGTATGCAGAATCATCTAGATCGCTCTTTTCCAGCTATTTGATGCGACAAACACGTTATCTGGTTGTTTTCACCACTCCACAGTGCGTTTGATATGCGGAACCGGCAAAATCTTGGATTTCGTCGGGTTTCAAGCTGAGATATGCAATTTCTACGATAATCTTGGTGAGACTTCCGTCCGAAGTATGCTTAATCATCGAGATCGCTCGTTTCGAGCTATTTAATGCGAGAAACACGTTTTCTGGGGTTTACACCACACCACAGTTCGTTGGATGTGCAGAACCGGAGATATCTTGGTTTTCGTGGGGTTTCAAGCTGAGATATGCATTTTCTGCCATAATCTTGGTGAGACATCTGTCCGAAGAATGCAGAAATATCGAGATCGCTCTTTTCGACCTATTTAATGCGAGAAACACGTTATCTGGTGTTTTCCCCACTCCGCAGTGCGTTTGATATGCAGAACCAGCGATATCTTGGTTTTCGTGGGGTTTCAAGCTGAGATATGCAGTTTCTGCGATAATCTTGGTGAGCCTTCTGTCAGAAGTATGCAGAATCATCGAGATCCCTCTTTTCGAGCTATTTAATGCGAGAAACACGTTATCTGGTGTGTTCTCCACTCCACAGTGCGTTTGATATGCAGAACCACCGACATCTTGGCTTTCGTCGGGGTTCAAGCTGAGATATGCATTTTCTGCGATAATCTTGGTGAGACATCAGTCAGATGTATGCAGAATCATCTAGATCGCTCGTTTCAAGCTGCTTAATGCGAGAAACACGTTTTCTGGTGTTTTCACCACTCCACAGTACGTTTGACATGCAGAACCGAAGATATCCTGGTTTCGGTCGGGTTTCAAGCTGAGATATGGATTTTCTGCGATAATCTTTGTGAGTCTTCTGTCAGAAGTATGCAGAATCATCGAGATCCCTCTTTTCGAGCTATTTAATGCGGGAAACACGTTATCTGGTGTTTTCACCACTCCACAGTGCGTTTGATATGCAGAACCGGCAAAATCTTGGATTTCGTCGGGTTTCAAGCTGAGATATGCATTTTCGACGATAATCTTGGTGAGACTTCTGTCAGAAGTATGCAGAATCATCGGGATCGCTCTTTTCGAGCTATTTAATGCGAGAAACACGTTATCTGGTTGTTTTCACCACTCCACAGTGCGTTTGATATGCAGAACCAGCGATATCTGGGTTTTCGTGGGGTTTCAAGCTGAGATATGCATTTTCGACGATAATCTTGATGAGACTTCTGCCCGAAGTATGCTTAATCATCGAGATCGCTCGTTTCGACCTATTTAATGCGAGATACACGTTATCTGGTGTTTTCACCACTCCACAGTGCGTTTGATATGCAGAACAAGCGATATCTTGGTTTTCGTGGGGATTTAAGCTGCGATATGCATCTTCTACGATAATGTTGGTGAGACTTCTGTCAGAAGTATGCAGAATCATCGGGACCGCTGTTTTCGAGCTATTTAATGCGAGAAACACCTTATCTGGTGTTTTCACCACTCCACAGTGCGTTTGATATGCAGAACCGGCGACATCTTGGCTTTCGTCGGGTATCAAGCTGAGATATGCATTTTCTGCGATACTCTTGGTGAGTCTTCTGTCAGAAGTATGCAGAATCATCTAGATCGCTCGTTTCGAGTTATTTAATGCGAGAAACACGTTATCTGGTGTTTTCACCACTCCACAGTGCGTTTGATATGCAGAACCGGCGACATCTTGGCTTTCGTCGGGTATCAAGCTGAGATATGCATTTTCTGCGATAATCTTGGTGAGTCTTCTGTCAGAAGTATGCAGAATCATCTAGATCGCTCGTTTCGAGTTATTTAATGCGAGAAACACGTTATCTGGTGTTTTCACCACTCCACAGTGCGTTTGATATGCAGAACCGGCGACATCTTGGCTTTCGTCGGGTATCAAGCTGAGATATGCATTTTCTGCGATAATCTTGGTGAGACTTCAGTCAGAAGTATGCCGAATCATCTAGATCGTTCGTTTCGAGCTATTTAATGCGAGAAACACGCTATCTGGTGTTTTCACCACTCCACTGTGCGTTTGATATGCAGAACCGGCGACATCTTGGCTGTCGTAGGGTATCAAGCTGAGATATGCATTTTCTACGATAATCTTTGTGAGACTTCCGTCAGAAGTATGCAGAATCTTCGAGATCGCTCTTTTCGAGCTACTTATTGCGCGAAACACGTTTTCTGGTGTTTTCAGCACTCCACAGTGCGTTTGATATGCAGAACCAGCGATATCTTGGTTTTCGTGGGGTTTCAAGCTGAGATATGCATTTTTTACGATAATCTTGGTGAGACTTCGGTCCGAAGTATGCTGAATCATCGAGATCGCTCTTTTCGAGCTAGTTAGTGCGAGAAACACGTTATCTGGTGTTTTCACCACTCCACAGTGCGTTTGATATGCAGAACCGGCAAAATCTTGGATTTCGTCGGGTTTCAAGCTGAGATATGCATTTTCTACGATAATCTTGGTGAGACTTCTGTCAGAAGTATGCAGAACCATCGAGATCGCTCTTTTCGAGCTACTTAATGCGAGAAACACGTTATCTGGTGTTTTCGCCACTCCACAGTGCGTTTGACATGCAGAACCGGCGACATCTTGGCTTTCGTCGGGTATCAAGCTGAGATATGCATTTTCTACGATAATCTTGGTGAGTCTTCTGTCAGAAGTATGCAGAATCATCGAGATCGCTCTATTCGAGCTATTTATTGCGAGAAACACGTGATCTGGTTGTTTTCACTACTCCACAGTGCGTTTGATATGTAGAGCCGCCGATAACTTGGTTTTCATCGGGTTTCAAGCTGAGATATGCATTTTCTGCGATAATATTGGTGAGACTTCAGTCAGAAGTATGCAGAATCATCTAGATCGTTCGTTTCGAGCTATTTAATGCGAGAAACACGCTATATGGTGTTTTCACCACTCCACTGTGCGTTTGATATGCAGAACCGGCGACATCTTGGCTATCGTAGGGTATCAAGCTGAGATATGCATTTTCTGCGATAATCTAGGTGAGTCTTCTGCCAGAAGTATGCAGAATCATCTAGATCGCTCTTTTCCAGCTATTTGATGCGACAAACACGTTATCTGGTTGTTTTCACCACTCCACAGTGCGTTTGATATGCGGAACCGGCAAAATCTTGGATTTCGTCGGGTTTCAAGCTGAGATATGCAATTTCTACGATAATCTTGGTGAGACTTCCGTCCGAAGTATGCTTAATCATCGAGATCGCTCGTTTCGAGCTATTTAATGCGAGAAACACGTTTTCTGGGGTTTACACCACACCACAGTTCGTTGGATGTGCAGAACCGGAGATATCTTGGTTTTCGTGGGGTTTCAAGCTGAGATATGCATTTTCTGCCATAATCTTGGTGAGACATCTGTCCGAAGTATGCAGAAACATCGAGATCGCTCTTTTCGACCCATTTAATGCGAGAAACACGTTATCTGGTGTTTTCCCCACTCCGCAGTGCGTTTGATATGCAGAACCAGCGATATCTTGGTTTTCGTGGGGTTTCAAGCTGAGATATGCAGTTTCTGCGATAATCTTGGTGAGTCTTCTGTCAGAAGTATGCAGAATCATCGAGATCCCTCTTTTCGAGCTATTTAATGCGAGAACCACGTTATCTGGTGTGTTCTCCACTCCACAGTGCGTTTGATATGCAGAACCACCGACATCTTGGCTTTCGTCGGGGTTCAAGCTGAGATATGCATTTTCTGCGATAATCTTGGTGAGACATCAGTCAGATGTATGCAGAATCATCTAGATCGCTCGTTTCAAGCTGCTTAATGCGAGAAACACGTTTTCTGGTGTTTTCACCACTCCACAGTACGTTTGACATGCAGAACCGAAGATATCCTGGTTTCGGTCGGGTTTCAAGCTGAGATATGGATTTTCTGCGATAATCTTTGTGAGACTTCTGTCAGAAGTATGCAGAATCATCGAGATCCCTCTTTTCGAGCTATTTAATGCGGGAAACACGTTATCTGGTGTTTTCACCACTCCACAGTGCGTTTGATATGCAGAACCGGCAAAATCTTGGATTTCGTCGGGTTTCAAGCTGAGATATGCATTTTCGACGATAATCTTGGTGAGACTTCTGTCAGAAGTATGCAGAATCATCGGGATCGCTCTTTTCGAGCTATTTAATGCGAGAAACACGTTATCTGGTTGTTTTCACCACTCCACAGTGCGTTTGATATGCAGAACCAGCGATATCTGGGTTTTCGTGGGGTTTCAAGCTGAGATATGCATTTTCGACGATAATCTTGATGAGACTTCTGCCCGAAGTATGCTTAATCATCGAGATCGCTCGTTTCGACCTATTTAATGCGAGAAACACGTTATCTGGTGTTTTCACCACTCCACAGTGCGTTTGATATGCAGAACAAGCGATATCTTGGTTTTCGTGGGGATTCAAGCTGAGATATGCAATTTCTGCGATAATCTTGGTGAGACTTCCGTCCGAAGTATGCTTAATCATAGAGATCGCTCGTCTCGACCTATTTAATGCGAGAAACACGTTATCTGGTGTTTTCACCACTCCACAGTGCGTTTGATATGCACAACCGGCGACATCTTAGCTTTCGTCGGGTATCAAGCTGCGATATGCATCTTCTACGATAATGTTGGTGAGACTTCTGTCAGAAGTATGCAGAATCATCGGGACCGCTGTTTTCGAGCTATTTAATGCGAGAAACACCTTATCTGGTGTTTTCACCACTCCACAGTGCGTTTGATATGCAGAACCGGCGACATCTTGGCTTTCGTCGGGTATCAAGCTGAGATATGCATTTTCTGCGATACTCTTGTTGAGTCTTCTGTCAGAAGTATGCAGAATCATCTAGATCGCTCGTTTCGAGTTATTTAATGCGAGAAACACGTTATCTGGTGTTTTCACCACTCCACAGTGCGTTTGACATGCAGAACCGGAGATATCTTGGTTTCGGACGGGTTTCAAGCTGAGATATGCATTTTCTACGATAATCTTGGTGAGACTTCTGTCAGAAGTATGCAGAACCATCGAGATCGCTCTTTTCGAGCTACTTAATGCGAGAAACACGTTATCTGGTGTATTCACCACTGCACAGTACGTTTGACATGCAGAACCGGAGATATCTTGGTTTCGGACGGGTTTCAAGCTGAGATATGCATTTTCTACGATAATCTTGGTGAGACTTCTGTCAGAAGTATGCAGAACCATCGAGATCGCTCTTTTCGAGCTACTTAATGCGAGAAACACGTTATCTGGTGTTTTCGCCACTCCACAGTGCGTTTGACATGCAGAACCGGCGACATCTTGGCTTTCGTCGGGTATCAAGCTGAGATATGCATTTTCTACGATAATCTTGGTGAGGCTTCAGTCAGAAGTATGCAGAACCATCGAGATCGCTCTTTTCGAGCTACTTAATGCGAGAAACACGTTATCTGGTGTTTTCGCCACTCCACAGTGCGTTTGACATGCAGAACCGGCGACATCTTGGCTTTCGTCGGGTATCAAGCTGAGATATGCATTTTCTACGATAATCTTGGTGAGTCTTCTGTCAGAAGTATGCAGAATCATCGAGATCGCTCTATTCGAGCTCTTTATTGCGAGAAACACGTGATCTGGTTGTTTTCACTACTCCACAGTGCGTTTGATATGTAGAGCCGCCGATAACTTGGTTTTCATCGGGTTTCAAGCTGAGATATGCATTTTCTGCGATAATATTGGTGAGACTTCAGTCAGAAGTATGCAGAATCATCTAGATCGTTCGTTTCGAGCTATTTAATGCGAGAAACACGCTATATGGTGTTTTCACCACTCCACTGTGCGTTTGATATGCAGAACCGGCGACATCTTGGCTGTCGTAGGGTATCAAGCTGAGATATGCATTTTCTGCGATAATCTAGGTGAGTCTTCTGCCAGAAGTATGCAGAATCATCTAGATCGCTCTTTTCCAGCTATTTGATGCGACAAACACGTTATCTGGTTGTTTTCACCACTCCACAGTGCGTTTGATATGCATAACCGGCGATATCTTGATTTTCGTGGTGTTTCCAGCTGAGATATGCATTTTCTGCGATAATCTATGTGAGTCTTCTGCCAGAAGTATGCAGAATCATCTAGATCGCTCTTTTCGAGCTACTTAATGCGAGAAACACGTTATCTGGTGTTTTCACCACTCCACAGTGCGTTTGTTGGGCAGAACCGGAGATAACTCGGTTTTCGTCGGGTTTCAAGCTGAGATATGCATTTTCTACGATAATTTTGGTGAGACTTCTGTCAGAAAAATGCAGGATCTTCGAGAACGCTCTTTTCGAACTATTTAATGCGAGAAACACGTTATCTGGTGTTTTCACCACTCCACAGTGCGTTTGATATGCAGTACCAGCGATATGTTCGTTTTCGGGGGGTTTCAAGCTGAGAATTGCATTTTTTACGATAATCTTGGTGAGACTTCTGTCCGAAGTATGCAGAATCTTCGAAATCGCTCTATTCGAGCTATTTAATACGAGAAACACGTTCTCTGGTTGTTTTCACCACTCCGCAGTGCGTTTGATATGCAGAACCGGCAACATCTTGATTTTCGTGAGGTTTCGAGCTGCGATATGCATTTTCTGCGATAATATTTGTGAGACTTCAGTCAGAAGTATGCAGAATCATCTAGATCGCTCTTTTCGAGCTACTTAATGCGAGAAACACGTTATCTGGTGTTTTCACCACTCCACAGTGCGTTGGATATGCAGAACCGCAGATATTTTGGTTTTCGTCGGGTTTCAAGCTCAGATATGCATTTTCTACGATAAGCTTTGTGAAACATCTGTCCGAAGTATGCAGAAACGTCGAGAGCGCTCTTTTGGAGCTATTTAATGCGAGAAACAGGTTTTCTGGGGTTTTCACCACTCCACAGTTCGTTGGATATGCAGAACCGGAGATATCTTGGTTTCGGTCGGGTTTCAAGCTGAGATATGCATTTTCTACGATAATCCTGGTGAGACTTCTGTCAGAAGTATGCAGAATCATCGAGAACGCTCGTTTCGAGCTACATAATGCGAGAACCACGTTTTCTGGTGTTTTCACCACTCCACAGTACCTTTGACATGCAGAAGCGGAGATATCTTGGTTTCGGTCGGGTTTCAAGCTGAGATATGCATTTTCTACGATAATCTTGGTGAAACATCTGTCCGAAGTATGCAGAAACATCGAGAGCGCTCTTTTCGAGCTATTTAATGCGAGAAACTCGTTTTCTGGGGTTTTCACCACTCCACAGTTCGTTGGATATGCAGAACCGGAGATATCTTGGTTTTCGTGGGGTTTCAAGTTGAGATATGCATTTTCTACGATAATCTTGGTGAGACCTCTGTCAGAAGTATGCAGGATCTTCGAGAACGCTCTTTTCGAGCTATTTAATGCGAGAAACACGTTATCTGGTGTTTTCACCACTTTCACTGTACGTTTGTTGGGCAGAACCGGAGATAACTCGTTTTTCGTCGGGTTTCAAGCTGAGATATGCATTTTCTGCGATAATCTTGTTGAGACTTCTGTCCGAAGTATGCAGAATCATCGAGATCGCTCGTTTCGAGCTATTTAATGCGAGAAACACGTTATCTGGTGTTTTCACCACTCCACAGTGCGTTGGATATGCAGAACCGGCAACATCTTGATTTTAGTGAGGTTTCGAGCTGAGATATGCATTTTCTGCGATAATATTGGTGAGACTTCAGTCAGAAGTATGCAGAATCATCTAGATCGCTCTTTTCGAGCTACTTAATGCACGAAACACGTATTCTGGTGTTTTCACCACTCCACAGTACGTTTGACATGCAGAACCGGAGATATCTTGGTTTCGGTCGGGTTTCAAACTGAGATATGCATTTTCTGCGATAATCTTGGTGAGACTTCTGTCCGGAGTATGCTGAATCTTCGAGATCGCTCTTTTCGAGCTAGTTAGTGCGAGAAACACGATATCTGGTGTTTTCACCACTCCACAGTCCGTTTGATATGCAGAACAGTACATATCTTGGTTTTCGTCGGGTTTCAAGCTGAGATATGCATTTTCTGTGATAATCTTGTTGAGACTTTTGTCCGAAGTATGCAGAATCATCGAGATCGCTCGTTTCGAGCTATTTAATGTGAGAAACACGATATCTGGTGTTTTCACCACTCCACAGTGCGTTGGATATGCAGAACCGGAGATATCTTGGTTTTCGTGTGGTTTCAAGCTGAGATATGCATTTCCTGCGATAATCTTGGTGAGACTTCTGTCCGAAGTATGCTGAATCATCGAGATCGCACTTTTCGAGCTATTTAATGCGAGAAACACGTTCTCTGGTTGTTTTCACCACTCCACAGTGCGTTTGATATGTAGAACAGGCGATATCTTGATTTTCGTGGTGTTTCCAGCTGAGATATGCATTTTCTGCGATAATCTTGGTGGGTCTTTTGTCAGAAGTATGCAGAATCATCTAGATCGCTCTTTTCGAGCTACTTAATGCACGAAACACGTTTTCTGGTGTTTTCACCACTCCACAGTACGTTTGATATGCAGAACAGTACATATCTTGGTTTTCGTCGGGTTTCAAGCTGAGATATGCATTTTCTGTGATAATCTTGTTGAGACTTTTGTCCGAAGTATGCAGAATCATCGAGATCGCTCGTTTCGAGCTATTTAATGTGAGAAACACGATATCTGGTGTTTTCACCACTCCACAGTTCGTTGGATATGCAGAACCGGAGATATCTTGGTTTTCGTGTGGTTTCAAGCTGAGATATGCATTTCCTGCGATAATCTTGGTGAGACTTCTGTCCGAAGTATGCTGAATCATCGAGATCGCACTTTTCGAGCTATTTAATGCGAGAAACACGTTCTCTGGTTGTTTTCACCACTCCACAGTGCGTTTGATATGTAGAACAGGCGATATCTTGATTTTCGTGGTGTTTCCAGCTGAGATATGCATTTTCTGCGATAATCTTGGTGGGTCTTTTGTCAGAAGTATGCAGAATCATCTAGATCGCTCTTTTCGAGCTACTTAATGCACGAAACACGTTTTCTGGTGTTTTCACCACTCCACAGTACGTTTGATATGCAGAACCGGAGATATCTTGGTTTCGGTCGGGTTTCAAGCTGAGATATGCATTTTCTACGATAATCCTGGTGAGACTTCTGTCAGAAGTATGCAGAATCTTCGAGATCGCTCTTTTCGAGCTACTTAATGCGCGAAACACGTTTTCTGGTGTTTTCACCACTCCACGGTACGTTTGTTGGCCAGAACCGGAGATAACTCGGTTTTCGTCGGGTTTCAAGCTGAGATATGCATTTTCAACGATAATCTTGGTGGACTTCTGTCAGAAGTATGCAGGATCTTCGAGAACGCTCTTTTCGAGCTATTTAATGCGAGAAACACGTCATCTGGTGTTTTCACCACTCCACAGTGCGTTTGATATGCAGTACCAGCGATATCTTCGTTTTCGGGGGATTTCTAGCTGAGATATGCATTTTCTACGATAATCTTGGTGAGACTTCTGTCAGAAGTATGCAGGATCTTCGAGAACGCTCTTTTCGAGCTACTTATTGCGACAAACACGTTATCTGGTGTTTTCACCACTCCACAGTGCGTTTGATCTGCAGAACCGGCGATATCTTGGTTTTCGTGGGGTTTCAAGCTGAGATATGCATTTTCTGCGATAATCTTGGTGGGTCTTTTGTCAGAAGTATGCAGAATCATCTAGATCGCTCTTTTCGAGCTACTTAATGCACGAAACACGTTTTCTGGTGTTTTCACCACTCCACAGTACGTTTGACATGCAGAACCGGAGATATCTTGGTTTCGGTCGGGTTTCAAGCTGAGATATGCATTTTCTACGATAATCCTGGTGAGACTTCTGTCAGAAGTATGCAGTATCTTCGAGAACGCTCTTTTCGAGCTACTTATAGCGACAAACACGTTATCTGGTGTTTTCAGCACTCCACAGTGCGTTTGATATGCAGAACCAGCGATATCTTGGTTTTCGTGGGGTTTCAAGCTGAGATATGCATTTTTTACTATAATCTTGGTGAGACTTCTGTCCGAAGTATGCTTAATTATCGAGATCGCTCGTTTCGAGCTTTTCAATGCGAGAAACACGTTATGTGGTGTTTTCACCACTCCACAGTGCGTATGATATGCAGAACCGGCTATATCTTGGTTTTCGTGGGGTTTCAAGCTGAGATATGCATTTTCTGCGATAATCTTGGTGAGACTTCTGTCCGAAGTATGCTGAATCATCGAGATCGCTCTTTTCGAGCTTGTTAATGCGAGAAAAACCTTATCCGGTGTTTTCACCACTCCACAGTGCGTTAGATATGCTGAACCAGCGATATCTTGGCTTTCGTGGGGTTTCAAGCTGAGATATGCATTTTCTGCGATAATCTTGGTGAGACTTCTGTCCGAAGTATGCTGAATCATCGAGATCGCTCTTTTCGAGCTAGTTAGTGCGAGAAACACGTTATCTGGTGTTTTCACCACTCCACAGTGCGTTGGATATGCAGAACCGGAGATATCTTGGTTTTCGTGTGGTTTCAAGCTGAGATATGCATTTCCTGCGATAATCTTGGTGAGACTTCTGTCCGAAGTATGCTGAATCATCGAGATCGCACTTTTCGAGCTATTTAATGCGAGAAACACGTTCTCTGGTTGTTTTCACCACTCCACAGTGCGTTTGATATGTAGAACAGGCGATATCTTGATTTTCGTGGTGTTTCCAGCTGAGATATGCATTTTCTGCGATAATCTTGGTGGGTCTTTTGTCAGAAGTATGCAGAATCATCTAGATCGCTCTTTTCGAGCTACTTAATGCACGAAACACGTTTTCTGGTGTTTTCACCACTCCACAGTACGTTTGATATGCAGAACAGTACATATCTTGGTTTTCGTCGGGTTTCAAGCTGAGATATGCATTTTCTGTGATAATCTTGTTGAGACTTTTGTCCGAAGTATGCAGAATCATCGAGATCGCTCGTTTCGAGCTATTTAATGTGAGAAACACGATATCTGGTGTTTTCACCACTCCACAGTTCGTTGGATATGCAGAACCGGAGATATCTTGGTTTTCGTGTGGTTTCAAGCTGAGATATGCATTTCCTGCGATAATCTTGGTGAGACTTCTGTCCGAAGTATGCTGAATCATCGAGATCGCACTTTTCGAGCTATTTAATGCGAGAAACACGTTCTCTGGTTGTTTTCACCACTCCACAGTGCGTTTGATATGTAGAACAGGCGATATCTTGATTTTCGTGGTGTTTCCAGCTGAGATATGCATTTTCTGCGATAATCTTGGTGGGTCTTTTGTCAGAAGTATGCAGAATCATCTAGATCGCTCTTTTCGAGCTACTTAATGCACGAAACACGTTTTCTGGTGTTTTCACCACTCCACAGTACGTTTGATATGCAGAACCGGAGATATCTTGGTTTCGGTCGGGTTTCAAGCTGAGATATGCATTTTCTACGATAATCCTGGTGAGACTTCTGTCAGAAGTATGCAGAATCTTCGAGATCGCTCTTTTCGAGCTACTTAATGCGCGAAACACGTTTTCTGGTGTTTTCACCACTCCACGGTACGTTTGTTGGCCAGAACCGGAGATAACTCGGTTTTCGTCGGGTTTCAAGCTGAGATATGCATTTTCAACGATAATCTTGGTGGACTTCTGTCAGAAGTATGCAGGATCTTCGAGAACGCTCTTTTCGAGCTATTTAATGCGAGAAACACGTCATCTGGTGTTTTCACCACTCCACAGTGCGTTTGATATGCAGTACCAGCGATATCTTCGTTTTCGGGGGATTTCTAGCTGAGATATGCATTTTCTACGATAATCTTGGTGAGACTTCTGTCAGAAGTATGCAGGATCTTCGAGAACGCTCTTTTCGAGCTACTTATTGCGACAAACACGTTATCTGGTGTTTTCACCACTCCACAGTGCGTTTGATCTGCAGAACCGGCGATATCTTGGTTTTCGTGGGGTTTCAAGCTGAGATATGCATTTTCTGCGATAATCTTGGTGGGTCTTTTGTCAGAAGTATGCAGAATCATCTAGATCGCTCTTTTCGAGCTACTTAATGCACGAAACACGTTTTCTGGTGTTTTCACCACTCCACAGTACGTTTGACATGCAGAACCGGAGATATCTTGGTTTCGGTCGGGTTTCAAGCTGAGATATGCATTTTCTACGATAATCCTGGTGAGACTTCTGTCAGAAGTATGCAGTATCTTCGAGAACGCTCTTTTCGAGCTACTTATAGCGACAAACACGTTATCTGGTGTTTTCAGCACTCCACAGTGCGTTTGATATGCAGAACCAGCGATATCTTGGTTTTCGTGGGGTTTCAAGCTGAGATATGCATTTTTTACTATAATCTTGGTGAGACTTCTGTCCGAAGTATGCTTAATTATCGAGATCGCTCGTTTCGAGCTTTTCAATGCGAGAAACACGTTATGTGGTGTTTTCACCACTCCACAGTGCGTATGATATGCAGAACCGGCTATATCTTGGTTTTCGTGGGGTTTCAAGCTGAGATATGCATTTTCTGCGATAATCTTGGTGAGACTTCTGTCCGAAGTATGCTGAATCATCGAGATCGCTCTTTTCGAGCTTGTTAATGCGAGAAAAACCTTATCCGGTGTTTTCACCACTCCACAGTGCGTTAGATATGCTGAACCAGCGATATCTTGGCTTTCGTGGGGTTTCAAGCTGAGATATGCATTTTCTGCGATAATCTTGGTGAGACTTCTGTCCGAAGTATGCTGAATCATCGAGATCGCTCTTTTCGAGCTAGTTAGTGCGAGAAACACGTTATCTGGTGTTTTCACCACTCCACAGTGCGTTTGATATGCAGAACCGGCGATATCTTGGTTTTCGTGGGGTTTCAAGCTGAGATATGCATTTTCTGCGATAATCGTGTTGAGACTTCTGTCCGAAGTATGCGGAATCATCGAGATCGCTCGTTTCGAGCTATTTAATGCGAGAAACACGTCATGTGGTGTTTTTACCACTGCACAGTGCGTAGGATATGCAGAACCGGAGATATCTTGGTTTTCGTGGGGTTTCAAGCTGAGATATGCATTTCCTGCGATAATCTTGGTGAGACTTCTCTCCGAAGTATGCTGAATCATCGGGATCGATCTTTTCGAGATATTTAATGCGAGAAACACGTTATCTGGTGTTTTTACCACTGCTCAGTGCGTTGGATATGCAGAACCGGAGATATTTTGGTTTTCGTCGGGTTTCAAGCTGAGATATGCATTTTCTACGATAAGCTTGGTGAAACATCTGTCCCAAGTATGCTGAATCATCGAGATCGCTCTTTTCGAGCTATTTAATGCGAGAAACACGTTCTCTGGTTGTTTTCACCACTCCACAGTGCGTTTGATATGTAGAACAGGCGATATCTTGATTTTCGTGGTGTTTCCAGCTGAGATATGCATTTTCTGCGATAATCTTGGTGGGTCTTGTGTCAGAAGTATGCAGAATCATCTAGATCGCTCTTTTCGAGCTACTTAATGCACGAAACACGTTTTCTGGTGTTTTCATCACTCCACAGTACGTTTAACATGCAGAACCGGAGATATCTTGGTTTCGGTCGGGTTTCAAGCTGAGATATGCATTTTCTACGATAATCCTGGTGAGACTTCTGTCAGAAGTATGCAGAATCTTCGAGATCGCTCTTTTCGAGCTACTTAATGCCCGAAACACGTTTTCTGGTGTTTTCACCACTCCACGGTACGTTTGATGGGCAGAACCGGAGATAACTCGGTTTTCGTCGGGTTTCAAGCTGAGATATTCATTTTCTACGATAATCTTGGTGATACTTCTGTCAGAAGTATGCAGGATCTTCGAGAACGCTCTTTTCGAGCTATTTAATGCGAGAAACACGTTATCTGGTGTTTTCACCACTCCACAGTGCGTTTGATATGCAGTACCAGCGATATCTTGGTTTTCGTGGGGTTTCAAGCTGAGATATGCATTTTCTACGATAATCCTGGTGAGACTTCTGTCAGAAGTATGCAGAATCACCGGGAACGCTCGTTGCGAGCTACTTAATGCGAGAAACACGTTATCTGGTGTTTTCACCACTCCACAGTGCGTTGGATATGCAGAACCGCAGATATTTTGGTTTTCGTCGGGTTTCAAGTTCAGATATGCATTTTCTACGATAAGCTTGGTGAAACATCTGTCCGATGTATGCTGAAACATCGAGATCGCTCTTTTCGAGCTAGTTAATGCGAGAAAAACCTTATCCGGTGTTTTCACCACTCCACAGTGCGTTTGATATGCAGTACAGTACATATCTTGGTTTTCGTGGGGTTTCAAGCTGAGATATGCTTTTTCTACGCTAATTTTGGTGAGACTTCTGTCCGAAGTATGCAGAAGCATCGAGATCGCTCGTTTCGAGCTACTTAATGCGAGAAACACGTTATCTGGTGTTTTCACCACTCCACAGTGCGTTTGATATGCAGAACCGGCGATATCTTGGTTTTCGTGGGGTTTCAAGCTGAGATATGCATTTTATACGATAATCTTGGTGAGACTTCTGTCCGAAGTATGAAGAATCATCGAGATCGCTCTATTCGAGCTATTTAATGCGAGAAACACGTTTTCTGGGGTTTTCACCACTCCACAGTGCGTTTGATATGCAGAACCAGCAATATCTTGGTTTTCGTGGGGTTTCAAGCTGAGATATGCATTTTTTACGATAATCTTGGTGAGACTTCTGTCCGAAGTATGCTTAATCATCGAGATCGCTTGTTTCGAGCTATTTAATGCGAGAAACACGTTATCTGGTGTTTTCACCACTCCACAGTGCGTATGATATGCAGAACCGGCGATATCTTGGTTTTCGTGGGGTTTCAAGCTGAGATATGCATTTTCTACGATAATCTTGGTGAAACATCTGTCCAAAGTATGCAGAAACATCGAGAGCGCTCTTTTCGAGCTAGTTAATGCGAGAAAAACCTCATCCGGTGTTTTCACCACTCCACAGTGCGTTAGATATGCAGAACCAGCGATATCTTGGTTTTCGTGGGGTTTCAAGCTGAGATATGCATTTTCTGCGATAATCTTGGTGAGACTTCTGTCCGAAGTATGCTGAATCATCGAGATCGCTCTTTTCGAGCTTGTTAATGCGAGAAAAACCTTATCCGGTGTTTTCACCACTCCACAGTGCGTTAGATATGCTGAACCAGCGATATCTTGGCTTTCGTGGGGTTTCAAGCTGAGATATGCATTTTCTGCGATAATCTTGGTGAGACTTCTGTCCGAAGTATGCTGAATCATCGAGATCGCTCTTTTCGAGCTAGTTAGTGCGAGAAACACGTTATCTGGTGTTTTCACCACTCCACAGTGCGTTTGATATGCAGAACCGGCGATATCTTGGTTTTCGTGGGGTTTCAAGCTGAGATATGCATTTTCTGCGATAATCGTGTTGAGACTTCTGTCCGAAGTATGCGGAATCATCGAGATCGCTCGTTTCGAGCTATTTAATGCGAGAAACACGTCATGTGGTGTTTTTACCACTGCACAGTGCGTAGGATATGCAGAACCGGAGATATCTTGGTTTTCGTGGGGTTTCAAGCTGAGATATGCATTTCCTGCGATAATCTTGGTGAGACTTCTCTCCGAAGTATGCTGAATCATCGGGATCGATCTTTTCGAGATATTTAATGCGAGAAACACGTTATCTGGTGTTTTTACCACTGCTCAGTGCGTTGGATATGCAGAACCGGAGATATTTTGGTTTTCGTCGGGTTTCAAGCTGAGATATGCATTTTCTACGATAAGCTTGGTGAAACATCTGTCCCAAGTATGCTGAATCATCGAGATCGCTCTTTTCGAGCTATTTAATGCGAGAAACACGTTCTCTGGTTGTTTTCACCACTCCACAGTGCGTTTGATATGTAGAACAGGCGATATCTTGATTTTCGTGGTGTTTCCAGCTGAGATATGCATTTTCTGCGATAATCTTGGTGGGTCTTGTGTCAGAAGTATGCAGAATCATCTAGATCGCTCTTTTCGAGCTACTTAATGCACGAAACACGTTTTCTGGTGTTTTCATCACTCCACAGTACGTTTAACATGCAGAACCGGAGATATCTTGGTTTCGGTCGGGTTTCAAGCTGAGATATGCATTTTCTACGATAATCCTGGTGAGACTTCTGTCAGAAGTATGCAGAATCTTCGAGATCGCTCTTTTCGAGCTACTGAATGCCCGAAACACGTTTTCTGGTGTTTTCACCACTCCACGGTACGTTTGATGGGCAGAACCGGAGATAACTCGGTTTTCGTCGGGTTTCAAGCTGAGATATTCATTTTCTACGATAATCTTGGTGATACTTCTGTCAGAAGTATGCAGGATCTTCGAGAACGCTCTTTTCGAGCTATTTAATGCGAGAAACACGTTATCTGGTGTTTTCACCACTCCACAGTGCGTTTGATATGCAGTACCAGCGATATCTTGGTTTTCGTGGGGTTTCAAGCTGAG
This sequence comes from Anthophora plumipes, assembly GCA_951804975.1. NCBI lineage: Eukaryota > Metazoa > Arthropoda > Insecta > Hymenoptera > Apidae > Anthophora > Anthophora plumipes. The sequence continues at coordinate 2,016,003 of CATORF010000132.1, read as the reverse complement.
ATATGCATTTTCTACGATAATCCTGGTGAGACTTCTGTCAGAAGTATGCAGAATCACCGGGAACGCTCGTTGCGAGCTACTTAATGCGAGAAACACGTTATCTGGTGTTTTCACCACTCCACAGTGCGTTGGATATGCAGAACCGCAGATATTTTGGTTTTCGTCGGGTTTCAAGTTCAGATATGCATTTTCTACGATAAGCTTGGTGAAACATCTGTCCGATGTATGCTGAAACATCGAGATCGCTCTTTTCGAGCTAGTTAATGCGAGAAAAACCTTATCCGGTGTTTTCACCACTCCACAGTGCGTTTGATATGCAGTACAGTACATATCTTGGTTTTCGTGGGGTTTCAAGCTGAGATATGCTTTTTCTACGCTAATTTTGGTGAGACTTCTGTCCGAAGTATGCAGAAGCATCGAGATCGCTCGTTTCGAGCTACTTAATGCGAGAAACACGTTATCTGGTGTTTTCACCACTCCACAGTGCGTTTGATATGCAGAACCGGCGATATCTTGGTTTTCGTGGGGTTTCAAGCTGAGATATGCATTTTATACGATAATCTTGGTGAGACTTCTGTCCGAAGTATGAAGAATCATCGAGATCGCTCTATTCGAGCTATTTAATGCGAGAAACACGTTTTCTGGGGTTTTCACCACTCCACAGTGCGTTTGATATGCAGAACCAGCAATATCTTGGTTTTCGTGGGGTTTCAAGCTGAGATATGCATTTTTTACGATAATCTTGGTGAGACTTCTGTCCGAAGTATGCTTAATCATCGAGATCGCTTGTTTCGAGCTATTTAATGCGAGAAACACGTTATCTGGTGTTTTCACCACTCCACAGTGCGTATGATATGCAGAACCGGCGATATCTTGGTTTTCGTGGGGTTTCAAGCTGAGATATGCATTTTCTACGATAATCTTGGTGAAACATCTGTCCAAAGTATGCAGAAACATCGAGAGCGCTCTTTTCGAGCTAGTTAATGCGAGAAAAACCTCATCCGGTGTTTTCACCACTCCACAGTGCGTTAGATATGCAGAACCAGCGATATCTTGGCTTTCGTGGGGTTTCAAGCTGAGATATGCATTTTATACGATAATCTTGGTGAGACTTCTGTCCGAAGTATGAAGAATCATCGAGATCGCTCTGTTCGAGCTATTTAATGCGAGAAACACGTTTTCTGGGGTTTTCACCACTCCACAGTGCGTTTGATATGCAGAACCAGCAATATCTTGGTTTTCGTGGGGTTTCAAGCTGAGATATGCATTTTTTACGATAATCTTGGTGAGACTTCTGTCCGAAGTATGCTTAATCATCGAGATCGCTTGTTTCGAGCTATTTAATGCGAGAAACACGTTATCTGGTGTTTTCACCACTCCACAGTGCGTATGATATGCAGAACCGGCGATATCTTGGTTTTCGTGGGGTTTCAAGCTGAGATATGCATTTTCTGCGATAATCTTGGTGGACTTCTGTCCGAAGTATGCTGAAACATCGAGATCGCTCTTTTCGAGCTAGTTAATGCGAGAAAAACCTTATCCGGTGTTTTCACCACTCCACAGTGCGTTTGATATGCAGAACCATCGATATCTTGGCTTTCGTGGGGTTTCAAGCTGAGATATGCATTTTTTACGATAATTTTGGTGAGACTTCTGTCCGAAGTATGCAGAATCATCGAGATCGCTCGTTTCGAGCTATTTAATGCGAGAAACACGATATCTGGTGTTTTCACCACTCCACAGTGCGTTGGATATGCAGAAGCGCAGATATTTTGGTTTTCGTGGGGTTTCAAGCTGAGATATGCATTTCCTGCGATAATCTTGGTGAGACTTCTTCTCCGAAGTATGCCGAATCATCGAGATCGCTCTTTTCGAGCTAGTTAGTGCGAGAAACACGTTATCTGGAGTTTTCACCACTCCACAGTGCGTTTGATATGCAGAACAGTACATATCTTGGTTTTCATGGGGTTTCAAGCTGAGATATGCATTTTTTACGATAATATTGGTGAGACTTCTGTCCGAAGTATGCTTAATCATCGAGATCGCTTGTTTCGAGCTATTTAATGCGAGAAAAACCTTTTCCGGTGTTTTCACCACTCCACAGTGCGTTTGATATGCAGAACCATCGATATCTTGGCTTTCGTGGGGTTTCAAGCTGAGATATGCATTTTTTACGATAATCTTGTTGAGACTTCTGTCCGAAGTATGCAGAATCATCGAGATCGCTCGTTTCGAGCTATTTAATGCGAGAAACACGTTATCTGGTGTTTTCACCCCTCCACAGTGCGTTGGATATGCAGAACCGCAGATATTTTGGTTTTCGTGGGGTTTCAAGCTGAGATATGCATTTTTTACGATAATTTTGGTGAAACATCTGTCCGAAGTATGCAGAAACGTCGGGAGCGCTCTTTTCGAGCTATTTAATGCGAGAAACACGTTTTCTGGGGTTTTCACCACTCCACAGTTCGTTGGATATGCAGAACCGGAGATATCTTGGTTTTCGTGGGGTTTCAAGCTGAGATATGCATGTCCTGCGATAATCTTGGTGAGACTTCTGTCCGAAGTATGCTGAATTATCGAGATCGCTCTTTTCGAGCTATTTAATGCGAGAAACACGTTCTCTGGTTGTTTTCACCACTCCACAGTGCGTTTGATATGCAGAACAGGCGATATCTTGATTTTCGAGGTGTTTCCAGCTGAGATATGCATTTCCTGCGATAATCTTGGTGAGACTTCTTCTCCGAAGTATGCCGAATCATCTAGATCGCTCTTTTCGAGCTACTTAATGCACGAAACACGTTTTCTGGTGTTTTCACCACTCCACAGTACGTTTGACATGCAGAACCGGAGATATCTTGGTTTCGGTCGGGTTTCAAGCTGAGATATGCATTTTCTACGATAATCCTGGTGAGACTTCTGCCAGAAGTATGCAGAATCTTCGAGAACGCTCTTTTCGAGCTACTTAATGCGCGAAACACGTGTTCTGGTGTTTTCACCACTCCACGGTACGTTTGAAGTGCAAAACCGGAGATAACTCGGTTTTCGTCGGGTTTCAAGCTGAGATATGCATTTTCTACGATAATCTTGGTGAGACTTCTGTCAGAAGTATGCAGGATCATCGAGAACGCTCTTTTCGAGCTACTTATTGCGACAAACACGTTATCTGGTGTTTTCAGAACTCCAGAGTGCGTTTGATATGCAGAACCAGCGATATCTTGGTTTTCGTGGGGTTTCAAGCTGAGATATGCATTTTTTACGATAATTTTGGTGAGATTTCTGTCCGAAGTATGCAGAATCATCGAGATCGCTCGTTTCGAGCTATTTAATGCGAGAAACACGTTATCTGGTGTTTTCACCACTCCACAGTGCGTTTGATATGCAGAACCGGCGATATCTTGGTTTTCGTGGGGTTTCAAGCTGAGATATGCATTTTCTGCGATAATCTTGGTGAGACTTCTGTCCGAAGTATGCTGAATCATCGAGATCGCTCTTTTCGAGCTACTTAATGCGCGAAACACGTTTTCTGGTGTATTCACCACTACACGGTACGTTTGACATGCAGAACCGGAGATATCTTGGTTTCGGTCGGGTTTCAAGCTGAGATATGCATTTTCTACGATAATCTTGGTGAAACATCTGTCCAAAGTATGCAGAAACATCGAGAGCGCTCTTTTCGAGCTAGTTAATGCGAGAAAAACCTTATCCGGTGTTTTCACCACTCCACAGTGCGTTAGATATGCAGAACCAGCGATATCTTGGCTTTCGTGGGGTTTCAAGCTGAGATATGCATTTTATACGATAATCTTGGTGAGACTTCTGTCCGAAGTATGAAGAATCATCGAGATCGCTCTATTCGAGCTATTTAATGCGAGAAACACGTTTTCTGGGGTTTTCACCACTCCACAGTGCGTTTGATATGCAGAACCAGCAATATCTTGGTTTTCGTGGGGTTTCAAGCTGAGATATGCATTTTTTACGATAATCTTGGTGAGACTTCTGTCCGAAGTATGCTTAATCATCGAGATCGCTTGTTTCGAGCTATTTAATGCGAGAAACACGTTATCTGGTGTTTTCACCACTCCACAGTGCGTATGATATGCAGAACCGGCGATATCTTGGTTTTCGTGGGGTTTCAAGCTGAGATATGCATTTTCTGCGATAATCTTGGTGGACTTCTGTCCGAAGTATGCTGAAACATCGAGATCGCTCTTTTCGAGCTAGTTAGTGCGAGAAACACGTTATCTGGTGTTTTCACCACTCCACAGTGCGTTTGATATGCAGAACCGGAGATATCTTGGTTTTCGTGGGGTTTCAAGCTGAGATATGCATTTTTTACGATAATCTTGGTGAGACTTCTGTCCGAAGTATGCTTAATCATCGAGATCGCTTATTTCGAGCTATTTAATGCGAGAAACACCTTATCCGGTGTTTTCACCACTCCACAGTGCGTTTGATATGCAGTACAGTACATATCTTGGTTTTCGAGGGGTTTCAAGCTGAGATATGCTTTTTCTGCGATAATTTTGGTGAGACTTCTGTCCGAAGTATGCAGAAGCATCGAGATCGCTCGTTTCGAGCTATTTAATGCGAGAAACACGTTATCTGGTGTTTTCACCCCTCCACAGTGCGTTGGATATGCAGAACCGCAGATATTTTGGTTTTCGTGGGGTTTCAAGCTGAGATATGCATTTTTTACGATAATTTTGGGGAAACATCTGTCCGAAGTATGCAGAAACGTCGAGAGCGCTCTTTTCGAGCTATTTAATGCGAGAAACACGTTTTCTGGGGTTTTCACCACTCCACAGTTCGTTGGATATGCAGAACCGGAGATATCTTGGTTTTCGTGGGGTTTCAAGCTGAGATATGCATGTCCTGCGATAATCTTGGTGAGACTTCGGTCCGAAGTATGCTGAATTATCGAGATCGCTCTTTTCGAGCTATTTAATGCGAGAAACACGTTCTCTGGTTGTTTTCACCACTCCACAGTGCGTTTGATATGCAGAACAGGCGATATCTTGATTTTCGAGGTGTTTCCAGCTGAGATATGCATTTTCTGCGATAATCCTGGCGAGACTTCTGCCAGAAGTATGCAGAATCTTCGAGAACGCTCTTTTCGAGCTACTTAATGCGCGAAACACGTGTTCTGGTGTTTTCACCACTCCACAGTTCGTTGGATATGCAGAACCGCAGATATTTTGGTTTTCGTGGGGTTTCAAGCTGAGATATGCATTTTTTACGATAATTTTGGTGAAACATCTGTCAGAAGTATGCAGAATCTTCGAGATCGCTCTTTTCGAGCTACTTATTGCGCGAAACACGTTTTCTGGTGTTTTCAGCACTCCACAGTGCGTTTGATATGCAGAACCAGCGATATCTTGGTTTTCGTGGGGTTTCAAGCTGAGATATGCATTTTTTACGATAATCTTGGTGAGACTTCGGTCCGAAGTATGCTGAATCATCGAGATCGCTCTTTTCGAGCTAGTTAGTGCGAGAAACACGTTATCTGGTGTTTTCACCACTCCACAGTGCGTTTGACATGCAGAACCGGCGATATCTTGGTTTTCGTGGGGTTTCAAGCTGAGATATGCATTTTTTACGATAATCTTGGTGAGACTTCTGTCCGAAGTATGCAGAATCATCGAGATCGCTCTATTCGAGCTATTTAATGCGAGAAACACGTTCTCTGGTTGTTTTCACCAGTCCACAGTGCGTTTGATATGCAGAACCGGCAACATCTTGATTTTCGTGAGGTTTCGAGCTGAGACATGCATTTGCTGCGATAATATTGGTGAGACTTCAGTCAGAAGTATGCAGAATCATCTAGATCGCTCTTTTCGAGCTACTTAGTGCACGAAACACGTATTCTGGTGTTTTCACCACTCCACAGTACGTTTGACATGCAGAACCGGAGATATCTTGGTTTCGGTCGGGTTACAAACTGAGATATACATTTTCTACGATAATCCTGGTGAGACTTCTGTCAGAAGTATGCAGAATCACCGGGAACGCTCGTTGCGAGCTACTTAATGCGAGAAACACGTTATCTGGTGTTTTCACCACTCCACAGTGCGTTGGATATGCAGAACCGCAGATATTTTGGTTTTCGTCGGGTTTCAAGTTCAGATATGCATTTTCTACGATAAGCTTGGTGAAACATCTGTCCGATGTATGCTGAAACGTCGAGAGCGCTCTTTTCGAGCTATTTAATGCGAGACACAGGTTTTCTGGGGTTTTCACCACTCCACAGTTCGTTGGATATGCAGAACCGGAGATATCTTGGTTTTCGTGGGGTTTCAAGCTGAGATATGCATTTCCTGCGATAATCTTTGTGAGACTTCTGTCCGAAGTATGCTGAATCATCGAGATCGCTCTTTTCGAGCTATTTAATGCGAGAAACACGTTCTCTGGTTGTTTTCACCACTCCACAGTGCGTTTGATATGCAGAACAGGCGATATCTTGATTTTCGTGGTGTTTCCAGCTGAGATATGCATTTTCTGCGATAATCTTGGTGGGTCTTTTGTCAGAAGTATGCAGAATCATCTAGATCGCTCTTTTCGAGCTACTTAATGCGCGAAACACGTTTTCTGGTGTTTTCACCACTCCACGGTACGTTTGATGTGCAGAACCAGAGATAACTCGGTTTTCGTCGGGTTTCAAGCTGAGATATGCATTTTCTGCGATAATCTTGGTGAGACTTCTGTCCGAAGTATGCTGAAACATCGAGATCGCTCGATTCGATCTATTTAATGCGAGAAACACGTTATCTGGTTGTTTTCACCACTCCACAGTGCGTTTGATATGCAGAACAGGCGATATCTTGATTTTCGTGGTGTTTCCAGCTGAGATATGCATTTTCTGCGATAATCTTGGTGGGTCTTTTGTCAGAAGTATGCAGAATCATCTAGATCGCTCTTTGCGAGCTATTTAATGCGAGAAACACGTTATCTGATGTTTTCAACACTCCACAGTGCGTTTGATAATGCAGAACCGGCGACATCTTTGATTTCGTCGGGGTTCAAGCTGAGATATGCATTTTCTACGATAATCTTGGTGAGACTTCTGTCAGAAGTATGCAGAATCATCGGGATCGGCCTTTTCGAGCTATTTAATGCGAGAAACACGTTCCCTGGTTGTTTTCAACACTCCACAGTGCGTTTGATATGCAGAACCGGCGATATCTTGGTTTTCATGGGGTTTCAAGCTGAGATATGCATTTTCTGCGATAATCTTGGTGAGACTTCTGTCCGAAGTATGCTGAATCATCGAGATCGCTCTTTTCGAGCTACTTAATGCGCGAAACACGTTTTCTGGTGTATTCACCACTCCACGGTACGTTTGACATGCAGAACCGGAGATATCTTGGTTTCGGTCGGGTTTCAAGCTGAGATATGCATTTTCTACAATAATCTTGGTGAAACATCTGTCCAAAGTATGCAGAAACATCGAGAGCGCTCTTTCCGAGCTAGTTAATGCGAGAAAAACCTTATCCGGTGTTTTCACCACTCCACAGTGCGTTAGATATGCAGAACCAGCGATATCTTGGCTTTCGTGGGGTTTCAAGCTGAGATATGCATTTTATACGATAATCTTGGTGAGACTTCTGTCCGAAGTATGAAGAATCATCGAGATCGCTCTATTCGAGCTATTTAATGCGAGAAACACGTTTTCTGGGGTTTTCACCACTCCACAGTGCGTTTGATATGCAGCACCAGCAATATCTTGGTTTTCGTGGGGTTTCAAGCTGAGATATGCATTTTTTACGATAATCTTGGTGAGACTTCTGTCCGAAGTATGCTTAATCATCGAGATCGCTTATTTCGAGCTATTTAATGCGAGAAACACCTTATCCGGTGTTTTCACCACTCCACAGTGCGTTTGATATGCAGTACAGTACATATCTTGGTTTTCGAGGGGTTTCAAGCTGAGATATGCTTTTTCTGCGATAATTTTGGTGAGACTTCTGTCCGAAGTATGCAGAAGCATCGAGATCGCTCGTTTCGAGCTATTTAATGCGAGAAACACGTTATCTGGTGTTTTCACCCCTCCACAGTGCGTTGGATATGCAGAACCGCAGATATTTTGGTTTTCGTGGGGTTTCAAGCTGAGATATGCATTTTTTACGATAATTTTGGGGAAACATCTGTCCGAAGTATGCAGAAACGTCGAGAGCGCTCTTTTCGAGCTATTTAATGCGAGAAACACGTTTTCTGGGGTTTTCACCACTCCACAGTTCGTTGGATATGCAGAACCGGAGATATCTTGGTTTTCGTGGGGTTTCAAGCTGAGATATGCATGTCCTGCGATAATCTTGGTGAGACTTCGGTCCGAAGTATGCTGAATTACCGAGATCGCTCTTTTCGAGCTATTTAATGCGAGAAACACGTTCTCTGGTTGTTTTCACCACTCCACAGTGCGTTTGATATGCAGAACAGGCGATATCTTGATTTTCGAGGTGTTTCCAGCTGAGATATGCATTTTCTGCGATAATCCTGGCGAGACTTCTGCCAGAAGTATGCAGAATCTTCGAGAACGCTCTTTTCGAGCTACTTAATGCGCGAAACACGTGTTCTGGTGTTTTCACCACTCCACAGTTCGTTGGATATGCAGAACCGCAGATATTTTGGTTTTCGTGGGGTTTCAAGCTGAGATATGCATTTTTTACGATAATTTTGGTGAAACATCTGTCAGAAGTATGCAGAATCTTCGAGATCGCTCTTTTCGAGCTACTTATTGCGCGAAACACGTTTTCTGGTGTTTTCAGCACTCCACAGTGCGTTTGATATGCAGAACCAGCGATATCTTGGTTTTCGTGGGGTTTCAAGCTGAGATATGCATTTTTTACGATAATCTTGGTGAGACTTCGGTCCGAAGTATGCTGAATCATCGAGATCGCTCTTTTCGAGCTAGTTAGTGCGAGAAACACGTTATCTGGTGTTTTCACCACTCCACAGTGCGTTTGACATGCAGAACCGGCGATATCTTGGTTTTCGTGGGGTTTCAAGCTGAGATATGCATTTTTTACGATAATCTTGGTGAGACTTCTGTCCGAAGTATGCAGAATCATCGAGATCGCTCTATTCGAGCTATTTAATGCGAGAAACACGTTCGCTGGTTGTTTTCACCAGTCCACAGTGCGTTTGATATGCAGAACCGGCAACATCTTGATTTTCGTGAGGTTTCGAGCTGAGACATGCATTTGCTGCGATAATATTGGTGAGACTTCAGTCAGAAGTATGCAGAATCATCTAGATCGCTCTTTTCGAGCTACTTAGTGCACGAAACACGTATTCTGGTGTTTTCACCACTCCACAGTACGTTTGACATGCAGAACCGGAGATATCTTGGTTTCGGTCGGGTTACAAACTGAGATATACATTTTCTACGATAATCCTGGTGAGACTTCTGTCAGAAGTATGCAGAATCACCGGGAACGCTCGTTGCGAGCTACTTAATGCGAGAAACACGTTATCTGGTGTTTTCACCACTCCACAGTGCGTTGGATATGCAGAACCGCAGATATTTTGGTTTTCGTCGGGTTTCAAGTTCAGATATGCATTTTCTACGATAAGCTTGGTGAAACATCTGTCCGATGTATGCTGAAACGTCGAGAGCGCTCTTTTCGAGCTATTTAATGCGAGACACAGGTTTTCTGGGGTTTTCACCACTCCACAGTTCGTTGGATATGCAGAACCGGAGATATCTTGGTTTTCGTGGGGTTTCAAGCTGAGATATGCATTTCCTGCGATAATCTTGGTGAGACTTCTGTCCGAAGTATGCTGAATCATCGAGATCGCTCTTTTCGAGCTATTTAATGCGAGAAACACGTTCTCTGGTTGTTTTCACCACTCCACAGTGCGTTTGATATGCAGAACAGGCGATATCTTGATTTTCGTGGTGTTTCCAGCTGAGATATGCATTTTCTGCGATAATCTTGGTGGGTCTTTTGTCAGAAGTATGCAGAATCATCTAGATCGCTCTTTTCGAGCTACTTAATGCGCGAAACACGTTTTCTGGTGTTTTCACCACTCCACGGTACGTTTGATGTGCAGAACCAGAGATAACTCGGTTTTCGTCGGGTTTCGAGCTGAGATATGCATTTTCTGCGATAATCTTGGTGAGACTTCTGTCCGAAGTATGCTGAAACATCGAGATCGCTCGATTCGATCTATTTAATGCGAGAAACACGTTATCTGGTTGTTTTCACCACTCCACAGTGCGTTTGATATGCAGAACAGGCGATATCTTGATTTTCGTGGTGTTTCCAGCTGAGATATGCATTTTCTGCGATAATCTTGGTGGGTCTTTTGTCAGAAGTATGCAGAATCATCTAGATCGCTCTTTTCGAGCTACTTAATGCGCGAAACACGTTTTCTGGTGTTTTCACCACTCCACGGTACGTTTCATGTGCAGAACCAGAGATAACTCGGTTTTCGTCGGGTTTCAAGCTGAGATATGCATTTTCTGCGATAATCTTGGTGAGACTTCTGTCCGAAGTATGCTGAAACATCGAGATCGCTCGATTCGATCTATTTAATGCGAGAAACACGTTATCTGGTGTTTTCACCACTCCACAGTGCGTTTGATATGCAGAACCGGCGATATCTTGGTTTTCGTGGGGTTTCAAGCTGAGATATGCATTTTCTGCGATAATCTTGGTGAGACTTCTGTCCGAAGTATGCTGAATCATCGAGATCGCTCTTTTCGAGCTACTTAATGCGCGAAACACGTTTTCTGGTGTATTCACCACTCCACGGTACGTTTGACATGCAGAACCGGAGATATCTTGGTTTCGGTCGGGTTTCAAGCTGAGATATGCATTTTCTACAATAATCTTGGTGAAACATCTGTCCAAAGTATGCAGAAACATCGAGAGCGCTCTTTTCGAGCTAGTTAATGCGAGAAAAACCTTATCCGGTGTTTTCACCACTCCACAGTGCGTTAGATATGCAGAACCAGCGATATCTTGGCTTTCGTGGGGTTTCAAGCTGAGATATGCATTTTATACGATAATCTTGGTGAGACTTCTGTCCGAAGTATGAAGAATCATCGAGATCGCTCTATTCGAGCTATTTAATGCGAGAAACACGTTTTCTGGGGTTTTCACCACTCCACAGTGCGTTTGATATGCAGCACCAGCAATATCTTGGTTTTCGTGGGGTTTCAAGCTGAGATATGCATTTTTTACGATAATCTTGTTGAGACTTCTGTCCGAAGTATGCAGAATCATCGAGATCGCTCGTTTCTAGCTATTTAATGCGAGAAACACGTTATCTGGTGTTTTCACCACTGCACAGTGCGTTGGATATGCAGAACCGCTGATATTTTGGTTTTCGTCGGGTTTCAAGCTGAGATATGCATTTTCTACAATAAGCTTGGTGAAACATCTGTCCGAAGTATGCAGAAACGTCGAGAGCGCTCTTTTCGAGCTATTTAATGCGAGACACAGGTTTTCTGGGGTTTTCACCACTCCACAGTTCGTTGGATATGCAGAACCGGAGATATCTTGGTTTTCGTGGGGTTTCAAGCTGAGATATGCATTTCCTGCGATAATCTTGGTGAGACTTCTGTCCGAAGTATGCTGAATCATCGAGATCGCTCTTTTCGAGCTATTTAATGCGAGAAACACGTTCTCTGGTTGTTTTCACCACTCCACAGTGCGTTTGATATGCAGAACAGGCGATATCTTGATTTTCGTGGTGTTTCCAGCTGAGATATGCATTTTCTGCGATAATCTTGGTGGGTCTTTTGTCAGAAGTATGCAGAATCATCTAGATCGCTCTTTTCGAGCTACTTAATGCGCGAAACACGTTTTCTGGTGTTTTCACCACTCCACGGTACGTTTCATGTGCAGAACCAGAGATAACTCGGTTTTCGTCGGGTTTCAAGCTGAGATATGCATTTTCTGCGATAATCTTGGTGAGACTTCTGTCCGAAGTATGCTGAAACATCGAGATCGCTCGATTCGATCTATTTAATGCGAGAAACACGTTATCTGGTGTTTTCACCACTCCACAGTGCGTTTGATATGCAGAACCGGCGATATCTTGGTTTTCGTGGGGTTTCAAGCTGAGATATGCATTTTCTGCGATAATCTTGGTGAGACTTCTGTCCGAAGTATGCTGAATCATCGAGATCGCTCTTTTCGAGCTACTTAATGCGCGAAACACGTTTTCTGGTGTATTCACCACTCCACGGTACGTTTGACATGCAGAACCGGAGATATCTTGGTTTCGGTCGGGTTTCAAGCTGAGATATGCATTTTCTACAATAATCTTGGTGAAACATCTGTCCAAAGTATGCAGAAACATCGAGAGCGCTCTTTTCGAGCTAGTTAATGCGAGAAAAACCTTATCCGGTGTTTTCACCACTCCACAGTGCGTTAGATATGCAGAACCAGCGATATCTTGGCTTTCGTGGGGTTTCAAGCTGAGATATGCATTTTATACGATAATCTTGGTGAGACTTCTGTCCGAAGTATGAAGAATCATCGAGATCGCTCTATTCGAGCTATTTAATGCGAGAAACACGTTTTCTGGGGTTTTCACCACTCCACAGTGCGTTTGATATGCAGCACCAGCAATATCTTGGTTTTCGTGGGGTTTCAAGCTGAGATATGCATTTTTTACGATAATCTTGGTGAGACTTCTGTCCGAAGTATGCTTAATCATCGAGATCGCTTATTTCGAGCTATTTAATGCGAGAAACACGTTATCTGGTGTTTTCACCACTCCACAGTGCGTATGATATGCAGAACCGGCGATATCTTGGTTTTCGTGGGGTTTCAAGCTGAGATATGCATTTTCTACAATAAGCTTGGTGAAACATCTGTCCGAAGTATGCAGAAACGTCGAGAGCGCTCTTTTCGAGCTATTTAATGCGAGACACAGGTTTTCTGGGGTTTTCACCACTCCACAGTTCGTTGGATATGCAGAACCGGAGATATCTTGGTTTTCGTGGGGTTTCAAGCTGAGATATGCATTTCCTGCGATAATCTTGGTGAGACTTCTGTCCGAAGTATGCTGAATCATCGAGATCGCTCTTTTCGAGCTATTTAATGCGAGAAACACGTTCTCTGGTTGTTTTCACCACTCCACAGTGCGTTTGATATGCAGAACAGGCGATATCTTGATTTTCGTGGTGTTTCCAGCTGAGATATGCATTTTCTGCGATAATCTTGGTGGGTCTTTTGTCAGAAGTATGCAGAATCATCTAGATCGCTCTGTTCGAGCTACTTAATGCGCGAAACACGTTTTCTGGTGTTTTCACCACTCCACGGTACGTTTGATGTGCAGAACCAGAGATAACTCGGTTTTCGTCGGGTTTCAAGCTGAGATATGCATTTTCTGCGATAATCTTGGTGAGACTTCTGTCCGAAGTATGAAGAATCATCGAGATCGCTCTATTCGAGCTATTTAATGCGAGAAACACGTTTTCTGGGGTTTTCACCACTCCACAGTGCGTTTGATATGCAGCACCAGCAATATCTTGGTTTTCGTGGGGTTTCAAGCTGAGATATGCATTTTTTACGATAATCTTGGTGAGACTTCTGTCCGAAGTATGCTTAATCATCGAGATCGCTTATTTCGAGCTATTTAATGCGAGAAACACGTTATCTGGTGTTTTCACCACTCCACAGTGCGAATGATATGCAGAACCGGCGATATCTTGGTTTTCGTGGGGTTTCAAGCTGAGATATGCATTTTCTGCGATAATCTTGGTGAGACTTCTGTCCGAAGTATGAAGAATCATCGAGATCGCTCTATTCGAGCTATTTAATGCGAGAAACACGTTTTCTGGGGTTTTCACCACTCCACAGTGCGTTTGATATGCAGCACCAGCAATATCTTGGTTTTCGTGGGGTTTCAAGCTGAGATATGCATTTTTTACGATAATCTTGGTGAGACTTCTGTCCGAAGTATGCTTAATCATCGAGATCGCTTATTTCGAGCTATTTAATGCGAGAAACACGTTATCTGGTGTTTTCACCACTCCACAGTGCGAATGATATGCAGAACCGGCGATATCTTGGTTTTCGTGGGGTTTCAAGCTGAGATATGCATTTTCTGCCATAATCTTGGTGAGACTTCTGTCCGAAGTATGCTGAATCATCGAGATCGCTCTTTTCGAGCTACTTAATGCGCGAAACACGTTTTCTGGTGTTTTCACCACTCCACGGTACGTTTGATGTGCAGAACCAGAGATAACTCGGTTTTCGTCGGGTTTCAAGCTGAGATATGCATTTTCTGCGATAATCTTGGTGAGACTTCTGTCCGAAGTATGAAGAATCATCGAGATCGCTCTATTCGAGCTATTTAATGCGAGAAACACGTTTTCTGGGGTTTTCACCACTCCACAGTGCGTTTGATATGCAGCACCAGCAATATCTTGGTTTTCGTGGGGTTTCAAGCTGAGATATGCATTTTTTACGATAATCTTGGTGAGACTTCTGTCCGAAGTATGCTTAATCATCGAGATCGCTTATTTCGAGCTATTTAATGCGAGAAACACGTTATCTGGTGTTTTCACCACTCCACAGTGCGAATGATATGCAGAACCGGCGATATCTTGGTTTTCGTGGGGTTTCAAGCTGAGATATGCATTTTCTGCGATAATCTTGGTGAGACTTCTGTCCGAAGTATGAAGAATCATCGAGATCGCTCTATTCGAGCTATTTAATGCGAGAAACACGTTTTCTGGGGTTTTCACCACTCCACAGTGCGTTTGATATGCAGCACCAGCAATATCTTGGTTTTCGTGGGGTTTCAAGCTGAGATATGCATTTTTTACGATAATCTTGGTGAGACTTCTGTCCGAAGTATGCTTAATCATCGAGATCGCTTATTTCGAGCTATTTAATGCGAGAAACACGTTATCTGGTGTTTTCACCACTCCACAGTGCGAATGATATGCAGAACCGGCGATATCTTGGTTTTCGTGGGGTTTCAAGCTGAGATATGCATTTTCTGCCATAATCTTGGTGAGACTTCTGTCCGAAGTATGCTGAATCATCGAGATCGCTCTTTTCGAGCTACTTAATGCGCGAAACACGTTTTCTGGTGTATTCACCACTCCACGGTACGTTTGACATGCAGAACCGGAGATATCTTGGTTTCGGTCGGGTTTCAAGCTGAGATATGCATTTTCTACAATAATCTTGGTGAAACATCTGTCCAAAGTATGCAGAAACATCGAGAGCGCTCTTTTCGAGCTAGTTAATGCGAGAAAAACCTTATCCGGTGTTTTCACCACTCCACAGTGCGTTAGATATGCAGAACCAGCGATATCTTGGCTTTCGTGAGGTTTCAAGCTGAGATATGCATTTTATACGATAATCTTGGTGAGACTTCTGTCCGAAGTATGAAGAATCATCGAGATCGCTCTATTCGAGCTATTTAATGTGAGAAACACGTTTTCTGGGGTTTTCACCACTCCACAGTGCGTTTGATATGCAGCACCAGCAATATCTTGGTTTTCGTGGGGTTTCAAGCTGAGATATGCATTTTTTACGATAATCTTGGTGAGACTTCTGTCCGAAGTATGCTTAATCATCGAGATCGCTTATTTCGAGCTATTTAATGCGAGAAACACGTTATCTGGTGTTTTCACCACTCCACAGTGCGAATGATATGCAGAACCGGCGATATCTTGGTTTTCGTGGGGTTTCAAGCTGAGATATGCATTTTCTGCGATAATCTTGGTGGACTTCTGTCCGAAGTATGCTGAAACATCGAGATCGCTCTTTTCGAGCTAGTTAATGCGAGAAAAACCTTATCCGGTGTTTTCACCACTCCACAGTGCGTTTGATATGCAGAACCATCGATATCTTGGCTTTCGTGGGGTTTCAAGCTGAGATATGCATTTTTTACGATAATTTTGGTGAGACTTCTGTCCGAAGTATGCAGAATCATCGAGATCGCTCGTTTCGAGCTATTTAATGCGAGAAACACGATATCTGGTGTTTTCACCACTCCACAGTGCGTTGGATATGCAGAAGCGCAGATATTTTGGTTTTCGTGGGGTTTCAAGCTGAGATATGCATTTCCTGCGATAATCTTGGTGAGACTTCTTCTCCGAAGTATGCTGAATCATCGAGATCGCTCTTTTCGAGCTAGTTAGTGCGAGAAACACGTTATCTGGAGTTTTCACCACTCCACAGTGCGTTTGATATGCAGAACAGTACATATCTTGGTTTTCGTGGGGTTTCAAGCTGAGATATGCATTTTTTACGATAATATTGGTGAGACTTCTGTCCGAAGTATGCTTAATCATCGAGATCGCTTGTTTCGAGCTATTTAATGCGAGAAAAACCTTTTCCGGTGTTTTCACCACTCCACAGTGCGTTTGATATGCAGAACCATCGATATCTTGGCTTTCGTGGGGTTTCAAGCTGAGATATGCATTTTTTACGATAATCTTGTTGAGACTTCTGTCCGAAGTATGCAGAATCATCGAGATCGCTCGTTTCGAGCTATTTAATGCGAGAAACACGATATCTGGTGTTTTCACCACTCCACAGTGCGTTGGATATGCAGAAGCGCAGATATTTTGGTTTTCGTGGGGTTTCAAGCTGAGATATGCATTTCCAGCGATAATCTTGGTGAGACTTCTTCTCCGAAGTATGCTGAATCATCGAGATCGCTCTTTTCGAGCTAGTTAGTGCGAGAAACACGTTATCTGGAGTTTTCACCACTCCACAGTGCGTTTGATATGCAGAACAGTACATATCTTGGTTTTCGTGGGGATTCAAGCTGAGATATGCATTTTTTACGATAATCTTGGTGAGACTTCTGTCCGATGTATGCTTATTCATCGAGATCGCTTGTTTCGAGCTATTTAATGCGAGAAACACGTTATCTGGTGTTTTCACCCCTCCACAGTGCGTTGGATATGCAGAACCGCAGATATTTTGGTTTTCGTGGGGTTTCAAGCTGAGATATGCATTTTTTACGATAATTTTGGTGAAACATCTGTCCGAAGTATGCAGAAACGTCGAGAGCGCTCTTTTCGAGCTATTTAATGCGAGAAACACGTTTTCTGGGGTTTTCACCACTCCACAGTTCGTTGGATATGCAGAACCGGAGATATCTTGGTTTTCGTGGGGTTTCAAGCTGAGATATGCATGTCCTGCGATAATCTTGGTGAGACTTCTGTCCGAAGTATGCTGAATTATCGAGATCGCTCTTTTCGAGCTATTTAATGCGAGAAACACGTTCTCTGGTTGTTTTCACCACTCCACAGTGCGTTTGATGTGCAGAACAGGCGATATCTTGATTTTCGAGGTGTTTCCAGCTGAGATATGCATTTTCTGCGATAATCTTGGTGGGTCTTTTGTCAGAAGTATGCAGAATCATCTAGATCGCTCTTTTCGAGCTACTTAATGCACGAAACACGTTTTCTGGTGTTTTCACCACTACACAGTACGTTTGACATGCAGAACCGGAGATATCTTGGTTCTGGTCGGGTTTCAAGCTGAGATATGCATTTTCTACGATAATCCTGGTGAGACTTCTGCCAGAAGTATGCAGAATCTTCGAGAACGCTCATTTCGAGCTACTTAATGCGCGAAACACGTTTTCTGGTGTTTTCACCACTCCACGGTACGTTTGAAGTGCAGAACCGGAGATAACTCGGTTTTCGTCGGGTTTCAAGCTGAGATATGCATTTTCTACGATAATCTTGGTGAGACTTCTGTCAGAAGTATGCAGGATCATCGAGAACGCTCTTTTCGAGCTACTTATTGCGACAAACACGTTATCTGGTGTTTTTAGAACTCCACAGTGCGTTTGATATGCAGAACCAGCGATATCTTGGGTTTCGTGGGGTTTCAAGCTGAGATATGCATTATTTACGATAATTTTGGTGAGATTTCCGTCCGAAGTATGCAGAATCATCGAGATCGCACGTTTCGAGCTATTTAATGCGAGAAACACGTTATCTGGTGTTTTCACCACTCCACAGTTCGTTGGATATGCAGAACAGTAGATATCCTGGTTTTCGTGGGGTTTCAAGCAGAGATATGCATTTTCTGCGATAATCTTGGTGAGACTTCTGTTAGAAGTATGCAGAATCATCGAGATCGCTCGTTTCGAGCTATTTAATGCGAGAAACACGTTATCTGGTGTTTTCACCACTCCACAGTGCGTTGGATATGCAGAACCGGAGATATTTTGGTTTTCGTTGGGTTTCAAGCTGAGATATGCATTTTCTACGATAAGCTTGGTGAAACATCTGTCCGAAGTATGCAGAACCATCGAGATCGCTCGTTTCGAGCTATTTAATGCGAGAAACACGTTATCTGGTGTTTTCACCACTCCACAGTTCGTTGGATATGCAGAACAGTAGATATCCTGGTTTTCGTGGGGTTTCAAGCAGAGATATGCATTTTCTGCGATAATATGGGTGAGACTTCAGTCAGAAGTATGCAGAATCATCTAGATCGCTCTTTTCGAGCTAGTCAGAGCGAGAAACACGTTATCTGGTGTTTTCACCACTCCACAGTGCGTTTGACATGCAGAACCGGAGATATCTTGGTTTCGGTCGGGTTTCAAGCTGAGATATGCATTTTCTACGATAATCTTGGTGAGACTTCTGTCAGAAGTATGCAGAAACATCGTGAGCGCTCTTTTCGAGATATTTACTGCGAGAAACACGTCATCTGGTGTTTTCACCACTCCACAGTGCGTTTGATATGCAGTACCAGCGATATCTTGGTTTCGGTCGGGTTTCAAGCTGAGATATGCATTTTCTACGATAATCTTGGTGAGACTTCTGTCAGAAGTATGCAGAATCTTCGAGAACGCTCTTTTCGAGCTATTTAATGCGAGAAACACGATATCTGGTGTTTTCACCACTCCACAGTGCGCTGGATATGCAGAACCGCAGATATTTTGGTTTCCGTGGGGTTTCAAGCTGAGATATGCATTTCCT
The DNA here is from genome assembly GCA_951804975.1 of Anthophora plumipes. Lineage (NCBI taxonomy): Eukaryota > Metazoa > Arthropoda > Insecta > Hymenoptera > Apidae > Anthophora > Anthophora plumipes. The sequence continues at coordinate 1,997,075 of CATORF010000132.1, read as the reverse complement.
GCGATAATCTTGGTGAGACTTCTGTCCGAAGTATGCAGAATCATCGAGAACGCTCGTTTCGAGCTACTTAATGCGAGAAACACGTTATCTGGGGTTTTCACCACTCCACAGTGCGTTTGATATGCAGAACCAGCGATATCTTGGCTTTCGTGGGGTTTCAAGCTGAGATATGCATTTTTTACGATAATCTTGTTGAGACTTCTGTCCGAAGTATGAAGAATCATCGAGATCGCTCTATTCGAGCTATTTAATGCGAGAAACACGTTTTCTGGGGTTTTCACCACTCCACAGTGCGTTTGATATGCAGAACCGCAGATATTTTGGTTTCCGTGGGGTTTCAAGCTGAGATATGCATTTCCTGCGATAATCTTGGTGAGACTTCTGTCCGAAGTATGCAGAATCATCGAGAACGCTCGTTTCGAGCTACTTAATGCGAGAAACACGTTATCTGGGGTTTTCACCACTCCACAGTGCGTTTGATATGCAGAACCAGCGATATCTTGGCTTTCGTGGGGTTTCAAGCTGAGATATGCATTTTTTACGATAATCTTGTTGAGACTTCTGTCCGAAGTATGAAGAATCATCGAGATCGCTCAATTCGAGCTATTTAATGCGAGAAACACGTTTTCTGGGGTTTTCACCACTCCACAGTGCGTTTGATATGCAGAACCAGCGATATCTTGGTTTACGTGGGGTTTCAAGCTGAGATATGCATTTCCTGCGATAATCTTGGTGAGACTTCTTCTCCGAAGTATGCTGAATCATCGAGATCGCTCTTTTCGAGCTAGTTAGTGCGAGAAACACGTTATCTGGAGTTTTCACCACTCCACAGTGTGTTTGATATGCAGAACAGTACATATCTTAGTTTTCGTGGGGATTCAAGCTGAGATATGCATTTTTTACGATAATCTTGGTGAGACTTCTGTCCGAAGTATGCTTAATCATCGAGATCGCTTGTTTCGAGCTATTTAATGCGAGAAAAACCTTTTCCGGTGTTTTCACCACTCCACAGTGCGTTTGATATGCAGAACCATCGATATCGTGGCTTTCGTGGGGTTTCAAGCTGAGATATGCATTTTTTACGATAATGTTGTTGAGACTTCTGTCCGAAGTATGCAGAATCATCGAGATCGCTCGTTTCGAGCTATTTAATGCGAGAAACACGTTATTTGGTGTTTTCACCCCTCCACAGTGCGTTGGATATGCAGAACCGCAGATATTTTGGTTTTCGTGGGGTTTCAAGCTGAGATATGCATTTTTTACGATAATTTTGGTGAAACATCTGTCCGAAGTATGCAGAAACGTCGAGAGCGCTCTTTTCGAGCTATTTAATGCGAGAAACACGTTTTCTGGGGTTTTCACCACTCCACAGTTCGTTGGATATGCAGAACCAGCGACATCTTGGCTTTCCTGGGGTTTCAAGCTGAGATATGCATTTTTTACGATAATCTTGGTGAGACTTCTGTCCGAAGTATGAAGAATCATCGAGATCGCTCTATTCGAGCTATTTAATGCGAGAAACACGTTTTCTGGGGTTTTCACCACTCCACAGTGCGTTTGATATGCAGAACCAGCGATATCTTGGTTTTCGTGGGGTTTCAAGCTGAGATATGCATTTTTTACGATAATCTTGGTGAGACTTCTGTCCGAAGTATGCTTAATCATCGAGATCGCTTGTTTCGAGCTATTTAATGCGAGAAACACGTTATCTGGTGTTTTCACCACTCCACAGTGCGTATGATATGCAGAACCGGCGATATCTTGGTTTTCGTGGGGTTTCAAGCTGAGATATGCATTTTCTGCGATAATCTTGGTGGACTTCTGTCCGAAGTATGCTGAAACATCGAGATCGCTCTTTTCGAGCTAGCTAATGCGAGAAAAACCTTATCCGGTGTTTTCACCACTCCACAGTGCGTTTGATATGCAGAACCATCGATATCTTGGCTTTCGTGGGGTTTCAAGCTGAGATATGCATTTTTTACGATAATTTTTGTGAGACTTCTGTCCGAAGTATGCAGAATCATCGAGATCGCTCGTTTCGAGCTATTTAATGCGAGAAACACGATATCTGGTGTTTTCACCACTCCACAGTGCGTTGGATATGCAGAAGCGCAGATATTTTGGTTTTCGTGGGGTTTCAAGCTGAGATATGCATTTCCTGCGATAATCTTGGTGAGACTTCTTCTCCGAAGTATGCTGAATCATCGAGATCGCTCTTTTCGAGCTAGTTAGTGCGAGAAACACGTTATCTGGAGTTTTCACCACTCCACAGTGCGTTTGATATGCAGAACAGTACATATCTCGGTTTTCGTGGGGATTCAAGCTGAGATATGCATTTTTTACGATAATCTTGATGAGACTTCTGTCCGAAGTATGCTTAATCATCGAGATCGCTTGTTTCGAGCTATTTAATGCGAGAAAAACCTTTTCCGGTGTTTTCACCACTCCACAGTGCGTTTGATATGCAGAACCATCGATATCTTGGCTTTCGTGGGGTTTCAAGCTGAGATATGCATTTTTTACGATAATCTTGTTGAGACTTCTGTCCGAAGTATGCAGAATCATCGAGATCGCTCGTTTCGAGCTATTTAATGCGAGAAACACGTTATCTGGTGTTTTCACCCCTCCACAGTGCGTTGGATATGCAGAACCGCAGATATTTTGGTTTTCGTGGGGTTTCAAGCTGAGATATGCATTTTTTACGATAATTTTGGTGAAACATCTGTCCGAAGTATGCAGAATCATCGAGAACGCTCGTTTCGAGCTACTTAATGCGAGAAACACGTTATCTGGGGTTTTCACCACTCCACAGTGCGTTTGATATGCAGAACCAGCGATATCTATGCTTTCCTGGGGTTTCAAGCTGAGATATGCATTTTTTACGATAATCTTGGTGAGACTTCTGTCCGAAGTATGAAGAATCATCGAGATCGCTCTTTTCGAGCTATTTAATGCGAGAAACACGTTCTCTGGTTGTTTTCACCACTCCACAGTGCGTTTGATATGCAGAACAGGCGATATCTTGATTTTCGAGGTGTTTCCAGCTGAGATATGCATTTTCTGCGATAATCTTGGTGGGTCTTTTGTCAGAAGTATGCAGAATCATCTAGATCGCTCTTTTCGAGCTACTTAATGCACGAAACACGTTTTCTGGTGTTTTCACCACTCCACAGTACGTTTGACATGCAGAACCGGAGATATCTTGGTTCCGGTCGGGTTTCAAGCTGAGATATGCATTTTCTACGATAATCCTGGTGAGACTTCTGCCAGAAGTATGCAGAATCTTCGAGAACGCTCTTTTCGAGCTACTTAATGCGCGAAACACGTTTTCTGGTGTTTTCACCACTCCACGGTACGTTTGAAGTGCAGAACCGGAGATAACTCGGTTTTCGTCGGGTTTCAAGCTGAGATATGCATTTTCTACGATAATCTTGGTGAGACTTCTGTCAGAAGTATGCAGGATCATCGAGAACGCTCTTTTCGAGCTACTTATTGCGACAAACACGTTATCTGGTGTTTTTAGAACTCCACAGTGCGTTTGATATGCAGAACCAGCGATATCTTGGGTTTCGTGGGGTTTCAAGCTGAGATATGCATTATTTACGATAATTTTGGTGAGATTTCTGTCCGAAGTATGCAGAATCATCGAGATCGCTCGTTTCGAGCTATTTAATGCGAGAAACACGTTATCTGGTGTTTTCACCACTCCACAGTTCGTTGGATATGCAGAACAGTAGATATCCTGGTTTTCGTGGGGTTTCAAGCAGAGATATGCATTTTCTGCGATAATCTTGGTGAGACTTCTGTCAGAAGTATGCAGAATCATCTAGATCGCTCTTTTCGAGCTAGTCAGAGCGAGAAACACGATATCTGGTGTTTTCACCACTCCACAGTGCGCTGGATATGCAGAACCGCAGATATTTTGGTTTCCGTGGGGTTTCAAGCTGAGATATGCATTTCCTGCGATAATCTTGGTGAGACTTCTGTCCGAAGTATGCAGAATCATCGAGAACGCTCGTTTCGAGCTACTTAATGCGAGAAACACGTTATCTGGGGTTTTCACCACTCCACAGTGCGTTTGATATGCAGAACCAGCGATATTTTGGCTTTCGTGGGGTTTCAAGCTGAGATATGCATTTTTTACGATAATCTTGTTGAGACTTCTGTCCGAAGTATGAAGAATCATCGAGATCGCTCTATTCGAGCTATTTAATGCGAGAAACACGTTTTCTGGGGTTTTCACCACTCCACAGTGCGTTTGATATGCAGAACCGCAGATATTTTGGTTTCCGTGGGGTTTCAAGCTGAGATATGCATATCCTGCGATAATCTTGGTGAGACTTCTGTCCGAAGTATGCAGAATCATCGAGAACGCTCGTTTCGAGCTACTTAATGCGAGAAACACGTTATCTGGGGTTTTCACCACTCCACAGTGCGTTTGATATGCAGAACCAGCGATATCTTGGCTTTCGTGGGGTTTCAAGCTGAGATATGCATTTTTTACGATAATCTTGTTGAGACTTCTGTCCGAAGTATGAAGAATCATCGAGATCGCTCTATTCGAGCTATTTAATGCGAGAAACACGTTTTCTGGGGTTTTCACCACTCCACAGTGCGTTTGATATGCAGAACCAGCGATATCTTGGTTTTCGTGGGGTTTCAAGCTGAGATATGCATTTCCTGCGATAATCTTGGTGAGACTTCTTCTCCGAAGTATGCTGAATCATCGAGATCGCTCTTTTCGAGCTAGTTAGTGCGAGAAACACGTTATCTGGAGTTTTCACCACTCCACAGTGCGTTTGATATGCAGAACAGTACATATCTTAGTTTTCGTGGGGATTCAAGCTGAGATATGCATTTTTTACGATAATCTTGGTGAGACTTCTGTCCGAAGTATGCTTAATCATCGAGATCGCTTGTTTCGAGCTATTTAATGCGAGAAAAACCTTTTCCGGTGTTTTCACCACTCCACAGTGCGTTTCATATGCAGAACCATCGATATCTTGGCTTTCGTGGGGTTTCAAGCTGAGATATGCATTTTTTACGATAATCTTGTTGAGACTTCTGTCCGAAGTATGCAGAATCATCGAGATCGCTCGTTTCGAGCTATTTAATGCGAGAAACACGTTATCTGGTGTTTTCACCCCTCCACAGTGCGTTGGATATGCAGAACCGCAGATATTTTGGTTTTCGTGGGGTTTCAAGCTGAGATATGCATTTTTTACGATAATTTTGGTGAAACATCTGTCCGAAGTATGCAGAAACGTCGAGAGCGCTCTTTTCGAGCTATTTAATGCGAGAAACACGTTTTCTGGGGTTTTCACCACTCCACAGTTCGTTGGATATGCAGAACCGGAGATATCTTGGTTTTCGTCGGGTTTCAAGCTGAGATATGCATGTCCTGCGATAATCTTGGTGAGACTTCTGTCCGAAGTATGCTGAATTATCGAGATCGCTCTTTTCGAGCTATTTAATGCGAGAAACACGTTCTCTGGTTGTTTTCACCACTCCACAGTGCGTTTGATATGCAGAACAGGCGATATCTTGATTTTCGAGGTGTTTCCAGCTGAGATATGCATTTTCTGCGATAATCTTGGTGGGTCTTTTGTCAGAAGTATGCAGAATCATCTAGATCGCTCTTTTCGAGCTACTTAATGCACGAAACACGTTTTCTGGTGTTTTCACCACTCCACAGTACGTTTGACATGCAGAACCGGAGATATCTTGGTTCCGGTCGGGTTTCAAGCTGAGATATGCATTTTCTAAGATAATCCTGGTGAGACTTCTGCCAGAAGTATGCAGAATCTTCGAGAACGCTCTTTTCGAGCTACTTAATGCGCGAAACACGTTTTCTGGTGTTTTCACCACTCCACGGTACGTTTGAAGTGCAGAACCGGAGATAACTCGGTTTTCGTCGGGTTTCAAGCTGAGATATGCATTTTCTACGATAATCTTGGTGAGACTTCTGTCAGAAGTATGCAGGATCATCGAGAACGCTCTTTTCGAGCTACTTATTGCGACAAACACGTTATCTGGTGTTTTTAGAACTCCACAGTGCGTTTGATATGCAGAACCAGCGATATCTTGGGTTTCGTGGGGTTTCAAGCTGAGATATGCATTATTTACGATAATTTTGGTGAGATTTCTGTCCGAAGTATGCAGAATCATCGAGATCGCTCGTTTCGAGCTATTTAATGCGAGAAACACGTTATCTGGTGTTTTCACCACTCCACAGTTCGTTTGACATGCAGAACCGGAGATATCTTGGTTTCGGTCGGGTTTCAAGCTGAGATATGCATTTTCTACGATAATATGGGTGAGACTTCAGTCAGAAGTATGCAGAATCATCTAGATCGCTCTTTTCGAGCTAGTCAGAGCGAGAAACACGTTATCTGGTGTTTTCACCACTCCACAGTGCGTTTGACATGCAGAACCGGAGATATCTTGGTTTCGGTCGGGTTTCAAGCTGAGATATGCATTTTCTACGATAATCTTGGTGAGTCTTCTGTCAGATGTATGCAGAAACATCGAGAGCGCTCTTTTCGAGATATTTATTGCGAGAAACACGTTATCTGGTGTTTTCACCACTCCACAGTTCGTTTGACATGCAGAACCGGAGATATCTTGGTTTCGGTCGGGTTTCAAGCTGAGATATGCATTTTCTACGATAATATGGGTGAGACTTCAGTCAGAAGTATGCAGAATCATCTAGATCGCTCTTTTCGAGCTAGTCAGAGCGAGAAACACGTTATCTGGTGTTTTCACCACTCCACAGTGCGTTTGACATGCAGAACCGGAGATATCCTGGTTTTCGTGGGGTTTCAAGCAGAGATATGCATTTTCTGCGATAATCTTGGTGAGACTTCTGTTAGAAGTATGCAGAATCATCGAGATCGCTCGTTTCGAGCTATTTAATGCGAGAAACACGTTATCTGGTGTTTTCACCACTCCACAGTGCGTTGGATATGCAGAACCGGAGATATTTTGGTTTTCGTTGGGTTTCAAGCTGAGATATGCATTTTCTACGATAAGCTTGGTGAAACATCTGTCCGAAGTATGCAGAACCATCGAGATCGCTCGTTTCGAGCTATTTATTGCGAGAAACACGTTATCTGGTGTTTTCACCACTCCACAGTTCGTTGGATATGCAGAACAGTAGATATCCTGGTTTTCGTGGGGTTTCAAGCAGAGATATGCATTTTCTGCGATAATATGGGTGAGACTTCAGTCAGAAGTATGCAGAATCATCTAGATCGCTCTTTTCGAGCTAGTCAGAGCGAGAAACACGTTATCTGGTGTTTTCACCACTCCACAGTGCGTTTGACATGCAGAACCGGAGATATCTTGGTTTCGGTCGGGTTTCAAGCTGAGATATGCATTTTCTACGATAATCTTGGTGAGTCTTCTGTCAGATGTATGCAGAAACATCGAGAGCGCTCTTTTCGAGATATTTATTGCGAGAAACACGTTATCTGGTGTTTTCACCACTCCACAGTGCGTTTGATATGCAGTACCAGCGATATCTTGGTTTCGGTCGGGTTTCAAGCTGAGATATGCATTTTCTACGATAATCTTGGTGAGACTTCTGTCAGAAGTATGCAGAATCTTCGAGAACGCTCTTTTCGAGCTATTTAATGCGAGAAACACGATATCTGGTGTTTTCACCACTCCACAGTGCGCTGGATATGCAGAACCGCAGATATTTTGGTTTCCGTGGGGTTTCAAGCTGAGATATGCATTTCCTGCGATAATCTTGGTGAGACTTCTGTCCGAAGTATGCAGAATCATCGAGAACGCTCGTTTCGAGCTACTTAATGCGAGAAACACGTTATCTGGGGTTTTCACCACTCCACAGTGCGTTTGATATGCAGAACCAGCGATATCTTGGCTTTCGTGGGGTTTCAAGCTGAGATATGCATTTTTTACGATAATCTTGTTGAGACTTCTGTCCGAAGTATGAAGAATCATCGAGATCGCTCTATTCGAGCTATTTAATGCGAGAAACACGTTTTCTGGGGTTTTCACCACTCCACAGTGCGTTTGATATGCAGAACCAGCGATATCTTGGTTTTCGTGGGGTTTCAAGCTGAGATATGCATTTCCTGCGATAATCTTGGTGAGACTTCTTCTCCGAAGTATGCTGAATCATCGAGATCGCTCTTTTCGAGCTAGTTAGTGCGAGAAACACGTTATCTGGAGTTTTCACCACTCCACAGTGCGTTTGATATGCAGAACAGTACATATCTTAGTTTTCGTGGGGATTCAAGCTGAGATATGCATTTTTTACGATAATCTTGGTGAGACTTCTGTCCGAAGTATGCTTAATCATCGAGATCGCTTGTTTCGAGCTATTTAATGCGAGAAAAACCTTTTCCGGTGTTTTCACCACTCCACAGTGCGTTTGATATGCAGAACCATCGATATCTTGGCTTTCGTGGGGTTTCAAGCTGAGATATGCATTTTTTACGATAATCTTGTTGAGACTTCTGTCCGAAGTATGCAGAATCATCGAGATCGCTCGTTTCGAGCTATTTAATGCGAGAAACACGTTATCTGGTGTTTTCACCCCTCCACAGTGCGTTGGATATGCAGAACCGCAGATATTTTGGTTTTCGTGGGGTTTCAAGCTGAGATATGCATTTTTTACGATAATTTTGGTGAAACATCTGTCCGAAGTATGCAGAAACGTCGAGAGCGCTCTTTTCGAGCTATTTAATGCGAGAAACACGTTTTCTGGGGTTTTCACCACTCCACAGTTCGTTGGGTATGCAGAACCGGAGATATCTTGGTTTTCGTGGGGTTTCAAGCTGAGATATGCATGTCCTGCGATAATCTTGGTGAGACTTCTGTCCGAAGTATGCTGAATTATCGAGATCGCTCTTTTCGAGCTATTTAATGCGAGAAACACGTTCTCTGGTTGTTTTCACCACTCCACAGTGCGTTTGATATGCAGAACAGGCGATATCTTGATTTTCGAGGTGATTCCAGCTGAGATATGCATTTTCTGCGATAATCTTGGTGGGTCTTTTGTCAGAAGTATGCAGAATCATCTAGATCGCTCTTTTCGAGCTACTTAATGTACGAAACACGTTTTCTGGTGTTTTCGCCACTCCACAGTACGTTTGACATGCAGAACCGGAGATATCTTGGTTCCGGTCGGGTTTCAAGCTGAGATATGCATTTTCTACGATAATCCTGGTGAGACTTCTGCCAGAAGTATGCAGAATCTTCGAGAACGCTCTTTTCGAGCTACTTAATGCGCGAAACACGTTTTCTGGTGTTTTCACCACTCCACGGTACGTTTGAAGTGCAGAACCGGAGATAACTCGGTTTTCGTCGGGTTTCAAGCTGAGATATGCATTTTCTACGATAATCTTGGTGAGACTTCTGTCAGAAGTATGCAGGATCATCGAGAACGCTCTTTTCGCGCTACTTATTGCGACAAACACGTTATCTGGTGTTTTTAGAACTCCACAGTGCGTTTGATATGCAGAACCAGCGATATCTTGGGTTTCGTGGGGTTTCAAGCTGAGATATGCATTATTTACGATAATTTTGGTTAGATTTCTGTCCGAAGTATGCAGAATCATCGAGATCGCTCGTTTCGAGCTATTTAATGCGAGAAACACGTTATCTGGTGTTTTCACCACTCCACAGTTCGTTGGATATGCAGAACAGTAGATATCCTGGTTTTCGTGGGGTTTCAAGCAGAGATATGCATTTTCTGCGATAATCTTGGTGAGACTTCTGTTAGAAATATGCAGAATCATCGAGATCGCTCGTTTCGAGCTATTTAATGCGAGAAACACGTTATCTGGTGTTTTCACCACTCCACAGTGCGTTGGATATGCAGAACCGGAGATATTTTGGTTTTCGTTGGGTTTCAAGCTGAGATATGCATTTTCTACGATAAGCTTGGTGAAACATCTGTCCGAAGTATGCAGAACCATCGAGATCGCTCGTTTCGAGCTATTTAATGCGAGAAACACGTTATCTGGTGTTTTCACCACTCCACAGTTCGTTGGATATGCAGAACAGTAGATATCCTGGTTTTCGTGGGGTTTCAAGCAGAGATATGCATTTTCTGCGATAATATGGGTGAGACTTCAGTCAGAAGTATGCAGAATCATCTAGATCGCTCTTTTCGAGCTAGTCAGAGCGAGAAACACGTTATCTGGTGTTTTCACCACTCCACAGTGCGTTTGACATGCAGAACCGGAGATATCTTGGTTTCGGTCGGGTTTCAAGCTGAGATATGCATTTTCTACGATAATCTTGGTGAGTCTTCTGTCAGATGTATGCAGAAACATCGAGAGCGCTCTTTTCGAGATATTTATTGCGAGAAACACGTTATCTGGTGTTTTCACCACTCCACAGTGCGTTTGATATGCAGTACCAGCGATATCTTGGTTTCGGTCGGGTTTCAAGCTGAGATATGCATTTTCTACGATAATCTTGGTGAGACTTCTATCAGAAGTATGCAGAATCTTCGAGAACGCTCGTTTCGAGCTATTTAATGCGAGAAACACGTTATCTGGTGTTTTCACCACTCCACAGTGCGTTGGATATGCAGAACCGGAGATATTTTGGTTTTCGTTGGGTTTCAAGCTGAGATATGCATTTTCTACGATAAGCTTGGTGAAACATCTGTCCGAAGTATGCAGAACCATCGAGATCGCTCGTTTCGAGCTATTTAATGCGAGAAACACGTTATCTGGTGTTTTCACCACTCCACAGTTCGTTGGATATGCAGAACAGTAGATATCCTGGTTTTCGTGGGGTTTCAAGCAGAGATATGCATTTTCTGCGATAATATGGGTGAGACTTCAGTCAGAAGTATGCAGAATCATCTAGATCGCTCTTTTCGAGCTAGTCAGAGCGAGAAACACGTTATCTGGTGTTTTCACCACTCCACAGTGCGTTTGACATGCAGAACCGGAGATATCTTGGTTTCGGTCGGGTTTCAAGCTGAGATATGCATTTTCTACGATAATCTTGGTGAGTCTTCTGTCAGATGTATGCAGAAACATCGAGAGCGCTCTTTTCGAGATATTTATTGCGAGAAACACGTTATCTGGTGTTTTCACCACTCCACAGTGCGTTTGATATGCAGTACCAGCGATATCTTGGTTTCGGTCGGGTTTCAAGCTGAGATATGCATTTTCTACGATAATCTTGGTGAGACTTCTATCAGAAGTATGCAGAATCTTCGAGAACGCTCTTTTCGAGCTATTTAATGCGAGAAACACGATACCTGGTGTTTTCACCACTCCACAGTGCGCTGGATATGCAGAACCGCAGATATTTTGGTTTCCGTGGGGTTTCAAGCTGAGATATGCATTTCCTGCGATAATCTTGCTGAGACTTCTGTCCGAAGTATGCAGAATCATCGAGAACGCTCGTTTCGAGCTACTTAATGCGAGAAACACGTTATCTGGGGTTTTCACCACTCCACAGTGCGTTTGATATGCAGAACCAGCGATATCTTGGCTTTCGTGGGGTTTCAAGCTGAGATATGCATTTTTTACGATAATCTTGTTGAGACTTCTGTCCGAAGTATGAAGAATCATCGAGATCGCTCTATTCGAGCTATTTAATGCGAGAAACACGTTTTCTGGGGTTTTCACCACTCCACAGTGCGTTTGATATGCAGAACCAGCGATATCTTGGTTTTCGTGGGGTTTCAAGCTGAGATATGCATTTTTTACGATAATCTTGGTGAGACTTCTGTCCGAAGTATGCTTAATCATCGAGATCGCTTGTTTCGAGCTATTTAAAGCGAGAAACACGTTATCTGGTGTTTTCACCACTCCACAGTGCGTACGATATGCAGAACCGGCAATATCTTGGTTTTCGTGGGGTTTCAAGCTGAGATATTCATTTTCTGCGATAATCTTGGTGGACTTCTGTCCGAAGTATGCTGAAACATCGAGATCGCTCTTTTCGAGCTAGCTAATGCGAGAAAAACCTTATCCGGTGTTTTCACCACTCCACAGTGCGTTTGATATGCAGAACCATCGATATCTTGGCTTTCTTGGGGTTTCAAGCTGAGATATGCATTTTTTACGATAATTTTGGTGAGACTTCTGTCCGAAGTATGCAGAATCATCGAGACCGCTCGTTTCGAGCTATTTAATGCGAGAAACACGATATCTGGTGTTTTCACCACTCCACAGTGCGTTGGATATGCAGAAGCGCAGATATTTTGGTTTTCGTGGGGTTTCAAGCTGAGATATGCATTTCCTGCGATAATCTTGGTGAGACTTCTTCTCCGAAGTATGCTGAATCATCGAGATCGCTCTTTTCGAGCTAGTTAGTGCGAGAAACACGTTATCTGGAGTTTTCACCACTCCACAGTGCGTTTGATATGCAGAACAGTACATATCTTGGTTTTCGTGGGGTTTCAAGCTGAGATATGCATTTTTTACGATAATCTTGGTGAGACTTCTGTCCGAAGTATGCTTCATCATCGAGATCGCTTGTTTCGAGCTATTTAATGCGAGAAAAACCTTTTCCGGTGTTTTCACCACTCCACAGTGCGTTTGATATGCAGAACCATCGATATCTTGGCTTTCGTGGGGTTTCAAGCTGAGATATGCATTTTTTACGATAATCTTGTTGAGACTTCTGTCCGAAGTATGCAGAATCATCGAGATCGCTCGTTTCGAGCTATTTAATGCGAGAAACACGTTATCTGGTGTTTTCACCCCTCCACAGTGCGTTGGATATGCAGAACCGCAGATATTTTGGTTTTCGTGGGGTTTCAAGCTGAGATATGCATTTTTTACGATAATTTTGGTGAAACATCTGTCCGAAGTATGCAGAAACGTCGAGAGCGCTCTTTTCGAGCTATTTAATGCGAGAAACACGTTTTCTGGGGTTTTCACCACTCCACAGTTCGTTGGATATGCAGAACCGGAGATATCTTGGTTTTCGTGGGGTTTCAAGCTGAGATATGCATGTCCTGCGATAATCTTGGTGAGACTTCTGTCCGAAGTATGCAGGATCATCGAGAACGCTCTTTTCGAGCTACTTATTGCGACAAACACGTTATCTGGTGTTTTCAGCACTCCACAGTGCGTTTGATATGCAGAACCGGCGATATCTTGGTTTTCGTGGGGTTTCAAGCTGAGATATGCATTTTCTGCGATAATCTTAGTGAGACTTCTGTCCGAAGTATGCTGAATCATCGAGATCGCTCTTTTCGAGCTAGTTAGTGCGAGAAACACGTTATCTGGTGTTTCCACCACTCCACAGTGCGTTTGATATGCAGAACAGTACATAACTTGGTTTTCGTGGGGTTTCAAGCTGAGATATGCATTTTCTGCGATAATCTTGTTGAGACTTCTGTCCGAAGTATGCAGAATCATCGAGATCGCTCGTTTCGAGCTATTTAATGCGAGAAACACGTTCTCTGGTTGTTTTCACCACTCCACAGTGCGTTTGATATGCAGAACAGGCGATATCTTGATTTTCGAGGTGTTTCCAGCTGAGATATGCATTTCCTGCGATAATCTTGGTGACACTTCCGTCCGAAGTATGCTGAATCATCGAGATCGCTCTTTTCGAGCTATTTAATGCGAGAAACACGTTCTCTGGTTGTTTTCACCACTCCACAGTGCGTTTGATATGCAGAACAGGCGATATCTTGATTTTCGAGGTGTTTCAAGCTGAGATATGCATTTTCTACGATAATCCTGGTGAGACTTCTGTCAGAAGTATGCAGAATCTTCGAGAACGCTCTTTTCGAGCTACTTAATGCGCGAAACACGTTTTCTGGTGTTTTCACCACTCCACGGTACGTTTGAAGTGCAGAACCGGAGATAAGTCGGTTTTCGCCGGGTTTCAAGCTGAGATATGCATTTTCTACGATAATCTTGGTGAGACTTCTGTCAGAAGTATGCAGGATCTTCGAGAACGCTCTTTTCGAGCTACTTATTGCGACAAACACGTTATCTGGTGTTTTCACCACTCCACAGTTCGTTGGATATGCAGAACAGTAGATATCCTGGTTTTCGTGGGGTTTCAAGCAGAGATATGCATTTTCTGCGATAATCTTGGTGAGACTTCTGTTAGAAGTATGCAGAACAATCGAGATCGCTCTTTTCGAGCTAGTTAGTGCGAGAAACACGTTATCTGCTGTTTTCACCACTCCACAGTGCGTTTGACATGCAGAACCGGAGATATCTTGGTTTCGGTCGGGTTTCAAGCTGAGATAGGCATTTTTTACGATAATTTAGGTGAGACTTCTGTCCGAAGTATGCAGAAGCATCGAGATCGCTCGTTTCGAGCTATTTAATGCGAGAAACACGTTATCTGGTGTTTTCACCACTCCACAGTGCGTTTGATATGCAGAACCGGCGATATCTTGGTTTTCGTGGGGTTTCAAGCTGAGATATGCATTTTCTGCGATAATCTTGTTCAGACTTCTGTCCGAAGTATGCAGAATCATCGAGATCGCTCGTTTCGAGCTATTTAATGCGAGAAACACGTTTTCTGGGGTTTTCACCACTCCACAGTTCGTTGTATATGCAGAACCGGAGATATCTTGGTTTTCGTGGGGTTTCAAGCTGAGATATGCATTTCCTGCGATAATCTTGGTGAGACTTCTGTCCGAAGTATGCTGAATCATCGAGATCGCTCTTTTCGAGCAATTTAATGCGAGAAACACGTTCTCTGGTTGTTTTCACCACTCCACAGTGCGTTTGATATGCAGAACAGGCGATATCTTGATTTTCGAGGTGTTTCCAGCTGAGATATGCATTTTCTGCGATAATCTTGGTGGGTCTTTTGTCAGAAGTATGCAGAATCATCTAGATCGCTCTTTTCGAGCTACTTAATGCACGAAGCACGTTTTCTGGTGTTTTCAGCACTCCACAGTGCGTTTGATATGCAGAACCAGCGATATCTTGGTTTTCGTGGGGTTTCAAGCTGAGATATGCATTTTGTACGATAAGCTTGGTGAAACATCTGTGCGAAGTATGCAGAAACGTCGAGATCGCTCTTTTCGGGCTATTTAATGCGAGAAACACGTTCTCTGGTTGTTTTCACCACTCCACAGTGCGTTTGATATGCAGAACAGGCGATATCTTGATTTTCGATGTGTTTCAAGCTGAGATATGCATTTTCTACGATAATCCTGTTGAGACTTCTGTCAGAAGTATGCAGAATCTTCGAGAACGCTCTTTTCGAGCTACTTAATGCGCGAAACACGTTTTCTGGTGTTTTCACCACTCCACGGTACGTTTGAAGTGCAGAACCGGAGATAACTCGGTTTTCGCCGGGTTTCAAGCTGAGATATGCATTTTCTACGATAATCTTGGTGAGACTTCTGTCAGAAGTATGCAGGATCTTCGAGAACGCTCTTTTCGAGCTACTTATTGCGACAAACACGTTATCTGGTGTTTTCACCACTCCACAGTTCGTTGGATATGCAGAACAGTAGATATCCTGGTTTTCGTGGGGTTTCAAGCAGAGATATGCATTTTCTGCGATAATCTTGGTGAGACTTCTGTTAGAAGTATGCAGAATCATCGAGAACGCTCGTTTCGAGCTACTTAATGCGAGAAACACGTTATCTGGGGTTTTCACCACTCCACAGTGCGTTTGATATGCAGAACCAGCGATATCTTGGATTTCGTGGGGTTTCATGCTGAGATATGCATTTTTTACGATAATCTTGTTGAGACTTCTGTTAGAAGTATGCAGAATCATCGAGATCGCTCTTTTCGAGCTAGTTAGTGCGAGAAACACGTTATCTGGAGTTTTCACCACTCCACAGTGCGTTTGATATGCAGAACAGTACATATCTTGGTTTTCGTGGGGTTTCAAGCTGAGATATGCATTTTTTACGATAATCTTGGTGAGACTTCTGTCCGAAGTATGCTTAATCATCGAGATCGCTTGTTTCGAGCTATTTAATGCGAGAAAAACCTTTTCCGGTGTTTTCACCACTCCACAGTGCGTTTGATATGCAGAACCATCGATATCTTGGCTTTCGTGGGGTTTCAAGCTGAGATATGCTTTTTTTACGATAATCTTGTTGAGACTTCTGTCCGAAGTATGCAGAATCATCGAGATCGCTCGTTTCGAGCTATTTAATGCGAGAAACACGTTATCTGGTGTTTTCACCCCTCCACAGTGCGTTGGATATGCAGAACCGCAGATATTTTGGTTTTCGTGGGGTTTCAAGCTGAGATATGCATTTTCTACGATAATCCTGGTGAGACTTCTGTCAGAAGTATGCAGAATCTTCGAGAACGCTCTTTTCGAGCTACTTAATGCGCGAAACACGTTTTCTGGTGTTTTCACCACTCCACGGTACGTTTGAAGTGCAGCACCGGAGATAACTCGGTTTTCGCCGGGTATCAAGCTGAGATATGCATTTTCTACTATAATCTTGGTGAGACTTCTGTCAGAAGTATGCAGGATCTTCGAGAACGCTCTTTTCGAGCTACTTATTGCGACAAACACGTTATCTGGTGTTTTCAGCACTCCACAGTGCGTTTGATATGCAGAACCAGCGATATCTTGGTTTCCGTGGGGTTTCAAGCTGAGATATGCATTTTTTACGATAATTTTGGTGAGATTTCTGTCAGAAGTATGCAGAATCATCGAGATCGCTCGTTTCGAGCTATTTAATGCGAGAAACACGTTATCTGGTGTTTTCACCACTCCACAGTTGGTTGGATATGCAGAACAGTAGATATCCTGGTTTTCGTGAGGTTTCAAGCAGAGATATGCATTTTCTGCG
Organism: Anthophora plumipes; assembly: GCA_951804975.1. Taxonomy (NCBI): domain Eukaryota; kingdom Metazoa; phylum Arthropoda; class Insecta; order Hymenoptera; family Apidae; genus Anthophora; species Anthophora plumipes. Next base: position 1,980,322 of record CATORF010000132.1, on the reverse strand, counting down.
ATAAGCTTGGTGAGACTTCTGTTAGAAGTATGCAGAATGATCGAGATCGCCCGTTTCGAGCTACTTAATGCGAGAAACAAGTTATCTGGTGTTTTCACCACTCCACAGTGCGTTGGATATGCAGAACCGGAGATATTTTGGTTTTCGTCGGGTTTCAAGCTGAGATATGCATTTTCTGCGATAATCTTGTTGAGACTTCTGTCCGAAGTATGCAGAAACATCGAGAGCGCTCTTGTCGAGCTATTTATTGCGAGAAACACGTTCTCTGGTTGTTTTCACCACTCCACAGTGCGTTTGATATGCAGAACCGGCGATATCTTGATTTTCGTGGTGTTTCCAGCTGAGATATGCATTTTTTACGATAATTTTGGTGAGACTTCTGTCCGAAGTATGCAGAATCATCGAGATCGCTCGTTTCGAGCTATTTAATGCGAGAAACACGATATCTGGTGTTTTCACCACTCCACAGTGCGTTTGATATGCAGAACCAGCGATATCTTGGTTTTCGTGGGGTTTGAAGCTGAGACATGCATTTTTTACGATAATTTTGGTGAGATATCTGTCCGAAGTATGCAGAATCATCGAGATCGCTCGTTTCGAGCTATTTAATGCGAGAAACACGTTATCTGGTGTTTGCACCACTCCACAGTTGGTTTGATATGCATAACCGGCGATATTTTGGTTTTCGTCGGGTTTCAAGCTGAGATATGCATTTTCTACGATAATATTGGTGAGACTTCAGTCAGAAGTATGCACAATCATCTAGATCGCTCTTTTCGAGCTACTTAATGCACGAAACACGTTTTCTGGGGTTTTCAACACTCCACAGTTCGTTGGATATGCAGAACCGGAGATATCTTGGTTTTCGTGGGGTTTCAAGCTGAGATATGCATTTCCTGCGATAATCTTGGTGAGACTTCTGTCCGAAGTATGCTGAATCATCTAGATCGCTCTTTTCGAGCTATTTAATGAGAGTAACACGTTATCTGGTGTTTTCACCACTCCACAGTGCGTTTGATATGCAGAACCAGCGATATCTTGGTTTTCGTGGCATTTCAAGCAGAGATATGCATTTCCTGCGATAATCTTGGTGAGACTTCTGTCCGAAGTATGCTGAATCATCAAGATCGCTCTTTGCGAGCTAGTTAGAGCGAGAAACACGTTATCTGGTGTTTTCACCACTCCACAGTGCGTTTGATATGCAGAACAGTAGATATCTTGGTTTTCGTGGGGTTTCAAGCTGAGACATGCATTTTCTGCGATAATCTTGTTGAGACTTCTGTCCGAAGTATGCAGAATCATCGAGATCGCTCTTTTCGAGCTATTTATTGCGAGAAACACGTTATCTGGTGTTTTCACCACTCCACAGTGCGTTTCATATGCAGAACCAGCGATATCTTGGTTTTCGTGGCATTTCAAGCTGAGATATGCATTTCCTGCGATAATCCTGGTGAGACTTCTGTCCGAAGTATGCTGAATCATCGAGATCGCTCTTTTCGAGCTAGTTACAGCGAGAAACACGTTATCTGGTGTTTTCACCACTCCACAGTGCGTTTGACATGCAGAACCGGAGATATCTTGGTTTCGGTCGGGTTTCAAGCGGAGATATGCATTTCCCGCGATAATCATGGTGAGACTTCTGTCCGAAGTATGCTGAATCTTCGAGATCGCTCTTTTCGATCTAGTTACAGCGAGAAACACGTTATCTGGTGTTTTCACCACTCCATAGTGCGTTTGACATGCAGTACCAGCGATATCTTGGTTTCGGTCGGGTTTCAAGCTGAGATATGCATTTTCTACGATAATCTTGGTGAGACTTCTGTCAGAAGTATGCAGATCATCGAGATCGCTCGTCTCGAGCTATTTAATGCGAGAAACACGTTATCTGGTGTTTTCACCACTCCACAGTGCGTTGGATAAGCAGAACCAGCGATATCTTGGTTTTCGTGGGGTTTCAAGATGAGATATGCATTTTTTACGATAATTTTGGTGAGACTTCTGTCCGAAGTATGCAGAATCATCGAGATCGCTCGTTTCGAGCTATTTAATGCGAGAAACACGTTATCTGGTGTTTTCAACACTCCACAGTGCGTTGGATATGCAGAACCAGCGATATCTTGGTTTTCGTGAGGTTTCAAGTTGAGATATGCATTTTTCACGATAATTTTGGTGAGACTTCTGTCCGAAGTATGCAGAATCATCGAGATCGCTCTTTTCGAGCTATTTATTGCGAGAAACACGTTATCTGGTGTTTTCACCACTCCACAGTGCGTTTCATATGCAGAACCAGCGATATCTTGGTTTTCGTGGCATTTCAAGCTGAGATATGCATTTCCTGCGATAATCCTGGTGAGACTTCTGTCCAAAGTATGCTGAATCATCGAGATCGCCCTTTTCGAGCTAGTTACAGCGAGAAACACGTTATCTGGTGTTTTCACCACTCCACAGTGCGTTTGACATGCAGAACCGGAGATATCTTGGTTTCGGTCGGGTTTCAAGCTGAGATATGCATTTCCTGCGATAATCTTGGTGAGACTTCTGTCCGAAGTATGCTGAATCATCAAGATCGCTTTTTTCGAGCTACTTAATGCGAGAAACACGTTATCTGGTGTTTTCACCACTCCACAGTGCGTTTGATATGCAGAACCAGCGATATCTTGGCTTTCGTGGGGTTTCAAGCTGAGATATGCATTTTTTACGATAATCTTGTTGAGACTTCTGTCCGAAGTATGAAGAATCATCGAGATCGCTCTATTCGAGCTATTTAATGCGAGAAACACGTTTTCTGGGGTTTTCACCACTCCACAGTGCGTTTGATATGCAGAACCAGCGATATCTTGGTTTTCGTGGGGTTTCAAGCTGAGATATGCATTTTTTACGATAATTTTGGTGAGACTTCTGTCCGAAGTATGCAGAATCATCGAGATCGCTCGTTTCGAGCTATTTAATGCGAGAAACACGATATCTGGTGTTTTCACCACTCCACAGTGCGTTTGATATGCAGAACCAGCGATATCTTGGTTTTCGTGGGGTTTCAAGCTGAGATATGCATTTTTTACGATAATTTTGGTGAGATTTCTGTCCGAAGTATGCAGAACCATCGAGATCGCTCGTTTCGAGCTATTTAATGCGAGAAACACGTTATCTGGTGTTTTCACCACTCCACAGTTCGTTGGATATGCAGAACAGTAGATATCCTGGTTTTCGTGAGGTTTCAAGCAGAGATATGCATTTTCTGCGATAAGCTTGGTGAGACTTCTGTTAGAAGTATGCAGAATGATCGAGATCGCCCGTTTCGAGCTATTTAATGCGAGAAACACGTTATCTGGTGTTTTCACCACTCCACAGTGCGTTGGATATGCAGAACCGGAGATATTTTGGTTTTCGTCGGGTTTCAAGCTGAGATATGCATTTTCTGCGATAATCTTGTTGAGACTTCTGTCCGAAATATGCAGAAACATCGAGAGCGCTCTTGTCGAGCTATTTATTGCGAGAAACACGTTCTCTGGTTGTTTTCACCACTCCACAGTGCGTTTGATATGCAGAACCGGCGATATCTTGATTTTCGTGGTGTTTCCAGCTGAGATATGCATTTTCTTCGATAATCTTGGTGGGTTTTTTGTCAGAAGTATGCAGAATCATCGGGATCGGCCTTTTCGAGCTATTTAATGCGAGAAACACGTTCTCTGCTTGTTTTCACCACTCCACAGTGCGTTTGATATGCAGTACCGGCAACATCTTGATTTTCGTGAGGTTTCGAGCTGAGATATGCATTTTCTGCGATAATATTGGTGAGACTTCAGTCAGAAGTGTGCAGAATCATCTAGATCGCTCTTTTCGAGCTACTTAATGCACGAAACACGTTTTCTGGTGTTTTCACCACTCCACAGTGCGTTTGATATGCAGAACCGGCAACATCTTGATTTTCGTGTGGTTTCGAGCTGAGATATGCATTTTCTGCGATAATATTGGTGAGACTTCACTCAGAATTATGCAGAATCATCTAGATCGCACTTTTCGAGCTACTTAATGCGAGAAACACGTTCTCTGGTTGTTTTCACCACTCCACAGTGCGTTTGATATGCAGAACAGGCGATATCTTGATTTTCGAGGTGTTTCCAGCTGAGATATGCATTTTCTGCGATAATATTGGTGAGACTTCAGTCAGAATTATGCAGAATCATCTAGATCGCTCTTTTCGAGCTACTTAATGCACGAAACACGTTTTCTGGTGTTTTCACCACTCCACGGTACGTTTGATGTGCAGAACCGGAGATAACTCGGTTTTCGTCGGGTTTCAAGCTGAGATATGCATTTTCTACGATAATCTTGGTGACACTTCTGTCAGAAGTATGCAAGATCTTCGAGAACGCTCTTTTCGAGCTAGTTATTGCGACAAACACGTTATCTGGTGTTTTCAGCACTCCACAGTGCGTTTGATATGCAGAACCAGCGATATCTTGGTTTTCGTGGGGTTTCAAGCTGAGATATGCATTTTTTACGATAATTTTGGTGAGATATCTGTCCGAAGTATGCAGAATCATCGAGATCGCTCGTTTCGAGCTATTTAATGCTAGAAACACGTTATCTGGTGTTTGCACCACTCCACAGTTGGTTTGATATGCATAACCGGCGATATTTTGGTATTCGTAGGGTTTCAAGCTGAGATATGCATTTTCTACGATAATATTGGTGAGACTTCAGTCAGAAGTATGCACAATCATCTAGATCGCTCTTTTCGAGCTACTAAATGCACGAAACACGTTTTCTGGGGTTTTCAACACTCCACAGTTCGTTGGATATGCAGAACCGGAGATATCTTGGTTTTCGTGGGGTTTCAAGCTGAGATATGCATTTCCTGCGATAATCTTGGTGAGACTTCTGTCCGAAGTATGCTGAATCATCTAGATCGCTCTTTTCGAGCTATTTAATGAGAGTAACACGTTATCTGGTGTTTTCACCACTCCACAGTGCGTTTGATATGCAGAACCAGCGATATCTTGGTTTTCGTGGGGTTTCAAGCTGAGATATGCATTTTTTACGATAATTTTGGTGAGATATCTGTCCGAAGTATGCAGAATCATCGAGATCGCTCGTTTCGAGCTATTTAATGCTAGAAACACGTTATCTGGTGTTTGCACCACTCCACAGTTGGTTTGATATGCAGAACAGTAGATATCTTGGTTTTCGTGGGGTTTCAAGCTGAGATATGCATTTTCTGCGATAATCTTGTTGAGACTTCTGTCCGAAGTATGCAGAATCATCGAGATCGCTCTTTTCGAGCTATTTATTGCGAGAAACACGTTATCTGGTGTTTTCACCACTCCACAGTGCGTTTCATATGCAGAACCAGCGATATCTTGGTTTTCGTGGCATTTCAAGCTGAGATATGCATTTCCTGCGATAATCCTGGTGAGACTTCTGTCCGAAGTATGCTGAATCATCGAGATCGCTCTTTTCGAGCTAGTTACAGCGAGAAACACGTTATCTGGTGTTTTCACCACTCCACAGTGCGTTTGACATGCAGAACCGGAGATATCTGTGTTTCGGTCGGGTTTCAAGCTGAGATATGCATTTCCTGCGATAATCTTGGTGAGACTTCTGTCCGAAGTATGCTGAATCTTCGAGATCGCTCTTTTCGATCTAGTTACAGCGAGAAACACGTTATCTGGTGTTTTCACCACTCCACAGTGCGTTGGATATGCAGAACCAGCGATATCTTGGTTTTCGTGAGGTTTCAAGTTGAGATATGCATTTTTCACGATAATTTTGGTGAGACTTCTGTCCGAAGTATGCAGAATCATCGAGATCGCTCTTTTCGAGCTATTTATTGCGAGAAACACGTTATCTGGTGTTTTCACCACTCCACAGTGCGTTTCATATGCAGAACCAGCGATATCTTGGTTTTCGTGGCATTTCAAGCTGAGATATGCATTTCCTGCGATAATCCTGGTGAGACTTCTGTCCGAAGTATGCTGAATCATCGAGATCGCCGTTTTCGAGCTAGTTACAGCGAGAAACACGTTATCTGGTGTTTTCACCACTCCATAGTGCGTTTGACATGCAGTACCAGCGATATCTTGGTTTCGGTCGGGTTTCAAGCTGAGATATGCATTTTCTACGATAATCTTGGTGAGACTTCTGTCAGAAGTATGCAGAATCATCGAGATCGCTCGTCTCGAGCTATTTAATGCGAGAAACACGTTATCTGGTGTTTTCACCACTCCACAGTGCGTTTCATATGCAGAACCAGCGATATCTTGGTTTTCGTGGCATTTCAAGCTGAGATATGCATTTTTTACGATAATTTTGGTGAGACTTCTGTCCGAAGTATGCAGAATCATCGAGATCGCTCGTTTCGAGCTATTTAATGCGAGAAACACGATATCTGGTGTTTTCACCACTCCACAGTGCGTTGGATATGCAGAACCGCAGATATTTTGGTTTTCGTGGGGTTTCAAGCTGAGATATGCATTTCCTGCGATAATCTTGTTGAGACTTCTGTCCGAAGTATGCAGAATCATCGAGATCGCTCGTCTCGAGCTATTTAATGCGAGAAACACGTTATCTGGTGTTTTCACCACACCACAGTGCGTTGGATATGCAGAATCGCAGATATTTTGGTTTTCGTGGGGTTTCAAGCTGAGGTATGCATTTTTTACGATAGTTTTGGTGAAACATCTGTCCGAAGTATGCAGAAACGTCGAGAGCGCTCTTTTCGAGCTATTTAATGCGAGAAACACGTTTTCTGGGGTTTTCACCACTCCACAGTTCGTTGGAAATGCAGAACCGGAGATATCGTGGTTTTCGTGGGGTTTCTAGCTGAGATATGCATTTCGTGCGATAATCTTGGTGAGACTTCTGTCCGAAGTATGCTGAATCATCGAGATCGCTCTTTTCGAGCTATTTGATGCGAGAAACACGTTCTCTGGTTGTTTTCACCACTCCACAGTGCGTTTGATATGCAGAACCGGCGATATCTTGATTTTCGTGGTGTTTCCAGCTGAGATATGCATTTTCTGCGATAATCTTGGTGGGTCTTTTGTCATAAGTATGCAGAATCATCTAGATCGCTCTTTTCGAGCTGTTTAATGCGAGAAACACGTTATCTGATGTTTTCACCACTCCAAAGTGCGTATGATAATGCAGAACCGGCGACATCTTTGATTTCGTCGGGGTTCAAGCTGAGATATGCATTTTCTACGATAATCTTGGTGAGATATCTGTCAGAAGTATGCAGAATCATCGGGATCGGCCTTTTCGAGCTATTTAATGCGAGAAACACGTTCTCTGGTTGTTTTCACCACTCCACAGTGCGTTTGATATGCAGAACCGGCAACATCTTGATTTTCGTGAGGTTTCGAGCTGAGATATGCATTTTCTGCGATAATATTGGTGAGACTTCAGTCAGAAGTATGCAGAATCATCTAGATCGCTCTTTTCGAGCTACTTAATGCGCGAAACACGTTCTCTGGTTGTTTTCACAACTCCACAGTGCGTTTGATATGCAGAACAGGCGATATCTTGATTTTCGAGGTGTTTCCAGCTGCGATATGCATTTCCTGCGATAATCTTGGTGAGACTTCTGTTCGAAGTATGCTGAATCATCAAGATCGCTTTTTTCGAGCTACTTAATGCGAGAAACACGTTATCTGGTGTTTTCACCACTCCACAGTGCGTTTGATATGCAGAACCAGCGATATCTTGGTTTTCGTGGGGTTTCAAGCTGAGATATGCATTTTTTACGATAATTTTGGTGAGACTTCTGTCCGAAGTATGCAGAATCATCGAGATCGCTCGTTTCGAGCTATTTAATGCGAGAAACACGATATCTGGTGTTTTCACCACTCCGCAGTGCGTTTGATATGCAGAACCAGCGATATCTTGGTTTGCGTGGGGTTTCAAGCTGAGATATGCATTTTTTACGATAATTTTGGTGAGATTTCTGTCCGAAGTATGCAGAATCATCGAGATCGCTCGTTTCGAGCTATTTAATGCGAGAAACACGTTATCTGGTGTTTTCACCACTCCACAGTTCGTTGGATATGCAGAACAGTAGATATCCTGGTTTTCGTGAGGTTTCAAGCAGAGATATGCATTTTCTGCGATAAGCTTGGTGAGACTTCTGTTAGAAGTATGCAGAATGATCGAGATCGCCCGTTTCGAGCTATTTAATGCGAGAAACACGTTATCTGGTGTTTTCACCACTCCACAGTGCGTTGGATATGCAGAACCGGAGATATTTTGGTTTTCGTCGGGTTTCAAGCTGAGATATGCATTTTCTGCGATAATCTTGTTGAGACTTCTGTCCGAAGTATGCAGAAACATCGAGAGCGCTCTTGTCGAGCTATTTATTGCGAGAAACACGTTCTCTGGTTGTTTTCACCACTCCACAGTGCGTTTGATATGCAGAACCGGCGATATCTTGATTTACGTGGTGTTTCCAGCTGAGATATGCATTTTCTTCGATAATCTTGGTGGGTTTTTTGTCAGAAGTATGCAGAATCATCGGGATCGGCCTTTTCGAGCTATTTAATGCGAGAAACACGTTCTCTGGTTGTTTTCACCACTCCACAGTGCGTTTGATATGCAGTACCGGCAACATCTTGATTTTCGTGAGGTTTCGAGCTGAGATATGCATTTTCTGCGATAATATTGGTGAGACTTCAGTCAGAAGTATGCAGAATCATCTAGATCGCTCTTTTCGAGCTACTTAATGCACGAAACACGTTTTCTGGTGTTTTCACCACTCCACAGTGCGTTTGATATGCAGAACCGGCAACATCTTGATTTTCGTGTGGTTTCGTGCTGAGATATGCATTTTCTGCGATAATATTGGTGAGACTTCAGTCAGAATTATGCAGAATCATCTAGATCGCTCTTTTCGAGCTACTTAATGCGCGAAACACGTTCTCTGGTTGTTTTCACCACTCCACAGTGCGTTTGATATGCAGAACAGGCGATATCTTGATTTTCGAGGTGTTTCCAGCTGAGATATGCATTTTCTGCGATAATATTGGTGAGACTTCAGGCAGAATTATGCAGAATCATCTAGATCGCTCTTTTCGAGCTACTTAATGCACGAAACACGTTTTCTGGTGTTTTCACCACTCCACGGTACGTTTGATGTGCAGAACCGGAGATAACTCGGTTTTCGTCGGGTTTCAAGCTGAGATATGCATTTTCTACGATAATCTTGGTGACACTTCTGTCAGAAGTATGCAAGATCTTCGAGAACGCTCTTTTCGAGCTAGTTATTGCGACAAACACGTTATCTGGTGTTTTCAGCACTCCACAGTGCGTTTGATATGCAGAACCAGCGATATCTTGGTTTTCGTGGGGTTTCAAGCTGAGATATGCATTTTTTACGATAATTTTGGTGAGATATCTGTCCGAAGCATGCAGAATCATCGAGATCGCTCGTTTCGAGCTATTTAATGCGAGAAACACGTTATCTGGTGTTTGCACCACTCCACAGTTGGTTTGATATGCATAACCGGCGATATTTTGGTATTCGTCGGGTTTCAAGCTGAGATATGCATTTTCTACGATAATATTGGTGAGACTTCAGTCAGAAGTATGCACAATCATCTAGATCGCTCTTTTCGAGCTACTTAATGCACGAAACACGTTTTCTGGGGTTTTCAACACTCCACAGTTCGTTGGATATGCAGAACCGGAGATATCTTGGTTTTCGTGGGGTTTCAAGCTGAGATATGCATTTCCTGCGATAATCTTGGTGAGACTTCTGTCCGAAGTATGCTGAATCATCTAGATCGCTCTTTTCGAGCTATTTAATGAGAGTAACACGTTATCTGGTGTTTTCACCACTCCACAGTGCGTTTGATATGCAGAACCAGCGATATCTTGGTTTTCGTGGGGTTTCAAGCTGAGATATGCATTTTCTGCGATAATCTTGTTGAGACTTCTGTCCGAAGTATGCAGAATCATCGAGATCGCTCTTTTCGAGCTATTTATTGCGAGAAACACGTTATCTGGTGTCTTCACCACTCCACAGTGCGTTTGATATGCAGAACAGTAGATATCTTGGTTTTCGTGGGGTTTCAAGCTGAGATATGCATTTTCTGCGATAATCTTGTTGAGACTTCTGTCCGAAGTATGCAGAATCATCGAGATCGCTCTTTTCGAGCTATTTATTGCGAGAAACACGTTATCTGGTGTTTTCACCACTCCGCAGTGCGTTTCATATGCAGAACCAGCGATATCTTGGTTTTCGTGGCATTTCAAGCTGAGATATGCATTTCCTGCGATAATCCTGGTGAGACTTCTGTCCGAAGTATGCTGAATCATCGAGATCGCTCTTTTCGAGCTAGTTACAGCGGAAACACGTTATCTGGTGTTTTCACCACTCCACAGTGCGTTTGATATGCAGAACAGTAGATATCTTGGTTTTCGTGGGGTTTCAAGCTGAGATATGCATTTTCTGCGATAATCTTGTTGAGACTTCTGTCCGAAGTATGCAGAATCATCGAGATCGCTCTTTTCGAGCTATTTATTGCGAGAAACACGTTATCTGGTGTTTTCACCACTCCGCAGTGCGTTTCATATGCAGAACCAGCGATATCTTGGTTTTCGTGGCATTTCAAGCTGAGATATGCATTTCCTGCGATAATCCTGGTGAGACTTCTGTCCGAAGTATGCAGAATCATCGAGATCGCTCTTTTCGAGCTAGTTACAGCGAGAAACACGTTATCTGGTGTTTTCACCACTCCACAGTGCGTTTGACATGCAGAACCGGAGATATCTTGGTTTCGGTCGGGTTTCAAGCTGAGATATGCATTTCCTGCGATAATCTTGGTGAGACTTCTGTCCGAAGTATGCTGAATCTTCGAGATCGCTCTTTTCGATCTAGTTACAGCGAGAAACACGTTATCTGGTGTTTTCACCACTCCATAGTGCGTTTGACATGCAGTACCAGCGATATCTTGGTTTCGGTCGGGTTTCAAGCTGAGATATGCATTTTCTACGATAATCTTGGTGAGACTTCTGTCAGAAGTATGCAGAATCATCGAGATCGCTCGTCTCGAGCTATTTAATGCGAGAAACACGTTATCTGGTGTTTTCACCACTCCACAGTGCGTTGGATATGCAGAACCAGCGATATCTTGGTTTTCGTGAGGTTTCAAGTTGAGATATGCATTTTTCACGATAATTTTGGTGAGACTTCTGTCCGAAGTATGCAGAATCATCGAGATCGCTCTTTTCGAGCTATTTATTGCGAGAAACACGTTATCTGGTGTTTTCACCACTCCACAGTGCGTTTCATATGCAGAACCAGCGATATCTTGGTTTTCGTGGCATTTCAAGCTGAGATATGCATTTCCTGCGATAATCCTGGTGAGACTTCTGTCCGAAGTATGCTGAATCATCGAGATCGCCCTTTTCGAGCTAGTTACAGCGAGAAACACGTTATCTGGTGTTTTCACCACTCCACAGTGCGTTTGACATGCAGAACCGGAGATATCTTGGTTTCGGTCGGGTTTCAAGCTGAGATATGCATTTCCTGCGATAATCTTGGTGAGACTTCTGTCCGAAGTATGCTGAATCATCAAGATCGCTTTTTTCGAGCTACTTAATGCGAGAAACACGTTATCTGGTGTTTTCACAACTCCACAGTGCGTTTGATATGCAGAACCAGCGATATCTTGGCTTTCGTGGGGTTTCAAGCTGAGATATGCATTTTTTACGATAATCTTGTTGAGACTTCTGTCCGAAGTATGCAGAATCTTCGAGAACGCTCTTTTCGAGCAACTTAATGCGCGAAACACGTTTTCTGGTGTTTTCACCACTCCACGGTACGTTTGAAGTGCAGAACCAGCGACATCTTGGTTTTCGTGGGGTATCAAGCTGAGATATGCATTTTTTACGATAATTTTGGTGAGATTTCTGTCCGAAGTATGCAGAATCATCGAGATCGCTCTTTTCGAGCTATTTATTGCGAGAAACACGTTCTCTGGTTGATTTCACCACTCCACAGTGCGTTTGATATGCAGAACAGTAGATATCCTGGTTTTCGTGGGGTTTCGAGCAGAGATATGCATTTTCTGCGATAAGCTTGGTGAAACATCTGTCCGAAGTATGCAGAATCTTCGAGAACGCTCTTTTCGAGCAACTTAATGCGCGAAACACGTTTTCTGGTGTTTTCACCACTCCAAAGTGCGTATGATAATGCAGAACCGGCGACATCTTTGATTTCGTCGGGGTTCAAGTTGAGATATGCATTTTCTACGATAATCTTGGTGAGACATCTGTCAGAAGTATGCAGAATCATCGGGATCGGCCTTTTCGAGCTATTTAATGCGAGAAACACGTTCTCTGGTTGTTTTCACCACTCCACAGTGCGTTTGATATGCAGAACCGGCAACATCTTGATTTTCGTGAGGTTTCGAGCTGAGATATGCATTTTCTGCGATAATATAGGTGAGACTTCAGTCAGAAGTATGCAGAATCATCTAGATCGCTCTTTTCGAGCTACTTAATGCGCGAAACACGTTCTCTGGTTGTTTTCACCACTCCACAGTGCGTTTGATATGCAGAACAGGCGATATCTTGATTTTCGAGGTGTTTCCAGCTGAGATATGCATTTTCTGCGATAATCTTGGTGGGTCTTTTGTCAGAAGTATGCAGAATCATCTAGAGCGCTCTTTTCGAGCTACTTAATGCACGAAACACGTTTTCTGGTGTTTTCAACACTCCACGGTACGTTTGATGTGCAGAACCGGAGATAACTCGGTTTTCGTCGGGTTTCAAGCTGAGATATGCATTTTCTACGATAATCTTGGTGACACTTCTGTCAGAAGTATGCAGAATCTTCGAGAACGCTCTTTTCGAGCTACTTATTGCTACAAACACGTTATCCGGTGTTTTCAGCACTCTACAGTGCGTTTGATATGCAGAACCAGCGATATCTTGATTTTCGTGAGGTTTCGAGCTGAGATATGCATTTTCTGCGATAATATTGGTGAGACTTCAGTCAGAAGTGTGCAGAATCATCTAGATCGCTCTTTTCGAGCTACTTAATGCACGAAACACGTTTTCTGGTGTTTTCACCACTCCACAGTACGTTTGACATGCAGAACCGGAGATATCTTGGTTTCGGTCGCGTTTCAAGCTGAGATATGCATTTTCTACGATAATCCTGGTGAGACTTCTGTCAGAAGTATGCAGAATCTTCGAGAACGCTCTTTTCGAGCTACTTAATGCGCGAAACACGTTTTCTGGTGTTTTCACCACTCCACGGTACGTTTGAAGTGCAGAACCAGCGACATCTTGGTTTTCGTGGGGTATCAAGCTGAGATATGCATTTTTTACGATAATTTTGGTGAGATTTCTGTCCGAAGTATGCAGAATCATCGAGATCGCTCGTTTCGAGCTATTTAATGCGAGAAACACGTTATCTGGTGTTTTCACCACTCCACAGTTCGTTGGATATGCAGAACAGTAGATATCCTGGTTTTCGTGGGGTTTCAAGCTGAGATATGCATTTTCTACGATAAGCTTGGTGAAACATCTGTCCGAAGTATGCCGAAACGTCGAGAGCGCTCTTTTCGAGCTATTTATTGCGAGAAACACGTTCTCTGGTTGTTTTCACCACTCCACAGTGCGTTTGATATACAGAACAGTAGATATCCTGGTTTTCGTGGGGTTTCAAGCAGAGATATGCATTTTCTGCGATAATCTTGGTGAGACTTCTGTTAGAAGTATGCAGAATCATCGAGATCGCTCTTTTCGAGCTATTTATTGCGAGAAACACGTTCTCTGGTTGTTTTCACCACTCCACAGTGCGTTTGATATGCAGAACAGTAGATATCCTGGTTTTCGTGGGGTTTCAAGCAGAGATATGCATTTTCTGCGATAAGCTTGGTGAGACTTCTGTTAGAAGTATGCAGAATCATCGAGATCGCACGTTTCGAGCTATTTAATGCGAGAAACACGTTATCTGGTGTTTTCACCACTCCACAGTGCGTTGGATATGCAGAACCGGTGATATTTTGGTTTTCGTCGGGTTTCAAGCTGAGAAATGCATTTTCTACGATAAGCTTGGTGAAACATCTGTCCGAAGTATGCAGAAACGTCGAGAGCGCTCTTTTCGTGCTATTTAATGCGAGAAACACGTTTTCTGGGGTTTTCACCACTCCACAGTTCGTTGGATATGCAGAACAGTAGATATCCTGGTTTTCGTGGGGTTTCAAGCAGAGATATGCATTTTCTGCGATAATCTTGGTGAGACTTCTGTTAGAAGTATGCAGAATCATCGAGATCGCTCGTTTCGAGCTATTTAATGCGAGAAACACGTTAACTGGTGTTTTCACCACTCCACAGTGCGTTGGATATGCAGAACCGGAGATATTTTGGTTTTCGTCGGGTTTCAAGCTGAGATATGCATTTTCTGCGATAATCTTGTTAAGACTTCTGTCCGAAGTATGCAGAAACATCGAGAGCGCTCTTTTCGAGCTATTTAATGCGAGAAACACGTTATCTGGTGTTTTCACCACTCCACAGTGCGTTTGATAATGCAGAACCGGCGACATCTTTGATTTCGTCGGGGTTCAAGCTGAGATATGCATTTTCTACGATAATCTTGGTGACATTTCTGTCCGAAGTATGCAGAATCATCGAGATCGGGCTTTTCGAGCTATTTAATGCGAGAAACACGTTCTGTGGTTGTTTTCACCACTCCACAGTGCGTTTGATATGCATACCCGGCAACATCTTGATTTTCGTGAGGTTTCGATCTGAGATATGCATTTTCTGCGATAATATTGGTGAGACTTCAGTCAGAAGTATGCAGAATCATCTAGATCGCTCTTCTCGAACTACTTAATGCACGAAACACGTTTTCTGGTGTTTTCACCACTCCACAGTGCGTTTGATATGCAGAACAGGCGATATCTTGATTTTCGAGGTGTTTCCAGCTGAGATATGCATTTTCTGCGATAATCTTGGTGGGTCTTTTGTCAGAAGTATGCAGAATCATCTAGATCGCTCTTTTCGAGCTACTTAATGCACGAAACACGTTTTCTGGTGTTTTCACCACTCCACGATACGTTTGATATGTAGAACCGGAGATAACTCGGTTTTCGTCGGGTTTCAAGCTGAGATATGCATTTTCTACGATAATCTTGGTGACACTTCTGTCAGAAGTATGCAGGATCTTCGAGAACGCTCTTTTCGAGCTACTTGTTGCGACAAACACGTTATCTGGTGTTTTCAGCACTCCACAGTGCGTTTGATATGCAGAACCAGCGATATCTTGGTTTTCGTGGGGTTTCAAGCTGAGATATGCATTTTTTACGATAATTTTGGTTAGATTTCTGTCCGAAGTATGCAGAATCATCGAGATCGCTCGTTTCGAGCTATTTAATGCGAGAAACACGTTATCTGGTGTTTTCACCACTCCACAGTTCGATGGATATGCAGAACAGTAGATATCCTGGTTTTCGTGGGGTTTCAAGCAGAGATATGCATTTTCTGCGATAAGCTTGGTGAGACTTCTGTTAGAAGTATGCAGAATCATCGAGATCGCACGTTTCGAGCTATTTAATGCGTGAAACACGTTATCTGGTGTTTTCACCACTCCACAGTGCGTTGGATATGCAGAACCGGTGATATTTTGGTTTTCGTACGGGTTTCAAGCTGAGAAATGCATTTTCTACGATAAGCTTGGTGAAACATCTGTCCGAAGTATGCAGAAACGTCGAGAGCGCTCTTTTCGTGCTATTTAATGCGAGAAACACGTTTTCTGGGGTTTTCACCACTCCACAGTTCGTTGGATATGCAGAACAGTAGATATCCTGGTTTTCGTGGGGTTTCAAGCAGAGATATGCATTTTCTGCGATAATCTTGGTGAGACTTCTGTTAGAAGTATGCAGAATTATCGAGATCGCTCGTTTCGAGCTATTTAATGCGAGAAACACGTTATCTGGTGTTTTCACCACTCCACAGTGCGTTGGATATGCAGAACCGGAGATATTTTGGTTTTCGTCGGGTTTCAAGCTGAGATATGCATTTTCTGTGATAATCTTGTTAAGACTTCTGTCCGAAGTATGCAGAAACATAGAGAGCGCTCTTTTCGAGCTATTTAATGCGAGAAACACGTTATATGGTGTTTTCACCACTTCACAGTGCGTTTGATAATGCAGAACCGGCGACATCTTTGATTTCGTCGGGGTTCAAGCTGAGATATGCATTTTCTACGATAATCTTGGTGAGACTTCGGTCAGAAGTATGCAGAATCATCGGGATCGGCCTTTTCGAGCTATTTAATGCGAGAAACACGTTCTCTGGTTGTTTTCACCACTCCACAGTGCGTTTGATATGCAGAACCGGCGATATCTTGGTTTTCGTGGGGTTTCAAGCTGAGACATGCATTTTCTGCGATAATCTTAGTGAGACTTCTGTCCGAAGTATGCAGAAACGTCGAGAGCGCTCTTTTCGAGCTATTTAATGCGACAAACACGTTATCTGGTGTTTTCAGCACTCCACAGTGCGTTTGTTATGCAGAACCAGCGATATCTTGTTTTTCGTGGGGTTTCAAGCTGAGATATGCATTTTTTACGATAATTTTGGTGAGATTTCTGTCCGAAGTATGCAGAATCATCGAGATCGCTCGTTTCGAGCTATTTAATGCGAGAAACACGTTATCTGGTGTTTTCACCACTCCACAGTTCGATGGATAGGCAGAACAGTAGATATCCTGGTTTTCGTGGGGTTTCAAGCAGAGATATGCATTTTCTGCGATAAGCTTGGTGAGACTTCTGTTAGAAGTATGCAGAATCATCGAGATCGCACGTGTCTAGCTATTTAACGCGAGAAACACGTTATCTGGTGTTTTCACCACTCCACATTGCGTTGGATGTGCAGAACCGGTGATATTTTGGTTTTCGTCGGGTTTCAAGCTGAGAAATGCATTTTCTACGATAAGCTTGGTGAGACTTCTGTCAGAAGTATGCAGAATCATCGGGATCGGCCTTTTCGAGCTATTTAATGCGAGAAACACGTTCTCTGGTTGTTTTCACCACTCCACAGTGCGTTTGATATGCAGAACCGGCGATATCTTGGTTTTCGTGGGGTTTCAAGCTGAGACATGCATTTTCTGCGATAATCTTAGTGAGACTTCTGTCCGAAGTATGCGGAAACGTCGAGAGCGCTCTTTTCGAGCTATTTAATGCGAGAAACACGTTTTCTGGGGTTTTCACCACTCCACAGTTCGTTGGATACGCAGAACCGGAGATATCTTGGTTTTCGTGGGGTTTCAAGCTGAGATATGCATTTCCTGCGATAATCGTGGTGAGACTTCTGTCCGAAGTACGCTGAAACATCGAGATCGCTCTTTTCGAGCTAGTTAATGCGAGAAAAACCTTATCCGGTGTTTTCACCACTCCACAGTGCGTTTGACATGCAGAACCAGCGATATCATGAGTTCGTGGGGTTTCAAGCTGAGATATGCATTTTTTACGATAATCTTGGTG
This sequence comes from Anthophora plumipes, assembly GCA_951804975.1. Lineage (NCBI taxonomy): Eukaryota > Metazoa > Arthropoda > Insecta > Hymenoptera > Apidae > Anthophora > Anthophora plumipes. The sequence continues at coordinate 1,962,830 of CATORF010000132.1, read as the reverse complement.
AGACTTCTGTCCCAAGTATGAAGAATCATCGAGATCGCTCGTTTCGAGCTATTTAATGCGAGAAACACGTTATCTGGTGTTTTCACCACTCCACAGTGCGTTTGATATGCAGAACCGGCGATATCTTGATTTTCGTGGTGTTTCCAGCTGACATATGCATTTTCTGCGATAATCTTGGTGGGTCTTTTGTCATTAGTATGCAGAATCATCTAGATCGCTCTTTTCGAGCTATTTAATGCGAGAAACACGTTATCTGGTGTTTTCACCACTCCACAGTGCGTTTGATATGCAGAACCGGCGATATCTTGATTTTCGAGGTGTTTCCAGCTGACATATGCATTTTCTGCGATAATCTTGGTGGGTCTTTTGTCATTAGTATGCAGAATCATCTAGATCGCTCTTTTCGAGCTGTTTAATGCGAGAAACACGTTATCTGATGTTTTCACCACTCCACAGTGCGTTTGATAATGCAGAACCGGCGATATCTTGGTTTTCGTGGGGTTTCAAGTTGAGATATGCATTTTCTGCGATAATCTTAGTGAGACTTCTGTCCGAAGTATGCTGAATCATCGAGATCGCTCTATTCGAGCTATTTAATGCGAGAAACACGTTTTCAGGGGGTTTTCACCACTCCACAGTGCGTTCGATATGCTGAACACAGCGATATCTTGGTTTTCGTGGGGTTTCAAGCTGAGATATGCATTTTTTACGATAATTTATGTGAGACTTCTGTCCGAAGTATGCAGAAGCATCGAGATCGCTCTTTTCGAGCTAGTTAGTGCGAGAAACACGTTATCTGGTGATTTCACCACTCCACAGTGCGGTTGATATGCAGAACAGTACATATCTTGGTTTTCGTGGGGTTTCAAGCTGAGATATGCATTTTCTGCGATAATCTTGTTGAGACTTCTGTCAGAAGGATGCAGAATCATCGAGATCGCTCGTTTCGAGCTATTTAATGCGCGAAACATGTTATCTGGTGTTTTCACCACTCCACAGTGCGTTGGATATGCAGAACCGGCGATATCTTGGTTTTCGTGGGGTTTCAAGCTGAGACATGCATTTTCTGCGATAATCTTAGTGAGACTTCTGTCCGAAGTATGCTTAATTATCGAGATCGCTCGTTTCGAGCAATTCAATGCGAGAAACACGTTATCTGGTGTTTTCACCACTCCACAGTGCGTATAATATGCAGAACCGGCGATATCTTGGTTTTCGTGGGGTTTCAAGCTGAGATATGCATTTTCTGCGATAATCTTGGTGAGACTTCTGTCCGAAGTATGAAGAATCATCGAGATCGCTCTATTCGAGCTATCTAATGCGAGAAACACGTTTTCAGGGGGTTTTAACCACTCCACAGTGCGTTCGATATGCTGAACACAGCGATATCTTGGTTTTCGTGGGATTTCAAGCTGAGATATGCATTTTTTACGATAATTTTGGTGAGACTTCTGTCCGAAGTATGCAGAAGCGTCGAGATCGCTCGTTTCGAGCTATTTAATGCGAGAAACACGTTATCTGGTGTTTTCACCACTCCACAGTGCGTTTGATATGCAGAACCGGCGATATCTTGGTTTTCGTGGGGTTTCAAGTTGAGATATGCATTTTCTGCGATAATCTTAGTGAGACTTCTGTCCGAAGTATGCTGAATCATCGAGATCGCTCTTTTCGAGCTAGTTAGTGCGAGAAACACGTTATCTGGTGTTTTCACCACTCCACAGTGCGTTTGATATGCAGAACAGTACATATCTTGGTTTTCGTGGGGTTTCAAGCTGAGATATGCATTTTCTGCGATAATCTTGGTGAGACTTCTGTCCGAAGTATGCAGAATCATCGAGATCGCTCTTTTCGAGCTAGTTAGTGCGAGAAACACGTTATCTGGTGTTTTCACCACTCCACAGTGCGTTTGATATGCAGAACCGGCGATATCTTGGTTTTCGTGGGGTTTCATGCTGAGATATGCATTTTCTGCGATAATCTTGGTGAGACTTCTGTCCGAAGTATGCTGAAACATCGAGATCGCTCTTTTCGAGCTAGATAATGCGAGAAAAAACTTATCCGCTGTTTTCACCACTCCACAGTGCGTTTGATATGCTGAACCAGCGATATCTTGGCTTTCGTGGGGTTTCAAGCTGAGATATGCATTTTTTACGATAATCTTGGTGAGACTTCTGTCCGAAGTATGAAGAATCATCGAGATCGCTCTATTCGAGCTATTTAATGCGAGAAACACGTTTTCTGGGGTTTTCACCACTCCACAGTGCGTTTGATATGCAGAACACAGCGATATCTTGGTTTTCGTGGGGTTTCAAGCTGAGATATGCATTTTTTTCGGTAATTTTGGTGAGCCTTCTGTCCGAAGTATGCTTAATTATCGAGATCGCTCGTTTGGAGCTATTCAATGCGAGAAACACGTTATCTGGTGTTTTCACCACTCCACAGTGCGTATGATGTGCAGAACCGGAGATAACTCGGTTTTCGTCGGGTTTCAAGCTGAGATATGCATTTTCTACGATAATCTTGGTGACACTTCTGTCAGAAGTATGCAGAATCTTCGAGAACGCTCTTTTCGAGCTACTTATTGCTACAAACACGTTATCCGGTGTTTTCAGCACTCTACAGTGCGTTTGATATGCAGAACCAGCGATATCTTGATTTTCGTGAGGTTTCGAGCTGAGATATGCATTTTCTGCGATAATATTGGTGAGACTTCAGTCAGAAGTGTGCAGAATCATCTAGATCGCTCTTTTCGAGCTACTTAATGCACGAAACACGTTTTCTGGTGTTTTCACCACTCCACAGTACGTTTGACATGCAGAACCGGAGATATCTTGGTTTCGGTCGCGTTTCAAGCTGAGATATGCATTTTCTACGATAATCCTGGTGAGACTTCTGTCAGAAGTATGCAGAATCTTCGAGAACGCTCTTTTCGAGCTACTTAATGCGCGAAACACGTTTTCTGGTGTTTTCACCACTCCACGGTACGTTTGAAGTGCAGAACCAGCGACATCTTGGTTTTCGTGGGGTATCAAGCTGAGATATGCATTTTTTACGATAATTTTGGTGAGATTTCTGTCCGAAGTATGCAGAATCATCGAGATCGCTCGTTTCGAGCTATTTAATGCGAGAAACACGTTATCTGGTGTTTTCACCACTCCACAGTTCGTTGGATATGCAGAACAGTAGATATCCTGGTTTTCGTGGGGTTTCAAGCTGAGATATGCATTTTCTACGATAAGCTTGGTGAAACATCTGTCCGAAGTATGCCGAAACGTCGAGAGCGCTCTTTTCGAGCTATTTATTGCGAGAAACACGTTCTCTGGTTGTTTTCACCACTCCACAGTGCGTTTGATATACAGAACAGTAGATATCCTGGTTTTCGTGGGGTTTCAAGCAGAGATATGCATTTTCTGCGATAATCTTGGTGAGACTTCTGTTAGAAGTATGCAGAATCATCGAGATCGCTCTTTTCGAGCTATTTATTGCGAGAAACACGTTCTCTGGTTGTTTTCACCACTCCACAGTGCGTTTGATATGCAGAACAGTAGATATCCTGGTTTTCGTGGGGTTTCAAGCAGAGATATGCATTTTCTGCGATAAGCTTGGTGAGACTTCTGTTAGAAGTATGCAGAATCATCGAGATCGCACGTTTCGAGCTATTTAATGCGAGAAACACGTTATCTGGTGTTTTCACCACTCCACAGTGCGTTGGATATGCAGAACCGGTGATATTTTGGTTTTCGTCGGGTTTCAAGCTGAGAAATGCATTTTCTACGATAAGCTTGGTGAAACATCTGTCCGAAGTATGCAGAAACGTCGAGAGCGCTCTTTTCGTGCTATTTAATGCGAGAAACACGTTTTCTGGGGTTTTCACCACTCCACAGTTCGTTGGATATGCAGAACAGTAGATATCCTGGTTTTCGTGGGGTTTCAAGCAGAGATATGCATTTTCTGCGATAATCTTGGTGAGACTTCTGTTAGAAGTATGCAGAATCATCGAGATCGCTCGTTTCGAGCTATTTAATGCGAGAAACACGTTAACTGGTGTTTTCACCACTCCACAGTGCGTTGGATATGCAGAACCGGAGATATTTTGGTTTTCGTCGGGTTTCAAGCTGAGATATGCATTTTCTGCGATAATCTTGTTAAGACTTCTGTCCGAAGTATGCAGAAACATCGAGAGCGCTCTTTTCGAGCTATTTAATGCGAGAAACACGTTATCTGGTGTTTTCACCACTCCACAGTGCGTTTGATAATGCAGAACCGGCGACATCTTTGATTTCGTCGGGGTTCAAGCTGAGATATGCATTTTCTACGATAATCTTGGTGACATTTCTGTCCGAAGTATGCAGAATCATCGAGATCGGGCTTTTCGAGCTATTTAATGCGAGAAACACGTTCTGTGGTTGTTTTCACCACTCCACAGTGCGTTTGATATGCATACCCGGCAACATCTTGATTTTCGTGAGGTTTCGATCTGAGATATGCATTTTCTGCGATAATATTGGTGAGACTTCAGTCAGAAGTATGCAGAATCATCTAGATCGCTCTTCTCGAACTACTTAATGCACGAAACACGTTTTCTGGTGTTTTCACCACTCCACAGTGCGTTTGATATGCAGAACAGGCGATATCTTGATTTTCGAGGTGTTTCCAGCTGAGATATGCATTTTCTGCGATAATCTTGGTGGGTCTTTTGTCAGAAGTATGCAGAATCATCTAGATCGCTCTTTTCGAGCTACTTAATGCACGAAACACGTTTTCTGGTGTTTTCACCACTCCACGATACGTTTGATATGTAGAACCGGAGATAACTCGGTTTTCGTCGGGTTTCAAGCTGAGATATGCATTTTCTACGATAATCTTGGTGACACTTCTGTCAGAAGTATGCAGGATCTTCGAGAACGCTCTTTTCGAGCTACTTGTTGCGACAAACACGTTATCTGGTGTTTTCAGCACTCCACAGTGCGTTTGATATGCAGAACCAGCGATATCTTGGTTTTCGTGGGGTTTCAAGCTGAGATATGCATTTTTTACGATAATTTTGGTTAGATTTCTGTCCGAAGTATGCAGAATCATCGAGATCGCTCGTTTCGAGCTATTTAATGCGAGAAACACGTTATCTGGTGTTTTCACCACTCCACAGTTCGATGGATATGCAGAACAGTAGATATCCTGGTTTTCGTGGGGTTTCAAGCAGAGATATGCATTTTCTGCGATAAGCTTGGTGAGACTTCTGTTAGAAGTATGCAGAATCATCGAGATCGCACGTTTCGAGCTATTTAATGCGTGAAACACGTTATCTGGTGTTTTCACCACTCCACAGTGCGTTGGATATGCAGAACCGGTGATATTTTGGTTTTCGTACGGGTTTCAAGCTGAGAAATGCATTTTCTACGATAAGCTTGGTGAAACATCTGTCCGAAGTATGCAGAAACGTCGAGAGCGCTCTTTTCGTGCTATTTAATGCGAGAAACACGTTTTCTGGGGTTTTCACCACTCCACAGTTCGTTGGATATGCAGAACAGTAGATATCCTGGTTTTCGTGGGGTTTCAAGCAGAGATATGCATTTTCTGCGATAATCTTGGTGAGACTTCTGTTAGAAGTATGCAGAATTATCGAGATCGCTCGTTTCGAGCTATTTAATGCGAGAAACACGTTATCTGGTGTTTTCACCACTCCACAGTGCGTTGGATATGCAGAACCGGAGATATTTTGGTTTTCGTCGGGTTTCAAGCTGAGATATGCATTTTCTGTGATAATCTTGTTAAGACTTCTGTCCGAAGTATGCAGAAACATAGAGAGCGCTCTTTTCGAGCTATTTAATGCGAGAAACACGTTATATGGTGTTTTCACCACTTCACAGTGCGTTTGATAATGCAGAACCGGCGACATCTTTGATTTCGTCGGGGTTCAAGCTGAGATATGCATTTTCTACGATAATCTTGGTGAGACTTCGGTCAGAAGTATGCAGAATCATCGGGATCGGCCTTTTCGAGCTATTTAATGCGAGAAACACGTTCTCTGGTTGTTTTCACCACTCCACAGTGCGTTTGATATGCAGAACCGGCGATATCTTGGTTTTCGTGGGGTTTCAAGCTGAGACATGCATTTTCTGCGATAATCTTAGTGAGACTTCTGTCCGAAGTATGCAGAAACGTCGAGAGCGCTCTTTTCGAGCTATTTAATGCGACAAACACGTTATCTGGTGTTTTCAGCACTCCACAGTGCGTTTGTTATGCAGAACCAGCGATATCTTGTTTTTCGTGGGGTTTCAAGCTGAGATATGCATTTTTTACGATAATTTTGGTGAGATTTCTGTCCGAAGTATGCAGAATCATCGAGATCGCTCGTTTCGAGCTATTTAATGCGAGAAACACGTTATCTGGTGTTTTCACCACTCCACAGTTCGATGGATAGGCAGAACAGTAGATATCCTGGTTTTCGTGGGGTTTCAAGCAGAGATATGCATTTTCTGCGATAAGCTTGGTGAGACTTCTGTTAGAAGTATGCAGAATCATCGAGATCGCACGTGTCTAGCTATTTAACGCGAGAAACACGTTATCTGGTGTTTTCACCACTCCACATTGCGTTGGATGTGCAGAACCGGTGATATTTTGGTTTTCGTCGGGTTTCAAGCTGAGAAATGCATTTTCTACGATAAGCTTGGTGAGACTTCTGTCAGAAGTATGCAGAATCATCGGGATCGGCCTTTTCGAGCTATTTAATGCGAGAAACACGTTCTCTGGTTGTTTTCACCACTCCACAGTGCGTTTGATATGCAGAACCGGCGATATCTTGGTTTTCGTGGGGTTTCAAGCTGAGACATGCATTTTCTGCGATAATCTTAGTGAGACTTCTGTCCGAAGTATGCGGAAACGTCGAGAGCGCTCTTTTCGAGCTATTTAATGCGAGAAACACGTTTTCTGGGGTTTTCACCACTCCACAGTTCGTTGGATACGCAGAACCGGAGATATCTTGGTTTTCGTGGGGTTTCAAGCTGAGATATGCATTTCCTGCGATAATCGTGGTGAGACTTCTGTCCGAAGTACGCTGAAACATCGAGATCGCTCTTTTCGAGCTAGTTAATGCGAGAAAAACCTTATCCGGTGTTTTCACCACTCCACAGTGCGTTTGACATGCAGAACCAGCGATATCATGAGTTCGTGGGGTTTCAAGCTGAGATATGCATTTTTTACGATAATCTTGGTGAGACTTCTGTCCCAAGTATGAAGAATCATCGAGATCGCTCGTTTCGAGCTATTTAATGCGAGAAACACGTTATCTGGTGTTTTCACCACTCCACAGTGCGTTTGATATGCAGAACCGGCGATATCTTGATTTTCGTGGTGTTTCCAGCTGACATATGCATTTTCTGCGATAATCTTGGTGGGTCTTTTGTCATTAGTATGCAGAATCATCTAGATCGCTCTTTTCGAGCTATTTAATGCGAGAAACACGTTATCTGGTGTTTTCACCACTCCACAGTGCGTTTGATATGCAGAACCGGCGATATCTTGATTTTCGAGGTGTTTCCAGCTGACATATGCATTTTCTGCGATAATCTTGGTGGGTCTTTTGTCATTAGTATGCAGAATCATCTAGATCGCTCTTTTCGAGCTGTTTAATGCGAGAAACACGTTATCTGATGTTTTCACCACTCCACAGTGCGTTTGATAATGCAGAACCGGCGATATCTTGGTTTTCGTGGGGTTTCAAGTTGAGATATGCATTTTCTGCGATAATCTTAGTGAGACTTCTGTCCGAAGTATGCTGAATCATCGAGATCGCTCTATTCGAGCTATTTAATGCGAGAAACACGTTTTCAGGGGGTTTTCACCACTCCACAGTGCGTTCGATATGCTGAACACAGCGATATCTTGGTTTTCGTGGGGTTTCAAGCTGAGATATGCATTTTTTACGATAATTTATGTGAGACTTCTGTCCGAAGTATGCAGAAGCATCGAGATCGCTCTTTTCGAGCTAGTTAGTGCGAGAAACACGTTATCTGGTGATTTCACCACTCCACAGTGCGGTTGATATGCAGAACAGTACATATCTTGGTTTTCGTGGGGTTTCAAGCTGAGATATGCATTTTCTGCGATAATCTTGTTGAGACTTCTGTCAGAAGTATGCAGAATCATCGAGATCGCTCGTTTCGAGCTATTTAATGCGCGAAACATGTTATCTGGTGTTTTCACCACTCCACAGTGCGTTGGATATGCAGAACCGGCGATATCTTGGTTTTCGTGGGGTTTCAAGCTGAGACATGCATTTTCTGCGATAATCTTAGTGAGACTTCTGTCCGAAGTATGCTTAATTATCGAGATCGCTCGTTTCGAGCAATTCAATGCGAGAAACACGTTATCTGGTGTTTTCACCACTCCACAGTGCGTATAATATGCAGAACCGGCGATATCTTGGTTTTCGTGGGGTTTCAAGCTGAGATATGCATTTTCTGCGATAATCTTGGTGAGACTTCTGTCCGAAGTATGAAGAATCATCGAGATCGCTCTATTCGAGCTATCTAATGCGAGAAACACGTTTTCAGGGGGTTTTAACCACTCCACAGTGCGTTCGATATGCTGAACACAGCGATATCTTGGTTTTCGTGGGATTTCAAGCTGAGATATGCATTTTTTACGATAATTTTGGTGAGACTTCTGTCCGAAGTATGCAGAAGCGTCGAGATCGCTCGTTTCGAGCTATTTAATGCGAGAAACACGTTATCTGGTGTTTTCACCACTCCACAGTGCGTTTGATATGCAGAACCGGCGATATCTTGGTTTTCGTGGGGTTTCAAGTTGAGATATGCATTTTCTGCGATAATCTTAGTGAGACTTCTGTCCGAAGTATGCTGAATCATCGAGATCGCTCTTTTCGAGCTAGTTAGTGCGAGAAACACGTTATCTGGTGTTTTCACCACTCCACAGTGCGTTTGATATGCAGAACAGTACATATCTTGGTTTTCGTGGGGTTTCAAGCTGAGATATGCATTTTCTGCGATAATCTTGGTGAGACTTCTGTCCGAAGTATGCAGAATCATCGAGATCGCTCTTTTCGAGCTAGTTAGTGCGAGAAACACGTTATCTGGTGTTTTCACCACTCCACAGTGCGTTTGATATGCAGAACCGGCGATATCTTGGTTTTCGTGGGGTTTCATGCTGAGATATGCATTTTCTGCGATAATCTTGGTGAGACTTCTGTCCGAAGTATGCTGAAACATCGAGATCGCTCTTTTCGAGCTAGATAATGCGAGAAAAAACTTATCCGCTGTTTTCACCACTCCACAGTGCGTTTGATATGCAGAACCAGCGATATCTTGGCTTTCGTGGGGTTTCAAGCTGAGATATGCATTTTTTACGATAATCTTGGTGAGACTTCTGTCCGAAGTATGAAGAATCATCGAGATCGCTCTATTCGAGCTATTTAATGCGAGAAACACGTTTTCTGGGGTTTTCACCACTCCACAGTGCGTTTGATATGCAGAACACAGCGATATCTTGGTTTTCGTGGGGTTTCAAGCTGAGATATGCATTTTTTTCGGTAATTTTGGTGAGACTTCTGTCCGAAGTATGCTTAATTATCGAGATCGCTCGTTTGGAGCTATTCAATGCGAGAAACACGTTATCTGGTGTTTTCACCACTCCACAGTGCGTATGATGTGCAGAACCGGCGATATCTTGGTTTTCGTGGTGTTTCAAGCTGAGATATGCATTTTCTGCGATAATCTTGGTGAGACTTCTGTCCGAAGTATGCAGAATCAACGAGATCGCTCTTTTCGAGCTAGTTAATGCGAGAAACACGTTATCTGGTGTTTTCACCACTTCACAGTATGTTGGATATGCAGAACCGGAGATATTTTGGTTTTCGTCGGGTTTCAAGCTGAGATATGCATTTACTACGATAAGCTTGGTGAAACATCTGTCCGAAGTATGCAGAAACATCGAGAGCGCTCTTTTCGAGCTATTTAATGTGAGAAACACGTTATCTGGTGTTTTCACCACTCCACAGTGCGTTTGATAATGCAGACCCGGCGACATCTTTGATTTCGTCGGGGTTCAAGCTGAGATATGCATTTTCTACGATAATCTTGGTGAGACTTCTGTCAGAAGTATGCAGAATCATCGGGATCGGCCTTTTCGAGCTATTTAATGCGAGAAACACGTTCTCTGGTTGTTTTCACCACTCCACAGTGCGTTTGATATGCAGAACCGGGAACATCTTGATTTTCGTGAGGTTGCGAGCGGTGATATGCATTTTCTGCGATAATATTGGTGAGACTTCAGTCAGAAGTATGCAGAATCATCTAGATCGCTCTTTTCGAGCTATTTAATGCGAGAAACACGTTTTCTGGGGTTTTCACCACTCCACAGTGCGTTTGATATGCAGAACCGGCGATATCTTGGTTTTCGTGGGGTTTCAAGCTGAGACATGCATTTTCTGCGATAATCTTAGTGAGACTTCTGTCCGAAGTATGCAGAAACGTCGAGAGCGCTCTTTTCGAGCTGTTTAATGTGAGAAACACGTTTTCTGGGGTTTTCACCACTCCACAGTTCGATGGATATGCAGAACCGGAGATATCTTGGTTTTCGTGGGGTTTCAAGCTGAGATATGCATTTCCTGCGATAATCTTGGTGAGACTTCTGTCCGAAGTATGCTGAAACATCGAGATCGCTCTTTTCGAGCTAGTTAATGCGAGAAAAACCTTATCCGGTGTTTTCACCACTCCATAGTGCGTTTGATATGCAGAACCAGCGATATCTTGAGTTCGTGGGGTTTCAAGCTGAGATATGCATTTTTTACGATAATCTTGGTGAGACTTCTGTCCGAAGTATGAAGAATCATCGAGATCGCTCTATTCGAGCTATTTAATGCGAGAAACACGTTTTCAGGGGGTTTTCACCACTCCACAGTGCGTTCGATATGCTGAACACAGCGATATCTTGGTTTTCGTGGGGTTTCAAGCTGAGATATGCATTTTTTACGATAATTTATGTGAGACTTCTGTCCGAAGTATGCAGAAGCATCGAGATCGCTCTTTTCGAGCTAGTTAGTGCGAGAAACACGTTATCTGGTGATTTCACCACTCCACAGTGCGGTTGATATGCAGAACAGTACATATCTTGGTTTTCGTGGGGTTTCAAGCTGAGATATGCATTTTCTGCGATAATCTTGTTGAGACTTCTGTCAGAAGTATGCAGAATCATCGAGATCGCTCGTTTCGAGCTATTTAATGCGCGAAACATGTTATCTGGTGTTTTCACCACTCCACAGTGCGTTGGATATGCAGAACCGGCGATATCTTGGTTTTCGTGGGGTTTCAAGCTGAGACATGCATTTTCTGCGATAATCTTAGTGAGACTTCTGTCCGAAGTATGCTTAATTATCGAGATCGCTCGTTTCGAGCAATTCAATGCGAGAAACACGTTATCTGGTGTTTTCACCACTCCACAGTGCGTATAATATGCAGAACCGGCGATATCTTGGTTTTCGTGGGGTTTCAAGCTGAGATATGCATTTTCTGCGATAATCTTGGTGAGACTTCTGTCCGAAGTATGAAGAATCATCGAGATCGCTCTATTCGAGCTATCTATTGCGAGAAACACGTTTTCAGGGGGTTTTCACCACTCCACAGTGCGTTCGATATGCTGAACACAGCGATATCTTGGTTTTCGTGGGATTTCAAGCTGAGATATGCATTTTTTACGATAATTTTGGTGAGACTTCTGTCCGAAGTATGCAGAAGCGTCGAGATCGCTCGTTTCGAGCTATTTAATGCGAGAAACACGTTATCTGGTGTTTTCACCACTCCACAGTGCGTTTGATATGCAGAACCGGCGATATCTTGGTTTTCGTGGGGTTTCAAGTTGAGATATGCATTTTCTGCGATAATCTTAGTGAGACTTCTGTCCGAAGTATGCTGAATCATCGAGATCGCTCTTTTCGAGCTAGTTAGTGCGAGAAACACGATATCTGGTGTTTTCACCACTCCACAGTGCGTTTGATATGCAGAACAGTACATATCTTGGTTTTCGTGGGGTTTCAAGCTGAGATATGCATTTTCTGCGATAATCTTGGTGAGACTTCTGTCCGAAGTATGCAGAATCATCGAGATCGCTCTTTTCGAGCTAGTTAGTGCGAGAAACACGTTATCTGGTGTTTTCACCACTCCACAGTGCGTTTGATATGCAGAACCGGCGATATCTTGGTTTTCGTGGGGTTTCATGCTGAGATATGCATTTTCTGCGATAATCTTGGTGAGACTTCTGTCCGAAGTATGCTGAAACATCGAGATCGCTCTTTTCGAGCTAGATAATGCGAGAAAAAACTTATCCGCTGTTTTCACCACTCCACAGTGCGTTTGATATGCAGAACCAGCGATATCTTGGCTTTCGTGGGGTTTCAAGCTGAGATATGCATTTTTTACGATAATCTTGGTGAGACTTCTGTCCGAAGTATGAAGAATCATCGAGATCGCTCTATTCGAGCTATTTAATGCGAGAAACACGTTTTCTGGGGTTTTCACCACTCCACAGTGCGTTTGATATGCAGAACACAGCGATATCTTGGTTTTCGTGGGGTTTCAAGCTGAGATATGCATTTTTTTCGGTAATTTTGGTGAGACTTCTGTCCGAAGTATGCTTAATTATCGAGATCGCTCGTTTGGAGCTATTCAATGCGAGAAACACGTTATCTGGTGTTTTCACCACTCCACAGTGCGTATGATGTGCAGAACCGGCGATATCTTGGTTTTCGTGGTGTTTCAAGCTGAGATATGCATTTTCTGCGATAATCTTGGTGAGACTTCTGTCCGAAGTATGCAGAATCAACGAGATCGCTCTTTTCGAGCTAGTTAATGCGAGAAACACGTTATCTGGTGTTTTCACCACTTCACAGTATGTTGGATATGCAGAACCGGAGATATTTTGGTTTTCGTCGGGTTTCAAGCTGAGATATGCATTTACTACGATAAGCTTGGTGAAACATCTGTCCGAAGTATGCAGAAACATCGAGAGCGCTCTTTTCGAGCTATTTAATGCGAGAAACACGTTTTCTGGGGTTTTCACCACTCCACAGTTCGTTGGATATGCAGAACAGTAGATATCTTGGTTTTCGTGGGGTTTCAAGCAGAGATATGCATTTTCTGCGGTAATCTTGGTGAGACTTCTGTCCAAAGTATGCTGAATCATCGAGATCGCTCTTTTCGAGCTAGTTAGTGCGAGAAACACGTTATCTGGTGTTTTCACCACTCCACAGTGCGTTTGATATGCAGAACAGTAGATATCTTGGTTTTCGTGGCGTTTCAAGCTGAGATATGCATTTTCTGCGATAATCTTGTTGAGACTTCTGTCCGAAGTATGCAGAATCATCGAGATCGCTCGTTTCGAGCTACTTAATGCGCGAAACACGTTTTCTGGTGTTTTCACCACTCCACAGTGCGTTTGATATGCAGAACCGGCGACATCTTGGTTTTCGTGGGGTTTCAAGCTGAGATATGCATTTTCTGCGATAATCTTGGTGAGACTTCTGTCCGAAGTATGCAGAATCATCGAGATCGCTCGTTTCGAGCTATTTAATGCGCGAAACATGTTATCTGGTGTTTTCACCACTCCACAGTGCGTTGGATATGCAGAACCGCAGATATTTTGGTTTTCGTGGGGTTTCAAGCTGAGATATGCATTTTCTGCGATAATCTTAGTGAGACTTCTGTCCGAAGTATGCTTAATTATCGAGATCGCTCGTTTCGAGCAATTCAACGCGAGAAACACGTTATCTGCTGTTTTCACCACTCCACAGTGCGTATGATATGCAGAACCGGCGATATCTTGGTTTTCGTGGGGTTTCAAGCTGAGATATGCATTTTCTGCGATAATCTTGGTGAGACTTCTGTCCGAAGTATGCTGAAACATCGAGATCGCTCTTTTCGAGCTAGTTAATGCGAGAAAAACCTTATCCGGTGTTTTCACCACTCCACAGTGCGTTCGATAAGCTGAACACAGCGATATCTTGGTTTTCGTGGGGTTTCAAGCTGAGATATGCATTTTTTACGATAATTTTGGTGAGACTTCTGTCCGAAGTATGCAGAAGCGTCGAGATCGCTCGTTTCGAGCTATTTAATGCGAGAAACACGTTATCTGGTGTTTTCACCACTCCACAGTGCGTTTGATATGCAGAACCGGCGATATCTTGGTTTTCGTGGGGTTTCAAGCTGAGATATGCATTTTCTGCGATAATCTTAGTGAGACTTCTGTCCGAAGTATGCTGAATCATCGAGATCGCTCTTTTCGAGCTAGTTAGTGCGAGAAACACGTTATCTGGTGTTTTCACCACTCCACAGTGCGTTTGATATGCAGAACCGGCGATATCTTGGTTTTCGTGGGGTTTCAAGCTGAGTTATGCATTTTCTGCGATAATCTTGGTGAGACTTCTGTCCGAAGTATGCTGAAACATCGAGATCGCTCTTTTCGAGCTAGTTAATGCGAGAAAAAACTTATCCGCTGTTTTCACCACTCCACAGTGCGTTTGATATGCAGAACCGGCGATATCTTGGCTTTCGTGGGGTTTCAAGCTGAGATACGCATTTTTTACGATAATCTTGGTGAGACTTCTGTCCGAAGTATGAAGAATCATCGAGATCGCTCTATTCGAGCTATCTAATGCGAGAAACACGTTTTCAGGGGGTTTTCACCACTCCACAGTGCGTTCGATATGCTGAACACAGCGATATCTTGGTTTTCGTGGGGTTTCAAGCTGAGATATGCATTTTCTGCGATACTCTTAGTGAGACTTCTGTCCGAAGTATGCTGAATCATCGAGATCGCTCTTTACGAGCTAGTTAGTGCGAGAAACACGTTATCTGGTGTTTTCACCACTCCACAGTGCGTTTGATATGCAGAACAGTACATATCTTGGTTTTCGTGGGGTTTCAAGCTGAGATATGCATTTTCTGCGATAATCTTAGTGAGACTTCTGTCCGAAGTATGCTGAATCTTCGAGATCGCTCTTTTCGAGCTAGTTAGTGCGAGAAACACGTTATCTGGAGTTTTAACCAATCCACAGTGCGTTTGATATGCAGAACCGGCGATATCTTGGTTTTCGTGGGGTTTCAAGCTGAGATATGCATTTTCTGCGATAATCTTGGTGAGACTTCTGTCCGAAGTATGCTGAAACATCGAGATCGCTCTTTTCGAGCTAGATAATGCGAGAATAAACTTATCCGCTGTTTTCACCACTCCACAGTGCGTTTGATATGCAGAACCAGCGATATCTTGGCTTTCGTGGGGTTTCAAGCTGAGATATGCATTTTTTACGGTAATTTTGGTGAGACTTCTGTCCGAAGTATGCTTAATTATCGAGATCGCTCGTTTGGAGCTATTCAATGCGAGAAACACGTTATCTGGTGTTTTCACAACTCCACAGTGCGTATGATGTGCAGAATCGGCGATATCTTGGTTTTCGTGGTGTTTCAAGCTGAGATATGCATTTTCTGCGATAATCTTGGTGAGACTTCTGTCCGAAGTATGCAGAATCAACGAGATCGCTCTTTTCGAGCTTGTTAATGCGAGAAACACGTTATCTGGTGTTTTCACCACTCCACAGTATGTTGGATATGCAGAACCGGAGATATTTTGGTTTTCGTCGGGTTTCAAGCTGAGATGTGCATTTACTACGATAAGCTTGGTGAAACATCTGTCCGAAGTATGCAGAAACATCGAGAGCGCTCTTTTCGAGCTATTTAATGCGAGAATCACGTTTTCTGGGGTTTTCACCACTCCACAGTTCGTTGGATATGCAGAACAGTAGATATCTTGGTTTTCGTGGGGTTTCAGGCAGAGATATGCATTTTCTGCGATAATCTTGTTGAGACTTCTGTCCGAAGTATGCAGAATCATCGAGATCGCCCGTTTCGAGCTATTTAATGCGAGAAACACGTTATCTGGTGTTTTCACCACTCCACAGTGCGTTTGATATGCAGAACCAGCGATATTTTGGCTTTCGTGGGGTTTCAAGCTGAGATATGCATTTTTTACGATAATCTTGGTGAGACTTCTGTCCGAAGTATGAAGAATCATCGAGATCGCTCTATTCGAGCTATTTAATGCGAGAAACACGTTTTCTGGGGTTTTTACCACTCCACAGTGCGTTTGATATGCAGAACACAGCGATATCTTGGTTTTCGTGGGGTTTCAAGCTGAGATATGCATTTTCTGCGATAATCTTAGTGAGACTTCTGTCCGAAGTATGCTGAATCATCAAGATCGCTCTTTTCGAGCTAGTTAGTGCGAGAAACACGTTATCTGGTGTTTTCACCACTCCACAGTGCGTTTGATATCCAGAACAGTACATATCTTGGTTTTCGTGGGGTTTCAAGCTGAGATATGCATTTTCTGCGATAATCTTAGTGAGACTTCTGTCCGAAGTATGCCTGAATCATCGAGATCGCTCTTTTCGAGCTGGTTAGTGCGAGAAACACGTTATCTGGTGTTTTCACCACTCCACAGTGCGTTTGATATGCAGAACCGGCGATATCTTGGTTTTCGTGGGGTTTCAAGCTGAGATATGCATTTTTTACGATAATCTTGGTGAGACTTCTGTCCGAAGTATGAAGAATCATCGAGATCGCTCTATTCGAGCTATTTAATGCGAGAAACACGTTATCTGGTGTTTTCACCACTCCACAGTGCGTTTGATATGCAGAACCGGCGATATCTTGGTTTACGTGGGGTTTCAAGCTGAGATATGCATTTTCTGCGATAATCTTGGTGAGACTTCTGTCCGAAGTATGCTGAAACATCGAGATCGCTCTTTTCGAGCTAGTTAATGCGAGAAAAAACTTATCCGCTCTTTTCACCACTCCACAGTGCGTTTGATATGCAGAACCAGCGATATCTTGGCTTTCGTGGGGTTTCAAGCTGAGATATGCATTTTTTACGATAATCTTGGTGAGACTTCTGTCCGAAGTATGAAGAATCATCGAGATCGCTCTATTCGAGCTATTTAATGCGAGAAACTCGTTTTCTGGGGTTTTCACCACTCCACAGTTCGTTGGATATGCAGAACCGGAGATATCTTGGTTTTCGTGGGGTTTCAAGCTGAGATATGCATTTTTTACGATAATCTTGGTGAGACTTCTGTCCGAAGTATGCTTAATTATCGAGATCGCTCGTTTCGAGCTATTCAATGCGAGAAACGCGTTATCTGGTGTTTTCACCACTCCACAGTATGTTGGATATGCAGAACCGGAGATATTTTGGTTTTCGTCGGGTTTCAAGCTGAGATATGCATTTTCTGCGATAATCTTGGTGAGACTTCTGTCCGAAGTATGCTGAATCATCGAGATCGCTCTTTTCGAGCTAGTTAGTGCGAGAAACACGTTATCTGGTATTTTCACCACTCCACAGTGCGCTTGATATGCAGAACAGTAGATATCTTGGTTTTCGTGGGGTTTCAAGCTGAGATATGCATTTTCTGCGATAATCTTGGTGAGACTTCTGTCCGAAGTATGCTGAAACATCGAGATCGCTCTTTTCGAGCTAGTTAATGCGAGAAAAACCTTATCCGGTGTTTTCACCACTCCACAGTGCGTTCGATAAGCTGAACACAGCGATATCTTGGTTTTCGTGGGGTTTCAAGCTGAGATATGCATTTTTTACGATAATTTTGGTGAGACTTCTGTCCGAAGTATGCAGAAGCGTCGAGATCGCTCGTTTCGAGCTATTTAATGCGAGAAACACGTTATCTGGTGTTTTCACCACTCCACAGTGCGTTTGATATGCAGAACCGGCGATATCTTGGTTTTCGTGGGGTTTCAAGCTGAGATATGCATTTTCTGCGATAATCTTAGTGAGACTTCTGTCCGAAGTATGCTGAATCATCGAGATCGCTCTTTTCGAGCTAGTTAGTGCGAGAAACACGTTATCTGGTGTTTTCACCACTCCACAGTGCGTTTGATATGCAGAACCGGCGATATCTTGGTTTTCGTGGGGTTTCAAGCTGAGTTATGCATTTTCTGCGATAATCTTGGTGAGACTTCTGTCCGAAGTATGCTGAAACATCGAGATCGCTCTTTTCGAGCTAGTTAATGCGAGAAAAAACTTATCCGCTGTTTTCACCACTCCACAGTGCGTTTGATATGCAGAACCGGCGATATCTTGGCTTTCGTGGGGTTTCAAGCTGAGATACGCATTTTTTACGATAATCTTGGTGAGACTTCTGTCCGAAGTATGAAGAATCATCGAGATCGCTCTATTCGAGCTATCTAATGCGAGAAACACGTTTTCAGGGGGTTTTCACCACTCCACAGTGCGTTCGATATGCTGAACACAGCGATATCTTGGTTTTCGTGGGGTTTCAAGCTGAGATATGCATTTTCTGCGATACTCTTAGTGAGACTTCTGTCCGAAGTATGCTGAATCATCGAGATCGCTCTTTACGAGCTAGTTAGTGCGAGAAACACGTTATCTGGTGTTTTCACCACTCCACAGTGCGTTTGATATGCAGAACAGTACATATCTTGGTTTTCGTGGGGTTTCAAGCTGAGATATGCATTTTCTGCGATAATCTTAGTGAGACTTCTGTCCGAAGTATGCTGAATCTTCGAGATCGCTCTTTTTGAGCTAGTTAGTGCGAGAAACACGTTATCTGGAGTTTTAACCACTCCACAGTGCGTTTGATATGCAGAACCGGCGATATCTTGGTTTTCGTGGGGTTTCAAGCTGAGATATGCATTTTCTGCGATAATCTTGGTGAGACTTCTGTCCGAAGTATGCTGAAACATCGAGATCGCTCTTTTCGAGCTAGATAATGCGAGAATAAACTTATCCGCTGTTTTCACCACTCCACAGTGCGTTTGATATGCAGAACCAGCGATATCTTGGCTTTCGTGGGGTTTCAAGCTGAGATATGCATTTTTTACGGTAATTTTGGTGAGACTTCTGTCCGAAGTATGCTTAATTATCGAGATCGCTCGTTTGGAGCTATTCAATGCGAGAAACACGTTATCTGGTGTTTTCACAACTCCACAGTGCGTATGATGTGCAGAATCGGCGATATCTTGGTTTTCGTGGTGTTTCAAGCTGAGATATGCATTTTCTGCGATAATCTTGGTGAGACTTCTGTCCGAAGTATGCAGAATCAACGAGATCGCTCTTTTCGAGCTTGTTAATGCGAGAAACACGTTATCTGGTGTTTTCACCACTCCACAGTATGTTGGATATGCAGAACCGGAGATATTTTGGTTTTCGTCGGGTTTCAAGCTGAGATGTGCATTTACTACGATAAGCTTGGTGAAACATCTGTCCGAAGTATGCAGAAACATCGAGAGCGCTCTTTTCGAGCTATTTAATGCGAGAATCACGTTTTCTGGGGTTTTCACCACTCCACAGTTCGTTGGATATGCAGAACAGTAGATATCTTGGTTTTCGTGGGGTTTCAGGCAGAGATATGCATTTTCTGCGATAATCTTGGTGAGACTTCTGTCCGAAGTATGCTGAATCATCGAGATCGCTCTTTTCGAGCTAGTTAGTGCGAGAAACACGTTATCTGGTGTTTTCACCACTCCACAGTGCGTTTGATATGCAGAGCAGTAGATATCTTGGTTTTCGTGGCGTTTCAAGCTGAGATATGCATTTTCTGCGATAATCTTGTTGAGACTTCTGTCCGAAGTATGCAGAATCATCGAGATCGCTCGTTTCGAGCTACTTAATGCGCTAAACACGTTTTCTGGTGTTTTCACCACTCCACAGTGCGTTTGATATGCAGAACCGGCGACATCTTGGTTTTCGTGGAGTTTCAAGCTGAGATATGCATTTTCTGCGATAATCTTGGTGAGACTTCTGTCCGAAGTATGCAGAATCATCGTGATCGCTCGTTTCGAGCTACTTAATGCGCGAGACACGTTTTCTGGTGTTTTCACCACTCCAGAGAGCGTTTCATATGCGGAACCGACGACATCTTGGTTTTCGTGGGGTTTCAAGCTGAGATATGCATTTTCTGCGATAATCTTGTTGAGACTTCTGTCCGAAGTATGCAGAATCATCGAGATCGCCCGTTTCGAGCTATTTAATGCGAGAAACACGTTATCTGGTGTTTTCACCACTCCACAGTGCGTTTGATATGCAGAACCAGCGATATTTTGGCTTTCGTGGGGTTTCAAGCTGAGATATGCATTTTTTACGATAATCTTGGTGAGACTTCTGTCCGAAGTATGAAGAATCATCGAGATCGCTCTATTCGAGCTATTTAATGCGAGAAACACGTTTTCTGGGGTTTTTACCACTCCACAGTGCGTTTGATATGCAGAACACAGCGATATCTTGGTTTTCGTGGGGTTTCAAGCTGAGATATGCATTTTCTGCGATAATCTTAGTGAGACTTCTGTCCGAAGTATGCTGAATCATCAAGATCGCTCTTTTCGAGCTAGTTAGTGCGAGAAACACGTTATCTGGTGTTTTCACCACTCCACAGTGCGTTTGATATCCAGAACAGTACATATCTTGGTTTTCGTGGGGTTTCAAGCTGAGATATGCATTTTCTGCGATACTCTTAGTGAGACTTCTGTCCGAAGTATGCTGAATCATCGAGATCGCTCTTTACGAGCTAGTTAGTGCGAGAAACACGTTATCTGGTGTTTTCACCACTCCACAGTGCGTTTGATATGCAGAACAGTACATATCTTGGTTTTCGTGGGGTTTCAAGCTGAGATATGCATTTTCTGCGATAATCTTAGTGAGACTTCTGTCCGAAGTATGCTGAATCTTCGAGATCGCTCTTTTCGAGCTAGTTAGTGCGAGAAACACGTTATCTGGAGTTTTAACCAATCCACAGTGCGTTTGATATGCAGAACCGGCGATATCTTGGTTTTCGTGGGGTTTCAAGCTGAGATATGCATTTTCTGCGATAATCTTGGTGAGACTTCTGTCCGAAGTATGCTGAAACATCGAGATCGCTCTTTTCGAGCTAGATAATGCGAGAATAAACTTATCCGCTGTTTTCACCACTCCACAGTGCGTTTGATATGCAGAACCAGCGATATCTTGGCTTTCGTGGGGTTTCAAGCTGAGATATGCATTTTTTACGGTAATTTTGGTGAGACTTCTGTCCGAAGTATGCTTAATTATCGAGATCGCTCGTTTGGAGCTATTCAATGCGAGAAACACGTTATCTGGTGTTTTCACAACTCCACAGTGCGTATGATGTGCAGAATCGGCGATATCTTGGTTTTCGTGGTGTTTCAAGCTGAGATATGCATTTTCTGCGATAATCTTGGTGAGACTTCTGTCCGAAGTATGCAGAATCAACGAGATCGCTCTTTTCGAGCTTGTTAATGCGAGAAACACGTTATCTGGTGTTTTCACCACTCCACAGTATGTTGGATATGCAGAACCGGAGATATTTTGGTTTTCGTCGGGTTTCAAGCTGAGATGTGCATTTACTACGATAAGCTTGGTGAAACATCTGTCCGAAGTATGCAGAAACATCGAGAGCGCTCTTTTCGAGCTATTTAATGCGAGAATCACGTTTTCTGGGGTTTTCACCACTCCACAGTTCGTTGGATATGCAGAACAGTAGATATCTTGGTTTTCGTGGGGTTTCAGGCAGAGATATGCATTTTCTGCGATAATCTTGTTGAGACTTCTGTCCGAAGTATGCAGAATCATCGAGATCGCCCGTTTCGAGCTATTTAATGCGAGAAACACGTTATCTGGTGTTTTCACCACTCCACAGTGCGTTTGATATGCAGAACCAGCGATATTTTGGCTTTCGTGGGGTTTCAAGCTGAGATATGCATTTTTTACGATAATCTTGGTGAGACTTCTGTCCGAAGTATGAAGAATCATCGAGATCGCTCTATTCGAGCTATTTAATGCGAGAAACACGTTTTCTGGGGTTTTTACCACTCCACAGTGCGTTTGATATGCAGAACACAGCGATATCTTGGTTTTCGTGGGGTTTCAAGCTGAGATATGCATTTTCTGCGATAATCTTAGTGAGACTTCTGTCCGAAGTATGCTGAATCATCAAGATCGCTCTTTTCGAGCTAGTTAGTGCGAGAAACACGTTATCTGGTGTTTTCACCACTCCACAGTGCGTTTGATATCCAGAACAGTACATATCTTGGTTTTCGTGGGGTTTCAAGCTGAGATATGCATTTTCTGCGATAATCTTAGTGAGACTTCTGTCCGAAGTATGCCTGAATCATCGAGATCGCTCTTTTCGAGCTGGTTAGTGCGAGAAACACGTTATCTGGTGTTTTCACCACTCCACAGTGCGTTTGATATGCAGAACCGGCGATATCTTGGTTTTCGTGGGGTTTCAAGCTGAGATATGCATTTTTTACGATAATCTTGGTGAGACTTCTGTCCGAAGTATGAAGAATCATCGAGATCGCTCTATTCGAGCTATTTAATGCGAGAAACACGTTATCTGGTGTTTTCACCACTCCACAGTGCGTTTGATATGCAGAACCGGCGATATCTTGGTTTACGTGGGGTTTCAAGCTGAGATATGCATTTTCTGCGATAATCTTGGTGAGACTTCTGTCCGAAGTATGCTGAAACATCGAGATCGCTCTTTTCGAGCTAGTTAATGCGAGAAAAAACTTATCCGCTCTTTTCACCACTCCACAGTGCGTTTGATATGCAGAACCAGCGATATCTTGGCTTTCGTGGGGTTTCAAGCTGAGATATGCATTTTTTACGATAATCTTGGTGAGACTTCTGTCCGAAGTATGAAGAATCATCGAGATCGCTCTATTCGAGCTATTTAATGCGAGAAACTCGTTTTCTGGGGTTTTCACCACTCCACAGTTCGTTGGATATGCAGAACCGGAGATATCTTGGTTTTCGTGGGGTTTCAAGCTGAGA
Organism: Anthophora plumipes; assembly: GCA_951804975.1. Taxonomy (NCBI): domain Eukaryota; kingdom Metazoa; phylum Arthropoda; class Insecta; order Hymenoptera; family Apidae; genus Anthophora; species Anthophora plumipes. The sequence goes on along the minus strand of CATORF010000132.1, from coordinate 1,939,961 downwards.
TATGCATTTTTTACGATAATCTTGGTGAGACTTCTGTCCGAAGTATGCTTAATTATCGAGATCGCTCGTTTCGAGCTATTCAATGCGAGAAACGCGTTATCTGGTGTTTTCACCACTCCACAGTATGTTGGATATGCAGAACCGGAGATATTTTGGTTTTCGTCGGGTTTCAAGCTGAGATATGCATTTTCTGCGATAATCTTGGTGAGACTTCTGTCCGAAGTATGCTGAATCATCGAGATCGCTCTTTTCGAGCTAGTTAGTGCGAGAAACACGTTATCTGGTATTTTCACCACTCCACAGTGCGCTTGATATGCAGAACAGTAGATATCTTGGTTTTCGTGGGGTTTCAAGCTGAGATATGCATTTTCTGCGATAATCTTGGTGAGACTTCTGTCCGAAGTATGCTGAAACATCGAGATCGCTCTTTTCGAGCTAGTTAATGCGAGAAAAACCTTATCCGGTGTTTTCACCACTCCACAGTGCGTTCGATAAGCTGAACACAGCGATATCTTGGTTTTCGTGGGGTTTCAAGCTGAGATATGCATTTTTTACGATAATTTTGGTGAGACTTCTGTCCGAAGTATGCAGAAGCGTCGAGATCGCTCGTTTCGAGCTATTTAATGCGAGAAACACGTTATCTGGTGTTTTCACCACTCCACAGTGCGTTTGATATGCAGAACCGGCGATATCTTGGTTTTCGTGGGGTTTCAAGCTGAGATATGCATTTTCTGCGATAATCTTAGTGAGACTTCTGTCCGAAGTATGCTGAATCATCGAGATCGCTCTTTTCGAGCTAGTTAGTGCGAGAAACACGTTATCTGGTGTTTTCACCACTCCACAGTGCGTTTGATATGCAGAACCGGCGATATCTTGGTTTTCGTGGGGTTTCAAGCTGAGTTATGCATTTTCTGCGATAATCTTGGTGAGACTTCTGTCCGAAGTATGCTGAAACATCGAGATCGCTCTTTTCGAGCTAGTTAATGCGAGAAAAAACTTATCCGCTGTTTTCACCACTCCACAGTGCGTTTGATATGCAGAACCGGCGATATCTTGGCTTTCGTGGGGTTTCAAGCTGAGATACGCATTTTTTACGATAATCTTGGTGAGACTTCTGTCCGAAGTATGAAGAATCATCGAGATCGCTCTATTCGAGCTATCTAATGCGAGAAACACGTTTTCAGGGGGTTTTCACCACTCCACAGTGCGTTCGATATGCTGAACACAGCGATATCTTGGTTTTCGTGGGGTTTCAAGCTGAGATATGCATTTTCTGCGATACTCTTAGTGAGACTTCTGTCCGAAGTATGCTGAATCATCGAGATCGCTCTTTACGAGCTAGTTAGTGCGAGAAACACGTTATCTGGTGTTTTCACCACTCCACAGTGCGTTTGATATGCAGAACAGTACATATCTTGGTTTTCGTGGGGTTTCAAGCTGAGATATGCATTTTCTGCGATAATCTTAGTGAGACTTCTGTCCGAAGTATGCTGAATCTTCGAGATCGCTCTTTTTGAGCTAGTTAGTGCGAGAAACACGTTATCTGGAGTTTTAACCACTCCACAGTGCGTTTGATATGCAGAACCGGCGATATCTTGGTTTTCGTGGGGTTTCAAGCTGAGATATGCATTTTCTGCGATAATCTTGGTGAGACTTCTGTCCGAAGTATGCTGAAACATCGAGATCGCTCTTTTCGAGCTAGATAATGCGAGAATAAACTTATCCGCTGTTTTCACCACTCCACAGTGCGTTTGATATGCAGAACCAGCGATATCTTGGCTTTCGTGGGGTTTCAAGCTGAGATATGCATTTTTTACGGTAATTTTGGTGAGACTTCTGTCCGAAGTATGCTTAATTATCGAGATCGCTCGTTTGGAGCTATTCAATGCGAGAAACACGTTATCTGGTGTTTTCACAACTCCACAGTGCGTATGATGTGCAGAATCGGCGATATCTTGGTTTTCGTGGTGTTTCAAGCTGAGATATGCATTTTCTGCGATAATCTTGGTGAGACTTCTGTCCGAAGTATGCAGAATCAACGAGATCGCTCTTTTCGAGCTTGTTAATGCGAGAAACACGTTATCTGGTGTTTTCACCACTCCACAGTATGTTGGATATGCAGAACCGGAGATATTTTGGTTTTCGTCGGGTTTCAAGCTGAGATGTGCATTTACTACGATAAGCTTGGTGAAACATCTGTCCGAAGTATGCAGAAACATCGAGAGCGCTCTTTTCGAGCTATTTAATGCGAGAATCACGTTTTCTGGGGTTTTCACCACTCCACAGTTCGTTGGATATGCAGAACAGTAGATATCTTGGTTTTCGTGGGGTTTCAGGCAGAGATATGCATTTTCTGCGATAATCTTGGTGAGACTTCTGTCCGAAGTATGCTGAATCATCGAGATCGCTCTTTTCGAGCTAGTTAGTGCGAGAAACACGTTATCTGGTGTTTTCACCACTCCACAGTGCGTTTGATATGCAGAGCAGTAGATATCTTGGTTTTCGTGGCGTTTCAAGCTGAGATATGCATTTTCTGCGATAATCTTGTTGAGACTTCTGTCCGAAGTATGCAGAATCATCGAGATCGCTCGTTTCGAGCTACTTAATGCGCTAAACACGTTTTCTGGTGTTTTCACCACTCCACAGTGCGTTTGATATGCAGAACCGGCGACATCTTGGTTTTCGTGGAGTTTCAAGCTGAGATATGCATTTTCTGCGATAATCTTGGTGAGACTTCTGTCCGAAGTATGCAGAATCATCGTGATCGCTCGTTTCGAGCTACTTAATGCGCGAGACACGTTTTCTGGTGTTTTCACCACTCCAGAGAGCGTTTCATATGCGGAACCGACGACATCTTGGTTTTCGTGGGGTTTCAAGCTGAGATATGCATTTTCTGCGATAATCTTGTTGAGACTTCTGTCCGAAGTATGCAGAATCATCGAGATCGCCCGTTTCGAGCTATTTAATGCGAGAAACACGTTATCTGGTGTTTTCACCACTCCACAGTGCGTTTGATATGCAGAACCAGCGATATTTTGGCTTTCGTGGGGTTTCAAGCTGAGATATGCATTTTTTACGATAATCTTGGTGAGACTTCTGTCCGAAGTATGAAGAATCATCGAGATCGCTCTATTCGAGCTATTTAATGCGAGAAACACGTTTTCTGGGGTTTTTACCACTCCACAGTGCGTTTGATATGCAGAACACAGCGATATCTTGGTTTTCGTGGGGTTTCAAGCTGAGATATGCATTTTCTGCGATAATCTTAGTGAGACTTCTGTCCGAAGTATGCTGAATCATCAAGATCGCTCTTTTCGAGCTAGTTAGTGCGAGAAACACGTTATCTGGTGTTTTCACCACTCCACAGTGCGTTTGATATCCAGAACAGTACATATCTTGGTTTTCGTGGGGTTTCAAGCTGAGATATGCATTTTCTGCGATAATCTTAGTGAGACTTCTGTCCGAAGTATGCCTGAATCATCGAGATCGCTCTTTTCGAGCTGGTTAGTGCGAGAAACACGTTATCTGGTGTTTTCACCACTCCACAGTGCGTTTGATATGCAGAACCGGCGATATCTTGGTTTTCGTGGGGTTTCAAGCTGAGATATGCATTTTTTACGATAATCTTGGTGAGACTTCTGTCCGAAGTATGAAGAATCATCGAGATCGCTCTATTCGAGCTATTTAATGCGAGAAACACGTTATCTGGTGTTTTCACCACTCCACAGTGCGTTTGATATGCAGAACCGGCGATATCTTGGTTTACGTGGGGTTTCAAGCTGAGATATGCATTTTCTGCGATAATCTTGGTGAGACTTCTGTCCGAAGTATGCTGAAACATCGAGATCGCTCTTTTCGAGCTAGTTAATGCGAGAAAAAACTTATCCGCTCTTTTCACCACTCCACAGTGCGTTTGATATGCAGAACCAGCGATATCTTGGCTTTCGTGGGGTTTCAAGCTGAGATATGCATTTTTTACGATAATCTTGGTGAGACTTCTGTCCGAAGTATGAAGAATCATCGAGATCGCTCTATTCGAGCTATTTAATGCGAGAAACTCGTTTTCTGGGGTTTTCACCACTCCACAGTTCGTTGGATATGCAGAACCGGAGATATCTTGGTTTTCGTGGGGTTTCAAGCTGAGATATGCATTTTTTACGATAATCTTGGTGAGACTTCTGTCCGAAGTATGCTTAATTATCGAGATCGCTCGTTTCGAGCTATTCAATGCGAGAAACGCGTTATCTGGTGTTTTCACCACTCCACAGTATGTTGGATATGCAGAACCGGAGATATTTTGGTTTTCGTCGGGTTTCAAGCTGAGATATGCATTTTCTGCGATAATCTTGGTGAGACTTCTGTCCGAAGTATGCTGAATCATCGAGATCGCTCTTTTCGAGCTAGTTAGTGCGAGAAACACGTTATCTGGTATTTTCACCACTCCACAGTGCGCTTGATATGCAGAACAGTAGATATCTTGGTTTTCGTGGGGTTTCAAGCTGAGATATGCATTTTCTGCGATAATCTTGTTGAGACTTCTGTCCGAAGTATGCAGAATCATCGAGATCGCTCGTTTCGAGCTACTTAATGCGCGAAACACGTTTTCTGGTGTTTTCACCACTCCACAGTGCGTTTGATATGCAGAACCGGCGACATCTTGGTTTTCGTGGGGTTTCAAGCTGAGATATGCATTTTCTGCGATAATCTTGTTGAGACTTCTGCCCGAAGTATGCAGAATCATCGAGATCGCACGTTTCGAGCTATTTAATGCGAGAAACACGTTATCTGGTGTTTTCACCACTCCACGGTACGTTTGATGTGCAGAACCGGAGATATATCGGTTTTCGTCGGGTTTCAAGCTGCGATATGCATTTTCTACGATAATCTTGGTGAGACTTCTGTCAGAAGTATGCTGAACCATCGAGATCGCTCTTTTCGAGCTAGTTAGTGCGAGAAACACGTTATCTGGTGTTTTCACCACTCCACAGTGCGTTTGATATGCAGAACAGTAGATATCTCGGTTTTCGTGGGGTTTCAAGCTGAGATATGCATTTTCTGCGATAATCTTGTTGAGACTTCTGTCCGAAGTTTGCAGAATCATCGAGATCGCTCGTTTCGAGCTATTTAATGCGAGAAACACGTTATCTGGTGTTTTCACCACTCCACAGTGCGTTGGATATGCAGAACCGCAGATATTTTGGTTTTTGTGGGGTTTCAAGCTGAGATATGCATTTTCTGCGATAATCTTAGTGAGACTTCTGTCCGAAGTATGCTTAATTATCGAGATCGCTCGTTTCGAGCAATTCAACGCGAGAAACACGTTATCTGCTGTTTTCACCACTCCACAGTGCGTATGATATGCAGAACCGGCGATATCTTGGTTTTCGAGGGGTTTCAAGCTGAGATATGCATTTTTTACGATAATCTTGGTGAGACTTCTGTCCGAAGTATGAAGAATCATCGAGATCGTTCTATTCGAGCTATTTAATGCGAGAAACACGTTATCTGGTGTTCTCACCACTCCACAGTGCGTTTGATATGCAGAACCGGCGATATCTTGGTTTTCGTGGGGTTTCAAGCTGAGTTATGCATTTTCTGCGATAATCTTGTTGAGACTTCTGTCCGAAGTATGCAGAATCATCGAGATCGCACGTTTCGAGCTATTTAATGCGAGAAACACGTTATCTGGTGTTTTCACCACTCCACGGTACGTTTGATGTGCAGAACCGGAGATATATCGGTTTTCGTCGGGTTTCAAGCTGCGATATGCATTTTCTACGATAATCTTGGTGAGACTTCTGTCAGAAGTATGCTGAATCATCGAGATCGCTCTTTTCGAGCTAGTTAGTGCGAGAAACACGTTATCTGGTGTTTGCACCACTCCACGGTACGTTTGATGTGCAGAACCGGAGATATATCGGTTTTCGTCGGGTTTCAAGCTGAGATATGCATTTTCTACGATAATCTTGGTGAGACTTCTGTCAGAAGTATGCAGAATCATCGAGATCGCTCGTTTCGAGCTATTTAATGCGCGAAACATGTTATCTGGTGTTTTCACCACTCCACAGTGCGTTGGATATGCAGAACCGCAGATATTTTGGTTTTCGTGGGGTTTCAAGGTGAGATATGCATTTTCTGCGATAATCTTAGTGAGACTTCTGTCCGAAGTATGCTTAATTATCGAGATCGCTCGTTTCGAGCAATTCAACGCGAGAAACACGTTATCTGCTGTTTTCACCACTCCACAGTGCGTATGATATGCAGAACCGGCGATATCTTGGTTTTCGTGGGGTTTCAAGCTGAGATATGCATTTTCTGCGATAATCTTGGTGAGACTTCTGTCCGAAGTATGCTGAAACATCGAGATCGCTCTTTTCGAGCTAGTTAATGCGAGAAAAACCTTATCCGGTGTTTTCACCACTCCACAGTGCGTTTGATATGCAGAACCGGCGATATCTTGGTTTTCGTGGGGTTTCAAGCTGAGATATGCATTTTTTACGATAATCTTGGTGAGACTTCTGTCCGAAGTATGCTGAATCATCGAGATCGCTCTTTTCGAGCTAGTTAGTGCGAGAAACACGTTATCTGGTATTTTCACCACTCCACAGTGCGCTTGATATGCAGAACAGTAGATATCTTGGTTTTCGTGGGGTTTCAAGCTGAGATATGCATTTTCTGCGATAATCTTGTTGAGACTTCTGTCCGAAGTATGCAGAATCATCGAGATCGCTCGTTTCGAGCTACTTAATGCGCGAAACACGTTTTCTGGTGTTTTCACCACTCCACAGTGCGTTTGATATGCAGAACCGGCGACATCTTGGTTTTCGTGGGGTTTCAAGCTGAGATATGCATTTTCTGCGATAATCTTGTTGAGACTTCTGCCCGAAGTATGCAGAATCATCGAGATCGCACGTTTCGAGCTATTTAATGCGAGAAACACGTTATCTGGTGTTTTCACCACTCCACGGTACGTTTGATGTGCAGAACCGGAGATATATCGGTTTTCGTCGGGTTTCAAGCTGCGATATGCATTTTCTACGATAATCTTGGTGAGACTTCTGTCAGAAGTATGCTGAACCATCGAGATCGCTCTTTTCGAGCTAGTTAGTGCGAGAAACACGTTATCTGGTGTTTTCACCACTCCACAGTGCGTTTGATATGCAGAACAGTAGATATCTCGGTTTTCGTGGGGTTTCAAGCTGAGATATGCATTTTCTGCGATAATCTTGTTGAGACTTCTGTCCGAAGTTTGCAGAATCATCGAGATCGCTCGTTTCGAGCTATTTAATGCGAGAAACACGTTATCTGGTGTTTTCACCACTCCACAGTGCGTTGGATATGCAGAACCGCAGATATTTTGGTTTTTGTGGGGTTTCAAGCTGAGATATGCATTTTCTGCGATAATCTTAGTGAGACTTCTGTCCGAAGTATGCTTAATTATCGAGATCGCTCGTTTCGAGCAATTCAACGCGAGAAACACGTTATCTGCTGTTTTCACCACTCCACAGTGCGTATGATATGCAGAACCGGCGATATCTTGGTTTTCGAGGGGTTTCAAGCTGAGATATGCATTTTTTACGATAATCTTGGTGAGACTTCTGTCCGAAGTATGAAGAATCATCGAGATCGTTCTATTCGAGCTATTTAATGCGAGAAACACGTTATCTGGTGTTCTCACCACTCCACAGTGCGTTTGATATGCAGAACCGGCGATATCTTGGTTTTCGTGGGGTTTCAAGCTGAGTTATGCATTTTCTGCGATAATCTTGGTGAGACTTCTGTCCGAAGTATGCTGAAACATCGAGATCGCTCTTTTCGAGCTAGTTAATGCGAGAAAAAACTTATCCGCTGTTTTCACCACTCCACAGTGCGTTTGATCTGCAGAACCAGCGATATCTTGGCTTTCGTGGGGTTTCAAGCTGAGATATGCATTTTTTACGATAATCTTGGTGAGACTTCTGTCCGAAGTATGAAGAATCATCGAGATCGCTCTTTTCGAGCTAGTTAATGCGAGAAAAACCTTATCCGGTGTTTTCACCACTCCACAGTGCGTTCGATAAGCTGAACACAGCGATATCTTGGTTTTCGTGGGGTTTCAAGCTGAGATATGCATTTTTTACGATAATTTTGGTGAGACTTCTGTCCGAAGTATGCAGAAGCGTCGAGATCGCTCGTTTCGAGCTATTTAATGCGAGAAACACGTTATCTGGTGTTTTCACCACTCCACAGTGCGTTTGATATGCAGAACCGGCGATATCTTGGTTTTCGTGGGGTTTCAAGCTGAGATATGCATTTTCTGCGATAATCTTAGTGAGACTTCTGTCCGAAGTATGCTTAATTATCGAGATCGCTCGTTTCGAGCAATTCAACGCGAGAAACACGTTATCTGCTGTTTTCACCACTCCACAGTGCGTATGATATGCAGAACCGGCGATATCTTGGTTTTCGTGGGGTTTCAAGCTGAGATATGCATTTTTTACGATAATCTTGGTGAGACTTCTGTCCGAAGTATGCTTAATTATCGAGATCGCTCGTTTCGAGCTATTCAATGCGAGAAACGCGTTATCTGGTGTTTTCACCACTCCACAGTATGTTGGATATGCAGAACCGGAGATATTTTGGTTTTCGTCGGGTTTCAAGCTGAGATATGCATTTTCTGCGATAATCTTGGTGAGACTTCTGTCCGAAGTATGCTGAATCATCGAGATCGCTCTTTTCGAGCTAGTTAGTGCGAGAAACACGTTATCTGGTATTTTCACCACTCCACAGTGCGCTTGATATGCAGAACAGTAGATATCTTGGTTTTCGTGGGGTTTCAAGCTGAGATATGCATTTTCTGCGATAATCTTGGTGAGACTTCTGTCCGAAGTATGCTGAAACATCGAGATCGCTCTTTTCGAGCTAGTTAATGCGAGAAAAACCTTATCCGGTGTTTTCACCACTCCACAGTGCGTTCGATAAGCTGAACACAGCGATATCTTGGTTTTCGTGGGGTTTCAAGCTGAGATATGCATTTTTTACGATAATTTTGGTGAGACTTCTGTCCGAAGTATGCAGAAGCGTCGAGATCGCTCGTTTCGAGCTATTTAATGCGAGAAACACGTTATCTGGTGTTTTCACCACTCCACAGTGCGTTTGATATGCAGAACCGGCGATATCTTGGTTTTCGTGGGGTTTCAAGCTGAGATATGCATTTTCTGCGATAATCTTAGTGAGACTTCTGTCCGAAGTATGCTGAATCATCGAGATCGCTCTTTTCGAGCTAGTTAGTGCGAGAAACACGTTATCTGGTGTTTTCACCACTCCACAGTGCGTTTGATATGCAGAACCGGCGATATCTTGGTTTTCGTGGGGTTTCAAGCTGAGTTATGCATTTTCTGCGATAATCTTGGTGAGACTTCTGTCCGAAGTATGCTGAAACATCGAGATCGCTCTTTTCGAGCTAGTTAATGCGAGAAAAAACTTATCCGCTGTTTTCACCACTCCACAGTGCGTTTGATATGCAGAACCGGCGATATCTTGGCTTTCGTGGGGTTTCAAGCTGAGATACGCATTTTTTACGATAATCTTGGTGAGACTTCTGTCCGAAGTATGAAGAATCATCGAGATCGCTCTATTCGAGCTATCTAATGCGAGAAACACGTTTTCAGGGGGTTTTCACCACTCCACAGTGCGTTCGATATGCTGAACACAGCGATATCTTGGTTTTCGTGGGGTTTCAAGCTGAGATATGCATTTTCTGCGATACTCTTAGTGAGACTTCTGTCCGAAGTATGCTGAATCATCGAGATCGCTCTTTACGAGCTAGTTAGTGCGAGAAACACGTTATCTGGTGTTTTCACCACTCCACAGTGCGTTTGATATGCAGAACAGTACATATCTTGGTTTTCGTGGGGTTTCAAGCTGAGATATGCATTTTCTGCGATAATCTTAGTGAGACTTCTGTCCGAAGTATGCTGAATCTTCGAGATCGCTCTTTTTGAGCTAGTTAGTGCGAGAAACACGTTATCTGGAGTTTTAACCACTCCACAGTGCGTTTGATATGCAGAACCGGCGATATCTTGGTTTTCGTGGGGTTTCAAGCTGAGATATGCATTTTCTGCGATAATCTTGGTGAGACTTCTGTCCGAAGTATGCTGAAACATCGAGATCGCTCTTTTCGAGCTAGATAATGCGAGAATAAACTTATCCGCTGTTTTCACCACTCCACAGTGCGTTTGATATGCAGAACCAGCGATATCTTGGCTTTCGTGGGGTTTCAAGCTGAGATATGCATTTTTTACGGTAATTTTGGTGAGACTTCTGTCCGAAGTATGCTTAATTATCGAGATCGCTCGTTTGGAGCTATTCAATGCGAGAAACACGTTATCTGGTGTTTTCACAACTCCACAGTGCGTATGATGTGCAGAATCGGCGATATCTTGGTTTTCGTGGTGTTTCAAGCTGAGATATGCATTTTCTGCGATAATCTTGGTGAGACTTCTGTCCGAAGTATGCAGAATCAACGAGATCGCTCTTTTCGAGCTTGTTAATGCGAGAAACACGTTATCTGGTGTTTTCACCACTCCACAGTATGTTGGATATGCAGAACCGGAGATATTTTGGTTTTCGTCGGGTTTCAAGCTGAGATGTGCATTTACTACGATAAGCTTGGTGAAACATCTGTCCGAAGTATGCAGAAACATCGAGAGCGCTCTTTTCGAGCTATTTAATGCGAGAATCACGTTTTCTGGGGTTTTCACCACTCCACAGTTCGTTGGATATGCAGAACAGTAGATATCTTGGTTTTCGTGGGGTTTCAGGCAGAGATATGCATTTTCTGCGATAATCTTGGTGAGACTTCTGTCCGAAGTATGCTGAATCATCGAGATCGCTCTTTTCGAGCTAGTTAGTGCGAGAAACACGTTATCTGGTGTTTTCACCACTCCACAGTGCGTTTGATATGCAGAGCAGTAGATATCTTGGTTTTCGTGGCGTTTCAAGCTGAGATATGCATTTTCTGCGATAATCTTGTTGAGACTTCTGTCCGAAGTATGCAGAATCATCGAGATCGCTCGTTTCGAGCTACTTAATGCGCTAAACACGTTTTCTGGTGTTTTCACCACTCCACAGTGCGTTTGATATGCAGAACCGGCGACATCTTGGTTTTCGTGGAGTTTCAAGCTGAGATATGCATTTTCTGCGATAATCTTGGTGAGACTTCTGTCCGAAGTATGCAGAATCATCGTGATCGCTCGTTTCGAGCTACTTAATGCGCGAGACACGTTTTCTGGTGTTTTCACCACTCCAGAGAGCGTTTCATATGCGGAACCGACGACATCTTGGTTTTCGTGGGGTTTCAAGCTGAGATATGCATTTTCTGCGATAATCTTGTTGAGACTTCTGTCCGAAGTATGCAGAATCATCGAGATCGCCCGTTTCGAGCTATTTAATGCGAGAAACACGTTATCTGGTGTTTTCACCACTCCACAGTGCGTTTGATATGCAGAACCAGCGATATTTTGGCTTTCGTGGGGTTTCAAGCTGAGATATGCATTTTTTACGATAATCTTGGTGAGACTTCTGTCCGAAGTATGAAGAATCATCGAGATCGCTCTATTCGAGCTATTTAATGCGAGAAACACGTTTTCTGGGGTTTTTACCACTCCACAGTGCGTTTGATATGCAGAACACAGCGATATCTTGGTTTTCGTGGGGTTTCAAGCTGAGATATGCATTTTCTGCGATAATCTTAGTGAGACTTCTGTCCGAAGTATGCTGAATCATCAAGATCGCTCTTTTCGAGCTAGTTAGTGCGAGAAACACGTTATCTGGTGTTTTCACCACTCCACAGTGCGTTTGATATCCAGAACAGTACATATCTTGGTTTTCGTGGGGTTTCAAGCTGAGATATGCATTTTCTGCGATAATCTTAGTGAGACTTCTGTCCGAAGTATGCCTGAATCATCGAGATCGCTCTTTTCGAGCTGGTTAGTGCGAGAAACACGTTATCTGGTGTTTTCACCACTCCACAGTGCGTTTGATATGCAGAACCGGCGATATCTTGGTTTTCGTGGGGTTTCAAGCTGAGATATGCATTTTTTACGATAATCTTGGTGAGACTTCTGTCCGAAGTATGAAGAATCATCGAGATCGCTCTATTCGAGCTATTTAATGCGAGAAACACGTTATCTGGTGTTTTCACCACTCCACAGTGCGTTTGATATGCAGAACCGGCGATATCTTGGTTTACGTGGGGTTTCAAGCTGAGATATGCATTTTCTGCGATAATCTTGGTGAGACTTCTGTCCGAAGTATGCTGAAACATCGAGATCGCTCTTTTCGAGCTAGTTAATGCGAGAAAAAACTTATCCGCTCTTTTCACCACTCCACAGTGCGTTTGATATGCAGAACCAGCGATATCTTGGCTTTCGTGGGGTTTCAAGCTGAGATATGCATTTTTTACGATAATCTTGGTGAGACTTCTGTCCGAAGTATGAAGAATCATCGAGATCGCTCTATTCGAGCTATTTAATGCGAGAAACTCGTTTTCTGGGGTTTTCACCACTCCACAGTTCGTTGGATATGCAGAACCGGAGATATCTTGGTTTTCGTGGGGTTTCAAGCTGAGATATGCATTTTTTACGATAATCTTGGTGAGACTTCTGTCCGAAGTATGCTTAATTATCGAGATCGCTCGTTTCGAGCTATTCAATGCGAGAAACGCGTTATCTGGTGTTTTCACCACTCCACAGTATGTTGGATATGCAGAACCGGAGATATTTTGGTTTTCGTCGGGTTTCAAGCTGAGATATGCATTTTCTGCGATAATCTTGGTGAGACTTCTGTCCGAAGTATGCTGAATCATCGAGATCGCTCTTTTCGAGCTAGTTAGTGCGAGAAACACGTTATCTGGTATTTTCACCACTCCACAGTGCGCTTGATATGCAGAACAGTAGATATCTTGGTTTTCGTGGGGTTTCAAGCTGAGATATGCATTTTCTGCGATAATCTTGTTGAGACTTCTGTCCGAAGTATGCAGAATCATCGAGATCGCTCGTTTCGAGCTACTTAATGCGCGAAACACGTTTTCTGGTGTTTTCACCACTCCACAGTGCGTTTGATATGCAGAACCGGCGACATCTTGGTTTTCGTGGGGTTTCAAGCTGAGATATGCATTTTCTGCGATAATCTTGTTGAGACTTCTGCCCGAAGTATGCAGAATCATCGAGATCGCACGTTTCGAGCTATTTAATGCGAGAAACACGTTATCTGGTGTTTTCACCACTCCACGGTACGTTTGATGTGCAGAACCGGAGATATATCGGTTTTCGTCGGGTTTCAAGCTGCGATATGCATTTTCTACGATAATCTTGGTGAGACTTCTGTCAGAAGTATGCTGAACCATCGAGATCGCTCTTTTCGAGCTAGTTAGTGCGAGAAACACGTTATCTGGTGTTTTCACCACTCCACAGTGCGTTTGATATGCAGAACAGTAGATATCTCGGTTTTCGTGGGGTTTCAAGCTGAGATATGCATTTTCTGCGATAATCTTGTTGAGACTTCTGTCCGAAGTTTGCAGAATCATCGAGATCGCTCGTTTCGAGCTATTTAATGCGAGAAACACGTTATCTGGTGTTTTCACCACTCCACAGTGCGTTGGATATGCAGAACCGCAGATATTTTGGTTTTTGTGGGGTTTCAAGCTGAGATATGCATTTTCTGCGATAATCTTAGTGAGACTTCTGTCCGAAGTATGCTTAATTATCGAGATCGCTCGTTTCGAGCAATTCAACGCGAGAAACACGTTATCTGCTGTTTTCACCACTCCACAGTGCGTATGATATGCAGAACCGGCGATATCTTGGTTTTCGAGGGGTTTCAAGCTGAGATATGCATTTTTTACGATAATCTTGGTGAGACTTCTGTCCGAAGTATGAAGAATCATCGAGATCGTTCTATTCGAGCTATTTAATGCGAGAAACACGTTATCTGGTGTTCTCACCACTCCACAGTGCGTTTGATATGCAGAACCGGCGATATCTTGGTTTTCGTGGGGTTTCAAGCTGAGTTATGCATTTTCTGCGATAATCTTGTTGAGACTTCTGTCCGAAGTATGCAGAATCATCGAGATCGCACGTTTCGAGCTATTTAATGCGAGAAACACGTTATCTGGTGTTTTCACCACTCCACGGTACGTTTGATGTGCAGAACCGGAGATATATCGGTTTTCGTCGGGTTTCAAGCTGCGATATGCATTTTCTACGATAATCTTGGTGAGACTTCTGTCAGAAGTATGCTGAATCATCGAGATCGCTCTTTTCGAGCTAGTTAGTGCGAGAAACACGTTATCTGGTGTTTGCACCACTCCACGGTACGTTTGATGTGCAGAACCGGAGATATATCGGTTTTCGTCGGGTTTCAAGCTGAGATATGCATTTTCTACGATAATCTTGGTGAGACTTCTGTCAGAAGTATGCAGAATCATCGAGATCGCTCGTTTCGAGCTATTTAATGCGCGAAACATGTTATCTGGTGTTTTCACCACTCCACAGTGCGTTGGATATGCAGAACCGCAGATATTTTGGTTTTCGTGGGGTTTCAAGGTGAGATATGCATTTTCTGCGATAATCTTAGTGAGACTTCTGTCCGAAGTATGCTTAATTATCGAGATCGCTCGTTTCGAGCAATTCAACGCGAGAAACACGTTATCTGCTGTTTTCACCACTCCACAGTGCGTATGATATGCAGAACCGGCGATATCTTGGTTTTCGTGGGGTTTCAAGCTGAGATATGCATTTTCTGCGATAATCTTGGTGAGACTTCTGTCCGAAGTATGCTGAAACATCGAGATCGCTCTTTTCGAGCTAGTTAATGCGAGAAAAACCTTATCCGGTGTTTTCACCACTCCACAGTGCGTTTGATATGCAGAACCGGCGATATCTTGGTTTTCGTGGGGTTTCAAGCTGAGATATGCATTTTTTACGATAATCTTGGTGAGACTTCTGTCCGAAGTATGCTGAATCATCGAGATCGCTCTTTTCGAGCTAGTTAGTGCGAGAAACACGTTATCTGGTATTTTCACCACTCCACAGTGCGCTTGATATGCAGAACAGTAGATATCTTGGTTTTCGTGGGGTTTCAAGCTGAGATATGCATTTTCTGCGATAATCTTGTTGAGACTTCTGTCCGAAGTATGCAGAATCATCGAGATCGCTCGTTTCGAGCTACTTAATGCGCGAAACACGTTTTCTGGTGTTTTCACCACTCCACAGTGCGTTTGATATGCAGAACCGGCGACATCTTGGTTTTCGTGGGGTTTCAAGCTGAGATATGCATTTTCTGCGATAATCTTGTTGAGACTTCTGCCCGAAGTATGCAGAATCATCGAGATCGCACGTTTCGAGCTATTTAATGCGAGAAACACGTTATCTGGTGTTTTCACCACTCCACGGTACGTTTGATGTGCAGAACCGGAGATATATCGGTTTTCGTCGGGTTTCAAGCTGCGATATGCATTTTCTACGATAATCTTGGTGAGACTTCTGTCAGAAGTATGCTGAACCATCGAGATCGCTCTTTTCGAGCTAGTTAGTGCGAGAAACACGTTATCTGGTGTTTTCACCACTCCACAGTGCGTTTGATATGCAGAACAGTAGATATCTCGGTTTTCGTGGGGTTTCAAGCTGAGATATGCATTTTCTGCGATAATCTTGTTGAGACTTCTGTCCGAAGTTTGCAGAATCATCGAGATCGCTCGTTTCGAGCTATTTAATGCGAGAAACACGTTATCTGGTGTTTTCACCACTCCACAGTGCGTTGGATATGCAGAACCGCAGATATTTTGGTTTTTGTGGGGTTTCAAGCTGAGATATGCATTTTCTGCGATAATCTTAGTGAGACTTCTGTCCGAAGTATGCTTAATTATCGAGATCGCTCGTTTCGAGCAATTCAACGCGAGAAACACGTTATCTGCTGTTTTCACCACTCCACAGTGCGTATGATATGCAGAACCGGCGATATCTTGGTTTTCGAGGGGTTTCAAGCTGAGATATGCATTTTTTACGATAATCTTGGTGAGACTTCTGTCCGAAGTATGAAGAATCATCGAGATCGTTCTATTCGAGCTATTTAATGCGAGAAACACGTTATCTGGTGTTCTCACCACTCCACAGTGCGTTTGATATGCAGAACCGGCGATATCTTGGTTTTCGTGGGGTTTCAAGCTGAGTTATGCATTTTCTGCGATAATCTTGGTGAGACTTCTGTCCGAAGTATGCTGAAACATCGAGATCGCTCTTTTCGAGCTAGTTAATGCGAGAAAAAACTTATCCGCTGTTTTCACCACTCCACAGTGCGTTTGATCTGCAGAACCAGCGATATCTTGGCTTTCGTGGGGTTTCAAGCTGAGATATGCATTTTTTACGATAATCTTGGTGAGACTTCTGTCCGAAGTATGAAGAATCATCGAGATCGCTCAATTCGAGCTATTTAATGCGAGAAACACGTTTTCTGGTGTTTTCACCACTCCACAGTGCGTTTGATATGCAGAACCGGCGACATCTTGGTTTTCGTGGGGTTTCAAGCTGAGATATGCATTTTCTGCGATAATCTTGTTGAGACTTCTGTCCGAAGTATGCAGAATCATCGAGATCGCACGTTTCGAGCTATTTAATGCGAGAAACACGTTATCTGGTGTTTTCACCACTCCACGGTACGTTTGATGTGCAGAACCGGAGATATATCGGTTTTCGTCGGGTTTCAAGCTGCGATATGCATTTTCTACGATAATCTTGGTGAGACTTCTGTCAGAAGTATGCTGAATCATCGAGATCGCTCTTTTCGAGCTAGTTAGTGCGAGAAACACGTTATCTGGTGTTTGCACCACTCCACGGTACGTTTGATGTGCAGAACCGGAGATATATCGGTTTTCGTCGGGTTTCAAGCTGAGATATGCATTTTCTACGATAATCTTGGTGAGACTTCTGTCAGAAGTATGCAGAATCATCGAGATCGCTCGTTTCGAGCTATTTAATGCGCGAAACATGTTATCTGGTGTTTTCACCACTCCACAGTGCGTTGGATATGCAGAACCGCAGATATTTTGGTTTTCGTGGGGTTTCAAGGTGAGATATGCATTTTCTGCGATAATCTTAGTGAGACTTCTGTCCGAAGTATGCTTAATTATCGAGATCGCTCGTTTCGAGCAATTCAACGCGAGAAACACGTTATCTGCTGTTTTCACCACTCCACAGTGCGTATGATATGCAGAACCGGCGATATCTTGGTTTTCGTGGGGTTTCAAGCTGAGATATGCATTTTCTGCGATAATCTTGGTGAGACTTCTGTCCGAAGTATGCTGAAACATCGAGATCGCTCTTTTCGAGCTAGTTAATGCGAGAAAAACCTTATCCGGTGTTTTCACCACTCCACAGTGCGTTTGATATGCAGAACCGGCGATATCTTGGTTTTCGTGGGGTTTCAAGCTGAGATATGCATTTTTTACGATAATCTTGGTGAGACTTCTGTCCGAAGTATGCTTAATTATCGAGATCGCTCGTTTCGAGCTATTCAATGCGAGAAACGCGTTATCTGGTGTTTTCACCACTCCACAGTATGTTGGATATGCAGAACCGGAGATATTTTGGTTTTCGTCGGGTTTCAAGCTGAGATATGCATTTTCTACGATAAATTTGGTGAAACATCTGTCCGAAGTATGCAGAAACATCGAGAGCGCTCTTTTCGAGCTATTTAATGCGAGAAACACGTTTTCTGGGGTTTTCACCACTCCACAGTTCGTTGGATATGCAGAACAGTAGATATCTTGGTTTTCGTGGGGTTTCAAGCAGAGATATGCATTTTCTGCGATAATCTTGGTGAGACTTCTGTCCGAAGTATGCTGAATCATCGAGATCGCTCTTTTCGAGCTAGTTAGTGCGAGAAACACGTTATCTGGTGTTTTCACCACTCCACAGTGCGTTTGATATGCAGAACAGTAGATATCTTGGTTTTCGTGAGGTTTCGAGCTGAGATATGCATTTTCTGCGATAATATTGGTGAGACTTCATTCAGAAGTATGCAGAATCATCTAGATCGCTCTTCTCGAGCTACTTAATGCACGAAACACGTTTTCTGGTGTTTTCACCACCCCACAGTGCGTTTGATATGCAGAACCGGCAACATCTTGATTTTCGTGAGGTTTCGAGCTGAGATATGCATTTTCTTCGATAATATTGGTGAGACTTCAGTCAGAATTATGCAGAATCATCTAGATCGCTCTTTTCGAGCTACTTAATGCGCGAAACACGTTCTCTGGTTGTTTTCACCACTCCACAGTGCGTTTGATATGCAGAACCAGCGATATCTTGGTTTTCGTGGGGTTTCAAGCTGAGATATGCATTTTTTACGATAATTTTGGTGAGATTTCTGTCCGAAGTATGCAGAATCATCGAGATCGCTCGTTTCGAGCTATTTAATGCGAGAAACACGTTATCTGGTGTTTTCACCACTCCACAGTTCGATGGATATGCAGAACAGTAGATATCCTGGTTTTCGTGGGGTTTCAAGCAGAGATATGCATTTTCTGCGATAAGCTTGGTGAGACTTCTGTTAGAAGTATGCAGAATCATCGAGATCGCACGTTTCGAGCTATTTAATGCGAGAAACACGTTATCTGGTGTTTTCACCACTCCACAGTGCGTTGGATATGCAGAACCGGAGATATTTTGGTTTTCGTCGGGTTTCAAGCTGAGATATGCATTTTCTGCGATAATCTTGTTAAGACTTCTGTCCGAAGTATGCAGAAACATCGAGAGCGCTCTTTTCGAGCTATTTAATGCGAGAAACACGTTATCTGGTGTTTTCACCACTCCACAGTGCGTTTGATAATGCAGAACCGGCGACATCTTTGATTTCGTCGGGGTTCAAGCTGAGATATGCATTTTCTACGATAATGTTGGTGAGACTTCTGTCAGAAGTATGCAGAATCATCGGGATCGGCCTTTTCGAGCTATTTAATGCGAGAAACACGTTCTCTGGTTGTTTTCACCACACCACAGTGCGTTTGATATACAGAACCGGGAACATCTTGATTTTCGTGAGGTTTCGAGCGGTGATATGCATTTTCTGCGATAATATTGGTGAAACTTCAGTCAGAAGTATGCAGAATCATCTAGATCGGTCTTTTCGAGCTATTTAATGCGAGAAACACGTTTTCTGGGGTTTTCACCACTCCACAGTGCGTTTGATAATGCAGAACCGGCAACATCTTGATTTTCGTGAGGTTTCGAGCTGAGATATGCATTTTCTTCGATAATATTGGTGAGACTTCAGTCAGAATTATGCAGAATCATCTAGATCGCTCTTTTCGAGCTACTTAATGCGCGAAACACGTTCTCTGGTTGTTTTCACCACTCCACAGTGCGTTTGATATGCAGAACCAGCGATATCTTGGTTTTCGTGGGGTTTCAAGCTGAGATATGCATTTTTTACGATAATTTTGGTGAGATTTCTGTCCGAAGTATGCAGAATCATCGAGATCGCTCGTTTCGAGCTATTTAATGCGAGAAACACGTTATCTGGTGTTTTCACCACTCCACAGTTCGATGGATATGCAGAACAGTAGATATCCTGGTTTTCGTGGGGTTTCAAGCAGAGATATGCATTTTCTGCGATAAGCTTGGTGAGACTTCTGTTAGAAGTATGCAGAATCATCGAGATCGCACGTTTCGAGCTATTTAATGCGAGAAACACGTTATCTGGTGTTTTCACCACTCCACAGTGCGTTGGATATGCAGAACCGGAGATATTTTGGTTTTCGTCGGGTTTCAAGCTGAGATATGCATTTTCTGCGATAATCTTGTTAAGACTTCTGTCCGAAGTATGCAGAAACATCGAGAGCGCTCTTTTCGAGCTATTTAATGCGAGAAACACGTTATCTGGTGTTTTCACCACTCCACAGTGCGTTTGATAATGCAGAACCGGCGACATCTTTGATTTCGTCGGGGTTCAAGCTGAGATATGCATTTTCTACGATAATGTTGGTGAGACTTCTGTCAGAAGTATGCAGAATCATCGGGATCGGCCTTTTCGAGCTATTTAATGCGAGAAACACGTTCTCTGGTTGTTTTCACCACACCACAGTGCGTTTGATATACAGAACCGGGAACATCTTGATTTTCGTGAGGTTTCGAGCGGTGATATGCATTTTCTGCGATAATATTGGTGAAACTTCAGTCAGAAGTATGCAGAATCATCTAGATCGGTCTTTTCGAGCTATTTAATGCGAGAAACACGTTTTCTGGGGTTTTCACCACTCCACAGTGCGTTTGATATGCAGAACCGGCGATATCTTGGTTTTCGTGGGGTTTCAAGCAGAGATATGCATTTTCTGCGATAATCTTGGTGAGACTTCTGTTAGAAGTATGCAGAATCATCGAGATCGCTCGTTTCGAGCTATTTAATGCGAGAAACACGTTATCTGGTGTTTTCACCACTCCACAGTGCGTTGGATATGCAGAACCGGAGATATTTTGGTTTTCGTCGGGTTTCAAGCTGAGATATGCATTTTCTACGATAAGCTTGGTGAAACATCTGTCCGAAGTATGCAGAAACGTCGAGAGCGCTCTTTTCGAGCTATTTAATGCGAGAAACACGTTTTCTGGGGTTTTCACCACTCCACAGTTCGTTGGATATGCAGAACAGTAGATATCCTGGTTTTCGTGGGGTTTCAAGCAGAGATATGCATTTTCTACGAAAATCTTGGTGAGACTTCTGTCAGAAGTATGCAGAATCTTCGAGATCGCACTTTTCGAGCTATTTAATGCGAGAAACACGTTCTCTGGTTGTTTTCACCACTCCACAGTGCGTTTGATATGCAGAACCAGCAACATCTTGATTTTCGTCAGGTTTCGAGCTGAGATATGCATTTTCTGCGATAATATTGGTGAGACTTCAGTCAGAAGTATGCAGAATCATCTAGATCGCTCTTTTCGAGCTAGTCAGAGCGAGAAACACGTTTTCTGGGGTTTTCACCACTCCACAGTGCGTTTGATATGCAGAACCGGAGATATTTTGGTTTTCGTCGGGTTTCAAGCTGAGATATGCATTTTCTACGATAAGCTTGGTGAAACATCTGTCCGAAGTATGCAGAAACGTCGAGAGCGCTCTTTTCGAGCTATTTAATGCGAGAAACACGTTATCTGGTGTTTTCACCACTCCACAGTGCGTTTGACATGCAGAACCGGAGATATCTTGGTTTCGGTCGGGTTTCAAGCTGAGATATGCATTTTCTACGATAATCTTGGTGAGTCTTCTGTCAGATGTATGCAGAATCATCGAGAGCGCTCTTTTCGAGCTATTTGTTGCGAGAAACACGTTATCTGGTGTTTTCACCACTCCACAGTGCGTTTGATATGCAGTACCAGCGATATCTTGGTTTCGGTCGGGTTTCAAGCTGAGATATGCATTTTCTACGATAATCTTGGTGAGACTTCTGTCAGAAGTATGCAGAATCTTCGAGAACGCTCTTTTCGAGCTATTTAATGCGAGAAACACGATATCTGGTGTTTTCACCACTCCACAGTGCGTTGGATATACAGAACCGCAGATATTTTGGTTTCCGTGAGGTTTCAAGCTGAGATATGCATTTCCTGCGATAATCTTGGTGAGACTTCTGTCCGAAGTATGCAGAATCATCGAGAACGCTCGTTTCGAGCTACTTAATGCGAGAAACACGTTATCTGGGGTTTTCACCACTCCACAGTGCGTTTGATATGCAGAACCAGCGATATCTTGGCTTTCGTGGGGTTTCAAGCTGAGATATGCATTTTTTACGATAATCTTGTTGAGACTTCTGTCCGAAGTATGCAGAATCATCGATATCGCTCGTTTCGAGCTATTTAATGCGAGAAACACGATATCTGGTGTTTGCACCACTCCACAGTGCGTTGGATATGCAGAAGCGCAGATATTTTGGTTTTCGTGGGGTTTCAAGCTGAGATATGCATTTCCTGCGATATTCTTGGTGAGACTTCTTCTCCGCAGTATGCTGAATCATCGAGATCGCTCTTTTCGAGCTAGTTAGTGCGAGAAACACGTTATCTGGAGTTTTCACCACTCCACAGTGCGTTTGATATGCAGAACAGTACATATCTTGGTTTTCGTGGGGTTTCAAGCTGAGATATGCATTTTTTACGATAATCTTGGTGAGACTTCTGTCCGAAGTATGCTTAATCATCGAGATCGCTTGTTTCGAGCTATTTAATGCGATAAAAACCTTTTCCGGTGTTTTCACCCCTCCACAGTGCGTTGGATATGCAGAACCGCAGATATTTTGGTTTTCGTGGGGTTTCAAGCTGAGATATGCATTTTTTACAATAATATTGGTGAAACATCTGTCCGAAGTATGCAGAAACGTCGAGAGCGCTCTTTTCGAGCTATTTAATGCGAGAAACACGTTTTCTGGGGTTTTCACCACTCCACAGTTCGTTGGATATGCAGAACCGGAGATATCTTGGTTTTCGTGGGGTTTCAAGCTGAGATATGCATTTTCTGCGATAATCTTGGTGAGACTTCTGTCCGAAGTATGCTGAAACATCGAGATCGCTCTTTTCGAGCTAGTTAATGCGAGAAAAACCTTATCCGGTGTTTTCACCACTCCACAGTGCGTTTGATATGCAAAACCAGCGATATCTTGGCTTTCGTGGGGTTTCAAGCTGAGATATGCATTTTTTACGATAATTTTGGTGAGACTTCTGTCCGAAGTATGCAGAATCATCGAGATCGCTCGTTTCGAGCTATTTAATGCGAGAAACACGATATCTGGTGTTTTCACCACTCCACAGTGCGTTGGATATGCAGAAGCGCAGATATTTTGGTTTTCGTGGGGTTTCAAGCTGAGATATGCATTTCCTGCGATATTCTTGGTGAGACTTCTTCTCCGAAGTATGCTGAATCATCGAGATCGCTCTTTTCGAGCTAGTTAGTGCGAGAAACACGTTATCTGGAGTTTTCACCACTCCACAGTGCGTTTGATATGCAGAACAGTACATATCTTGGTTTTCGTGGGGTTTCAAGCTGAGATATGCATTTTTTACGATAATCTTGGTGAGACTTCTGTCCGAAGTATGCTTAATCATCGAGATCGCTTGTTTCGAGCTATTTAATGCGAGAAAAAGCTTTTCCGGTGTTTTCACCACTCCACAGTGCGTTTGATATGCAGAACCATCGATATCTTGGCTTTCGTGGGGTTTCAAGCTGAGATATCCATTTTTTACGATAATCTTGTTGATACTTCTGTCCGAAGTATGCAGAATCATCGAGATCGCTCGTTTCGAGCTATTTAATGCGAGAAAGACGTTATCTGGTGTTTTCACCCCTCCACAGTGCGTTGGATATGCAGAACCGCAGATATTTTGGTTTTCGTGGGGTTTCAAGCTGAGATATGCACTTTTTACGATAATTTTGGTGAGATTGCTGTCCGAAGTATGCAGAATCATCGAGATCGCTCGTTTCGAGCTATTTAATGCGAGAAACACGTTATCTGGTGTTTTCACCCCTCCACAGTGCGTTGGATATGCAGAACCGCAGATATTTTGGTTTTCGTGGGGTTTCAAGCTGAGATATGCATTTTTTACAATAATATTGGTGAAACATCTGTCCGAAGTATGCAGAAACGTCGAGAGCGCTCTTTTCGAGCTATTTAATGCGAGAAACACGTTTTCTGGGGTTTTCACCACTCCACAGTTCGTTGGATATGCAGAACCGGAGATATCTTGGTTTTCGTGGGGTTTCAAGCTGAGATATGCATTTTCTGCGATAATCTTGGTGAGACTTCTGTCCGAAGTATGCTGAAACATCGAGATCGCTCTTTTCGAGCTAGTTAATGCGAGAAAAACCTTATCCGGTGTTTTCACCACTCCACAGTGCGTTTGATATGCAAAACCAGCGATATCTTGGCTTTCGTGGGGTTTCAAGCTGAGATATGCATTTTTTACGATAATTTTGGTGAGACTTCTGTCCGAAGTATGCTTAATCATCGAGATCGCTTGTTTCGAGCTATTTAATGCGAGAAAAACCTTTTCCGGTGTTTTCACCACTCCACAGTGCGTTTGATATGCAGAACCATCGATATCTTGGCTTTCGTGGGGTTTCAAGCTGAGATATCCATTTTTTACGATAATCTTGTTGATACTTCTGTCCGAAGTATGCAGAATCATCGAGATCGCTCGTTTCGAGCTATTTAATGCGAGAAAGACGTTATCTGGTGTTTTCACCCCTCCACAGTGCGTTGGATATGCAGAACCGCAGATATTTTGGTTTTCGTGGGGTTTCAAGCTGAGATATGCACTTTTTACGATAATTTTGGTGAGATTGCTGTCCGAAGTATGCAGAATCATCGAGATCGCTCGTTTCGAGCTATTTAATGCGAGAAACACGTTTTCTGGGGTTTTCACCACTCCACAGTTCGTTGGATATGCAGAACAGTAGATATCCTGGTTTTCGTGGGGTTTCAAGCAGAGATATGCATTTTCTGCGATAATCTTGGTGAGACTTCTGTTAGAAGTATGCAGAATCATCGAGATCGCTCGTTTCGAGCTATTTAATGCGAGAAACACGTTATCTGGTGTTTTCACCACTCAACAGTGCGTTGGATATGCAGAACCGGAGATATTTTGGTTTTCTTCGGGTTTCAAGCTGAGATATGCATTTTCTACGATAAGCTTGGTGAAACATCTGTCCGAAGTATGCAGAAACGTCGAGAGCGCTCTTTTCGAGCTATTTAATGCGAGAAACACGTTTTCTGGGGTTTTCACCACTCCACAGTTCGTTGGATATGCAGAACAGTAGATATCCAGGTTTTCGTGGGGTCTCAAGCAGAGATATGCATTTTCTGCGATAATCTTGGTGAGACTTCTGTTAGAAGTATGCAGAACCATCGAGATCGCTCGTTTCGAGCTATTTAATGCGAGAAACACGTTTTCTGGGGTTTTCACCACTCCACAGTTCGTTGGATATGCAGAACAGTAGATATCCTGGTTTTCGTGGTGTTTCCAGCTGAGATATGCATTTTCTGCTATAATCTTGGTGGGTCTTTTGTCAGAAGTATGCAGAATCATCTAGATCGCTCTTTTCGAGCTATTTAATGCGAGAAACACGTTATCTGATGTTTTCAACACTCCACAGTGCGTTTGATAATGCAGAACCGGCAACATCTTTGATTTCGTCGGGGTTCAAGCTGAGTTATGCATTTTCTACGATAATCTTGGTGAGACTTCTGTCAGAAGTATGCAGAATCATCGGGATCGGCTTTTTCGACCTATTTAATGCGAGAAACACGTTCTCTGGTTGTTTTCACCACTCCACAGTGCCTTTGATATGCAGAACCGGCAACATCTTGATTTTCGTGAGGTTTCGAGCTGAGATATGCATTTTCTGCGATAATATTGGTGAGACTTCAGTCAGAAGTATGCAGAATCATCTAGATCGCTCTTTTCGAGCTACTTAATGCACGAAACACGTTTTCTTGTGTTTTCACCACTCCACGGTACGTTTGATGTGCAGAACCGGAGATAACTCGGTTTTCGTCGGGTTTCAAGCTGAGTTATGCATTTTCTACGATAATATTTGTGACACTTCTGTCAGAAGTATGCAGGATCTTCGAGAACGCTCTTTTCGAGCTACTTATTGCGACAAACACGTTATCTGGTGTTTTCAGCACTCCACAGTGCGTTTGATACGCAGAACCAGCGATATCTTGGTTTTCGTGGGGTTTCAAGCTGAGATATGCATTTTTTACGATAATTTTGGTGAGATTTCTGTCCGAAGTATGCAGAATCATCGAGATCGGCCTTTTCGAGCTATTTAATGCGAGAAACACGTTCTCTGGTTGTTTTCACCACTCCACAGTGCGTTTGATATGCAGAACCGGGAACATCTTGATTTTCGTGAGGTTTCGAGCTGTGATATGCATTTTCTACGATAATATTGGTGGGTCTTTTGTCAGAAGTATGCAGAATCATCTAGATCGCTCTTTTCGAGCTACTTAAAGCACGAAACACGTTTTCTGGTGTTTTCACCACTCCACAGTACGTTTGACATGCAGAACCGGAGATATCTTGGTTTCGGTCGGGTTTCAAGCTGAGATATGCATTTTCTACGATAATCCTGGTGAGACTTCTGTCAGAAGTATGCAGAATCATCTAGATCGCTCTTTTCGAGCTACTTAATGCACGAAACACGTTTTCTGGTGTTTTCACCACTCCACAGTACGTTTGGCATGCAGAACCGGAGATATTTTGGTTTTCGTCGGGTTTCAAGCTGAGATATGCATTTTCTGCGATAATCTTGTTGAGACTTCTGTCCGAAGTATGCTGAATCATCGAGATCGCTCTTTTCGAGCTAGTTAGTGCGAGAAACACGTTATCTGGTGTTTTCACCACTCCACAGTGCGTTTTATATGCAGAACAGTACATAACTTGGTTTTCGTGGGGTTTCAAGCTGAGATATGCATTTTCTGCGATAATCTTGTTGAGACTTCTGTCCGAAGTATGCAGAATCATCCAGATCGCTCGTTTCGAGCTATTTAATGCGAGAAACACGTTTTCTGGGGTTTTCACCACTCCGCAGTTCGTTGGATATGCAGAACCGGAGATATCTTGGTTTTCGTGGGGTTTCAAGCTGAGATATGCATTTCCTGCGATAATCTTGGTGAGACTTCTGTCCGAAGTATGCTGAATCATCGAGATCGCTCTTTTCGAGCTATTTAATGCGAGAAACACGTTCTCTGGTTGTTTTCACCACTCCACAGTGCGTTTGATATGCAGAACAGGCGATATCTTGATTTCCGAGGTGTTTCCAGCTGAGATATGCATTTTCTGCGATAATCTTGGTGGGTCTTTTGTCAGATGTATGCAGAATCATCTAGATCGCTCTTTTCGAGCTACTTAATGCACGAAACACGTTTTCTGGTGTTTTCACCACTCCACAGTACGTTTGACATGCAGAACCGGAGATATCTTGGTTTCGGTCGGGTTTCAAGCTGAGATATGCATTTTCTACGATAATCCTGGTGAGACTTCTGTCAGAAGTATGCAGAATCATCTAGATCGCTCTTTTCGAGCTACTTAATGCACGAAACACGTTTTCTGGTGTTTTCACCACTCCACAGTACGTTTGGCATGCAGAACCGGAGATATTTTGGTTTTCGTCGGGTTTCAAGCTGAGATATGCATTTTCTACGATAAGCTTGGTGAGACTTCTGTTAGAAGTATGCAGAATCATCGAGATCGCTCGTTTCGAGCTATTTAATGCGAGAAACACGTTATCTGGTGTTTCACCGCGCCACACTGCGTTGGATATGCAGAACCGGAGATATTTTGGATTTCGTCGGGTTTCAAGCTGAGATATGCATTTTCTACGATAAGCTTGGTGAAACATCTGTCCGAAGTATGCAGAAACGTCGAGAGCGCTCTTTTCGAGCTATTTAATGCGAGAAACACGTTATCTGGTGTTTTCACCACTCCACAGTGCGTCGGATATGCAGAACCGGAGATATTTTGGTTTTCGTCAGGTTTCAAGCTGAAATATGCATTTTCTGCGATAATCTTGTTGAGACTTCTGTCCGAAGTATGCAGAAACATCGAGAGCGCTCTTTTCGAGCTATTTAATGCACGAAACACGTTTTCTGGTGTTTTCACCACTCCACAGTACGTTTGACATGCAGAACCGGAGATATCTTGGTTTCGGTCGGGTTTCAAGCTGAGATAGGCATTTTTTACGATAATTTAGGTGAGACTTCTGTCCGAAGTATGCAGAAGCATCGAGATCGCTCGTTTCGAGATATTTAATGCGAGCAACACGTTATCTGGTGTTTTCACCACTCCACAGTGCGTTTGATATGCAGAACAGGCGATATCTTGATTTTCGTGGTGTTTCCAGCTGAGATATGCATTTTCTGCGATAATCTTGGTGGGTCTTTTGTCAGAAGTATGCAGAATCATCTAGATCGCTCTTTTCGAGCTATTTAATGCGAGAAACACGTTATCTGATGTTTTCACCACTCCACAGTGCGTTTGATAATGCAGAACAGGCGACATCTTGGATTTCGTCGTGGTTCAAGCTGAGATATGCATTTTCTACGATAATCTTGGTGAGACTTCTGTCAGAAGTATGCAGAATCATCGGGATCGGCCTTTTCGAGCTATTTAATGCGAGAAACACGTTCGCTGGTTGTTTTCACCACTCCACAGTGCGTTTGATATGCAGAACCGGCAACATCTTGATTTTCGTGAGGTTTCGAGCTGAGATATGCATTTTCTGCGATAATATTTGTGAGACTTCAGTCAGAAGAATGCAGATTCATCTAGATCGCTCTTTTCGAGCTACTTAATGCACGAAACACGTTTTCTGATGTTTTCACCACTCCACAGTGCGTTTGATATGCAGAACCGGCAACATCTTGATTTTCGTGTGGTTTCGAGCTGAGATATGCATTTTCTGCGATAATATTGGTGAGACTTCAGTCAGAAGTATGCAGAATCATCTAGATCCCTCTTTTCGAGCTAGTTAATGCACGAAACACGTTTTCTGGTGTTTTCACCACTCCACAGTGCGTTTGATATGCAGAACCGGCGATATCTTGGTTTTCGTGGGGTTTCAAGCTGAGATATGCATTTTCTGCGATAATCTTAGTGAGACTTCTGTCCGAAGTATGCTGAATCATCGAGATCGCTCTTTTCGAGCTAGTTAGTGCGAGAAACACGTTATCTGGTGTTTTCACCACTCCACAGTGCGTTTGATATGCAGAACAGTACATAACTTGGTTTTCGTGGGGTTTCAAGCTGAGATATGCATTTTCTGCGATAATCTTGTTAAGACTTCTGTCCGAAGTATGCAGAATCATCGAGATCGCTCGTTTCGAGCTATTTAATGCGAGAAACACGTTTTCTGGGGTTTTCACCACTCCACAGTTCGTTGTATATGCAGAACCGGAGATATCTTGGTTTTCGTGGGGTTTCAAGCTGAGATATGCATTTCCTGCGATAATCTTGGTGAGACTTCTGTCCGAAGTATGCTGAATCATCGAGATCGCTCTTTTCGAGCTATTTAATGCGAGAAACACGTTCTCTGGTTGTTTTCACCACTCCACAGTACGTTTGATATGCAGAACAGGCGATATCTTGATTTTCGAGGTGTTTCCAGCTGAGATATGCATTTTCTGCGATAATCTTGGTGGGTCTTTTGTCAGAAGTATGCAGAATCATCTAGATCGCTCTTTTCGAGCTACTTAATGCACGAAACACGTTTTGTGGTGTTTTCACCACTCCACAGTACGTTTGACATGCAGAAGCGGAGATATCTTGGTTTCGGTCGGGTTTCAAGCTGAGATAGGCATTTTTTACTATAATTTAGGTGAGACTTCTGTCAGAAGTATGCAGAATCTTCGAGAACGCTCTTTTCGAGCTACTTAATGCGCGAAACACGTTTTCTGGTGTTTTCACCACTCCACGGTACGTTTGAAGTGCAGCACCGGAGATAACTCGGTTTTCGCCGGGTTTCAAGCTGAGATATGCATTTTCTACGATAATCTTGGTGAGACTTCTGTCAGAAGTATGCAGGATCTTCGAGAACGCTCTTTTCGAGCTACTTATTGCGACAAACACGTTATCTGGTGTTTTCAGCACTCCACAGTGCGTTTGATATGCAGAACCAGCGATATCTTGGTTTTCGTGGGGTTTCAAGCTGAGATATGCATTTTTTACGATAATTTTGGTGAGATTTCTGTCCGAAGTATGCAGAATCATCGAGATCGCTCGTTTCGAGCTATTTAATGCGAGAAACACGTTATCTGGTGTTTTCACCACTCCACAGCGCGTTGGATATGCAGAACCGGAGATATTTTGGTTTTCGTCGGGTTTCAAGCTGAGATATGCATTTTCTACGATAAGCTTGGTGAAACATCTGTCCGAAGTATGCAGAAACGTCGAGAGCGCTCTTTTCGAGCTATTCAATGCGAGAAACACGTTATCTGGTGTTTTCACAACTCCACAGTGCGTTGGGTATGCAGAACCGGAGATATTTTGGTTTTCGTCGGGTTTCAAGCTGAGATATGCATTTTCTACGATAAGCTTGGTGAAACATCTGTCTGAAGTATGCAGAAACGTCGAGAGCGCTCTTTTCGAGCTATTTAATGCGAGAAACACGTTTTCTGGGGTTTTCACCACTCCACAGTTCGTTGGATATGCAGAACAGTAGATATCCTGGTTTTCGTGGGGTTTCAAGCAGAGATATGCATTTTCTGCGATAATCTTGGTGAAACATCTGTCTGAAGTATGCAGAAACGTCGAGAGCGCTCTTTTCGAGCTATTTAATGCGAGAAACACGTTTTCTGGGGTTTTCACCACTCCACAGTTCGTTGGATATGCAGAACAGTAGATATCCTGGTTTTCGTGGGGTTTCAAGCAGAGATATGCATTTTCTGCGATAATCTTGGTGAGACTTCTGTTGGAAGTATGCAGAACCATCGAGATCGCTCGTTTCGAGCTATTTAATGCGAGAAAGACCTTATCTGGTGTTTTCACCACTCCACAGTGCGTTGGATATGCAGAACCGGAGATATTTTGGTTTTCGTCGGGTTTCAAGCTGAGATATGCATTTTCTGCGATAATCTTGTTGAGACTTCTGTCCGAAGTATGCAGAAACATCGAGAGCGCACTTGTCGAGCTATTTATTGCGAGAAACACGTTCTCTGGTTGTTTTCACCACTCCACAGTGCGATTGATATGCAGACCCGGCGATATCTTGATTTTCGTGGTGTTTCCAGCTGAGATATGCATTTTCTGCGATAATCTTGGTGGGTCTTTTGTCAGAAGTATGCAGAATCATCGGGATCGGCCTTTTCGAGCTATTTAATGCGAGAAACACGTTCTCTGGTTGTTTTCACCACTCCACAGTGCGTTTGATATGCAGAACCGGCAACATCTTGATTTTTGTGAGGTTTCGAGCTGAGATATGCATTTTCTGCGATAATATTGGTGAGACTTCAGTCAGAAGTATGCAGAATCATCTAGATCGCTCTTTTCGAGCTACTTAATGCACGAAACACGTTTTCTGGTGTTTTCACCACTCCACAGTGCGTTTGATATGCAGAACCGGCAACATCTTGATTTGCGTGTGGTTTCGAGCTGAGATATGCATTTTCTGCGATAATATTGGTGAGACTTCAGTCAGAATTATGCAGAATCATCTAGATCGCTCTTTTCGAGCTAGTTATTGCGACAAACACGTTATCTGGTGTTTTCAGCACTCCACAGTGCGTTTGATATGCAGAACCAGCGATATCTTGGTTTTCGTGGGGTTTCAAGCTGAGATATGCATTTTTTACGATAATTTTGGTGAGATATCTGTCCGAAGTATGCAGAATCATCGAGATCGCTCGTTTCGAGCTATTTAATGCGAGAAACACGTTATCTGGTGTTTGCACCACTCCACAGTTGGTTTGATATGCATAACCGGCGATATTTTGGTTTTCGTCGGGTTTCAAGCTGAGATATGCATTTTCTACGATAATATTGGTGAGACTTCTGTCCGAAGTATGCTGAATCTTCGAGATCGCTCTTTTCGATCTAGTTACAGCGAGAAACACGTTATCTGGTGTTTTCACCACTCCACAGTGCGTTGGATATGCAGAACCAGCGATATCTTGGTTTTCGTGAGGTTTCAAGTTGAGATATGCATTTTTTACGATAATTTTGGTGAAACTTCTGTCCGAAGTATGCAGAATCATCGAGATCGCTCTTTTCGAGCTATTTATTGCGAGAAACACGTTATCTGGTGTTTCCACCACTCCACAGTGCGTTTCATATGCAGAACCAGCGATATCTTGCTTTTCGTGGCATTTCAAGCTGAGATATGCATTTCCTGCGATAATTCTGGTGAGACTTCTGTCCCAAGTATGCTGAATCATCGAGATCGCTCTTTTCGAGCTATTTAATGCGAGAAACACGTTCTCTGGTTGTTTTCACCACTCCACAGTACGTTTGATATGTAGAACAGGCGATATCTTGATTTTCGTGGTGTTTCCCGCTGAGACATGCATTTTCTGCGATAATCTTGGTGGGTCTTTTGTCAGATGTATGCAGAATCATCTAGATCGCTCTTTTCGATCTAGTTACAGCGAGAAACACGTTATCTGGTGTTTTCACCACTCCACAGTGCGTTTGATATGCAGAACCGGCGATATCTTGGTTTTCGTGGGGTTTCAAGCTGAGATATGCATTTTTTACGATAATCTTGGTGAGACTTCTGTCCGAAGTATGAAGAATCATCGAGATCGCTCTATTCGAGCTATTTAATGCGAGAAACACGTTATCTGGTGTTTTCACCACTCCACAGTGCGTTTGATATGCAGAACCGGCGATATCTTGGTTTACGTGGGGTTTCAAGCTGAGATATGCATTTTCTGCGATAATCTTGGTGAGACTTCTGTCCGAAGTATGCTGAAACATCGAGATCGCTCTTTTCGAGCTAGTTAATGCGAGAAAAAACTTATCCGCTCTTTTCACCACTCCACAGTGCGTTTGATATGCAGAACCAGCGATATCTTGGCTTTCGTGGGGTTTCAAGCTGAGATATGCATTTTTTACGATAATCTTGGTGAGACTTCTGTCCGAAGTATGAAGAATCATCGAGATCGCTCTATTCGAGCTATTTAATGCGAGAAACTCGTTTTCTGGGGTTTTCACCACTCCACAGTTCGTTGGATATGCAGAACCGGAGATATCTTGGTTTTCGTGGGGTTTCAAGCTGAGATATGCATTTTTTACGATAATCTTGGTGAGACTTCTGTCCGAAGTATGCTTAATTATCGAGATCGCTCGTTTCGAGCTATTCAATGCGAGAAACGCGTTATCTGGTGTTTTCACCACTCCACAGTATGTTGGATATGCAGAACCGGAGATATTTTGGTTTTCGTCGGGTTTCAAGCTGAGATATGCATTTTCTGCGATAATCTTGGTGAGACTTCTGTCCGAAGTATGCTGAATCATCGAGATCGCTCTTTTCGAGCTAGTTAGTGCGAGAAACACGTTATC
This sequence comes from Anthophora plumipes, assembly GCA_951804975.1. NCBI lineage: Eukaryota > Metazoa > Arthropoda > Insecta > Hymenoptera > Apidae > Anthophora > Anthophora plumipes. The sequence goes on along the minus strand of CATORF010000132.1, from coordinate 1,906,890 downwards.
TGGTATTTTCACCACTCCACAGTGCGCTTGATATGCAGAACAGTAGATATCTTGGTTTTCGTGGGGTTTCAAGCTGAGATATGCATTTTCTGCGATAATCTTGTTGAGACTTCTGTCCGAAGTATGCAGAATCATCGAGATCGCTCGTTTCGAGCTACTTAATGCGCGAAACACGTTTTCTGGTGTTTTCACCACTCCACAGTGCGTTTGATATGCAGAACCGGCGACATCTTGGTTTTCGTGGGGTTTCAAGCTGAGATATGCATTTTCTGCGATAATCTTGTTGAGACTTCTGCCCGAAGTATGCAGAATCATCGAGATCGCACGTTTCGAGCTATTTAATGCGAGAAACACGTTATCTGGTGTTTTCACCACTCCACGGTACGTTTGATGTGCAGAACCGGAGATATATCGGTTTTCGTCGGGTTTCAAGCTGCGATATGCATTTTCTACGATAATCTTGGTGAGACTTCTGTCAGAAGTATGCTGAACCATCGAGATCGCTCTTTTCGAGCTAGTTAGTGCGAGAAACACGTTATCTGGTGTTTTCACCACTCCACAGTGCGTTTGATATGCAGAACAGTAGATATCTCGGTTTTCGTGGGGTTTCAAGCTGAGATATGCATTTTCTGCGATAATCTTGTTGAGACTTCTGTCCGAAGTTTGCAGAATCATCGAGATCGCTCGTTTCGAGCTATTTAATGCGAGAAACACGTTATCTGGTGTTTTCACCACTCCACAGTGCGTTGGATATGCAGAACCAGCGATATCTTGGTTTTCGTGAGGTTTCAAGTTGAGATATGCATTTTTTACGATAATTTTGGTGAAACTTCTGTCCGAAGTATGCAGAATCATCGAGATCGCTCTTTTCGAGCTATTTATTGCGAGAAACACGTTATCTGGTGTTTCCACCACTCCACAGTGCGTTTCATATGCAGAACCAGCGATATCTTGCTTTTCGTGGCATTTCAAGCTGAGATATGCATTTCCTGCGATAATTCTGGTGAGACTTCTGTCCCAAGTATGCTGAATCATCGAGATCGCTCTTTTCGAGCTATTTAATGCGAGAAACACGTTCTCTGGTTGTTTTCACCACTCCACAGTACGTTTGATATGTAGAACAGGCGATATCTTGATTTTCGTGGTGTTTCCAGCTGAGACATGCATTTTCTGCGATAATCTTGGTGGGTCTTTTGTCAGATGTATGCAGAATCATCTAGATCGCTCTTTTCGATCTAGTTACAGCGAGAAACACGTTATCTGGTGTTTTCACCACTCCACAGTGCGTTGGATATGCAGAACCAGTGATATCTTGGTTTTCGTGGGGTTTCAAGTTGAGATATGCATTTTTTACGATAATTTTGGTGAAACTTCTGTCCGAAGTATGCAGAATCATCGAGATCGCTCTTTTCGAGCTATTTATTGCGAGAAACACGTTATCTGGTGTTTCCACCACTCCACAGTGCGTTTCATATGCAGAACCAGCGATATCTTGCTTTTCGTGGCATTTCAAGCTGAGATATGCATTTCCTGCGATAATTCTGGTGAGACTTCTGTCCCAAGTATGCTGAATCATCGAGATCGCTCTTTTCGAGCTATTTAATGCGAGAAACTCGTTTTCTGGGGTTTTCACCACTCCACAGTTCGTTGGATATGCAGAACCGGCGATATCTTGGTTTTCGTGGGGTTTCAAGCTGAGATATGCATTTCCTGCGATAATCTTGGTGAGACTTCTGTCCCAAGTATGCTGAATCATCGAGATCGCTCTTTTCGAACTATTTAATGCGAGAAACACGTTCTCTGGTTGTTTTCACCACTCCACAGTACGTTTGATATGTAGAACAGGCGATATCTTGATTTTCGTGGTGTTTCCAGCTGAGACATGCATTTTCTGCGATAATCTTGGTGGGTCTTTTGTCAGATGTATGCAGAATCATCTAGATCGCTCTTTTCGAGCTACTTAATGCACGAAACACGTTTTCTGGTGTTTTCACCACTCCACAGTACACTTGACATGCAGAACCGGAGATATCTTGGTTTCGGTCGGGTTTCAAGCTGAGATATGCATTTTCTACGATAATCCTGGTGAGACTTCTGTCAGAAGTATGCAGAATCTTCGAGATCGCTCTTTTCGAGCTACTTAATGCGCGAAACACGTTTTCTGGTGTTTTCACCACTCCACGGTACGTTTGATGGGCAGAACCGGAGATAACTCGGTTTTCGTCGAGTTTCAAGCTGAGATATGCATTTTCTACGATAATCTTGGTGATACTTCTGTGAGAAGTATGCAGCATCTTCGAGAACGCTCTTTTCGAGCTATTTAATGCGAGAAACACGTTATCTGGTGTTTTCACCACTCCACAGTGCGTTTGATGTGCAGTACCAGCGATATCTTGGTTTTCGTAGGGTTTCAAGCTGAGATATGCATTTTTTACGATAATCTTGGTGAGACTTCTGTCCGAAGTATGCAGAATCATCGAGATCGCTCTATTCGAGCTATTTAATGCGAGAAACACGTTATCTGGTGTTTTCACCACTCCACAGTGCGTTTGATATGCAGAACCGGCGATATCTTGGTTTTCGTGGGGTTTCAAGCTGAGATATGCATTTTCTGCGATAATCTTGGTGGGTCTTTTGTCAGAAGTATGCAGAATCATCTAGATCGCTCTTTTCGAGCTACTTAATGCACGAAACACGTTTTCTGGTGTTTTCCCCACTCCACAGTGCGTTTGATATGCAGTAGCAGCGATATCTTGGTTTTCGTGGGGTTTCAAGCTGAGATATGCATTTTTTACGATAATTTTGGTGAGACTTCTGTCCGAAGTATGCAGATTCATCGAGATCGCTCGTTTCGAGCTATTTAATGCGAGAAACACGTTATCTGGTGTTTTCACCACTCCACAGTGCGTTTGATCTGCAGAACCGGCGATATCTTGGTTTTCGTGGGGTTTCAAGCTGAGATATGCATTTTCTGCGATAATCTTGGTAAGACTTCTGTTAGAAGTATGCAGAATCTTCGAGATCGCTCTTTTCGAGCTACTTAATGCGCGAAACACGTTTTCTGGTGTTTTCACCACTCCACGGTACGTTTGATGTGCAGAACCGGAGATAACTCGGTTTTCGTCGAGTTTCAAGCTGAGATATGCATTTTCTACGATAATCTTGGTGATACTTCTGTGAGAAGTATGCAGGATCTTCGAGAACGCTCTTTTCGAGCTATTTAATGCGAGAAACACGTTATCTGGTGTTTTCACCACTCCACAGTGCGTTTGATATGCAGAACCGGCAACATCTTGATTTTCGTGAGGTTTCGAGCTGAGATATGCATTTTCTGCGATAATATTGGTGAGACTTCAGTCAGAAGTATGCAGAATCATCTAGATCGCTCTTTTCGAGCTACTTAATGCACGAAACACGTTTTCTGGTGTTTTCCCCACTCCACAGTGCGTTTGATATGCAGTAGCAGCGATATCTTGGTTTTCGTGGGGTTTCAAGCTGAGATATGCATTTTTTACTATAATTTTGGTGAGACTTCTGTCCGAAGTATGCAGAATCATCGAGATCGCTCGTTTCGAGCTATTTAATGCGAGAAACACGTTATCTGGTGTTTTCACCACTCCACAGTGCGTTTGACATGCAGAACCGGCGATATCTTGGTTTTCGTGGGGTTTCAAGCTGAGATATGCATTTTCTGCGATAATCTTGGTGGGTCTTTTGTCAGAAGTATGCAGAATCATCTAGATCGCTCTTTTCGAGCTACTTAATGCACGAAACACGTTTTCTGGTGTTTTCCCCACTCCACAGTGCGTTTGATATGCAGTAGCAGCGATATCTTGGTTTTCGTGGGGTTTCAAGCTGAGATGTGCATTTTTTACGATAATTTTGGTGAGACTTCTGTCCGAAGTATGCAGATTCATCGAGATCGCTCGTTTCGAGCTATTTAATGCGAGAAACACGTTATCTGGTGTTTTCACCACTCCACAGTGCGTTTGATCTGCAGAACCGGCGATATCTTGGTTTTCGTGGGGTTTCAAACTGAGATATGCATTTTCTGCGATAATCTTGGTAAGACTTCTGTTAGAAGTATGCAGAATCATCGAGATCGCACTTTTCGAGCTACTTAATGCCAGAAACACGTTATCTGGTGTTTTCACCACTCCACAGTTGGTTTGATATGCAGAACCGGCGATATTTTGGTTTTCGTCGGGTTTGAAGCTGAGATATGCATTTTCTACGATAATATTGGTGAGACTTCAGTCAGAAGTATGCAGAATCATTGGAGATCGCTCTTTTCGACCTACTTAATGCACGAAACACGTTTTCTGGTGTTTTCCCCACTCCACAGTGCGTGTGATATGCAGAACCGGCGATATCTTGGTTTTCGTGGGGTTTCAAGCTGAGATATGCATTTTCTGCGATAATCTTGGTAAGACTTCTGTTAGAAGTATGCAGAATCATCGCGATCGCACTTTTCGAGCTACTTAATGCCAGAAACACGTTATCTGGTGTTTTCACCACTCCACAGTTGGTTTGATATGCAGAAACGGCGATATTTTGGTTTTCGTCGGGTTTGAAGCTGAGATATGCATTTTCTACGATAATATTGGTGAGACTTCAGTCAGAAGTATGCAGAATCATCGAGATCGCTCGTTTCGAGCTATTTAATGCGAGAAACACGTTATCTGGTGTTTTCACCACTCCACAGTGCGTGTGATATGCAGAACCGGCGATATCTTGGTTTTCGTGGGGTTTCAAGCTGAGATATGCATTTTCTGCGATAATCTTGGTGGGTCTTTTGTCAGATGTATGCAGAATCATCTAGATCGCTCTTTTCGTGCTACTTAATGCACGAAACACGTTTTCTGGTGTTTTCCCCACTCCACAGTGCGTTTGATATGCAGTAGCAGCGAAATCTTGGTTTTCGTGGGGTTTCAAGCTGAGATATGCATTTTTTACGATAATCTTGGGGAGACTTCTGTCCGAAGTATGCAGAATCATCGAGATCGATCGTTTCGAGCTACTTAATGCACGAAACACGTATTCTGGTGTTTTCACCACTCCACAGTACGTTTGACATGCAGAACCGGAGATATCTTGGTTTCGGTCGGGTTACAAACTGAGATATGCATTTTCTACGATAATCCTGGTGAGACTTCTGTCAGAAGTATGCAGAATCACCGGGAACGCTCGTTGCGAGCTACTTAATGCGAGAAACACGTTATCTGGTGTTTTCACCACTCCACAGTGCGTTGGATATGCAGAACCGCAGATATTTTGGTTTTCGTCGGGTTTCAAGTTCAGATATGCATGTTCTACGATAAGCTTGGTGAAACATCTGTCCGATGTATGCTGAAACATCGAGATCGCTCTTTTCGAGCTAGTTAATGCGAGAAAAACCTTATCCGGTGTTTTCACCACTCCACAGTGCGTTTGATATGCAGAACAGTACATATCTTGGTATTCGTGGGGTTTCAAGCTGAGATATGCTTTTTTTACGATAATTTTGGTGAGACTTCTGTCCGAAGTATGCAGAAGCATCGAGATCGCTCGTTTCGAGCTACTTAATGCGAGAAACACGTTATCTGGTGTTTTCACCACTCCACAGTGCGTTTGATATGCAGAACCGGCGATATCTTGGTTTTCGTGGGGATTCAAGCTGAGATATGCATTTTCTGCGATAATCTTGGTGAGACTTCTGTCCGAAGTATGCTGAATCATCGAGATCGCTCTTTTCGAGCTAGTTAGTGCGAGAAACACGTTACCTGGTGTTTTCACCACTCCACAGTGCGTTTGATATGCAGAACAGTACATATCTTGGTTTTCGTGGGGTTTCAAGCTGAGATATGCATTTTCTGCGATAATCTTGTTGAGACTTCTGTCCGAAGTATGCAGAATCATCGAGATCGCTTGTTTCGAGCTATTTAATGCGAGAAACACGTTATCTGGTGTTTTCACCACTCCACAGTGCGTTGGATATGCAGAACCGCTGATATTTTTGTTTTCGTCGGGTTTCAAGCTGAGATATGCATTTTCTACGATAAGCTTGGTGAAACATCTGTCCGAAGTATGCAGAAACGTCGAGAGCGCACTTTTCGAGCTATTTAATGCGAGACACAGGTTTTCTGGGGTTTTCACCACTCCACAGTTCGTTGGATATGCAGAACCGGAGATATCTTGGTTTTCGTGGGATTTCAAGTTGAGATATGCATTTCCTGCGATAATCTTGGTGAGACTTCTGTCCGAAGTATGCTGAAACATCGAGATCGCTCTTTTCGAGCTAATTAATGCGAGAAAATCCTTATCCGGTGTTTTCACCACTCCACAGTGCGTTAGATATGCAGATCCAGCGATATCTTGGCTTTCGTGGGGTTTCAAGCTGAGATATGCATTTTCTACGATAATCTTGGTGAGACTTCTGTCAGAAGTATGCAGGATCTTCGGGAACGCTCTTTTCGAGCTACTTATTGCGACAAACACGTTATCTGGTGTTTTCAGCACTCCGCAGTGCGTTTGAAATGCAGAACCAGCGATATCTTGGTTTTCGTGGGGTTTCAAGCTGAGATATGCATTTTTTACGATAATCTTGGTGAGACTTCTGTCCGAAGTATGCTTAATTATCGAGATCGCTCGTTTCGAGCTATTCAATGCGAGAAACACGTTATCTGGTGTTTTCACCACTCCGCAGTGCGTATGATATGCAGAACCGGCGATATCTTGGTTTTCGTGGGGTTTCAAGCTGAAATATGCATTTTCTGCGATAATCTTGGTGAGACTTCTGTCCGAAGTATGCTGAATCATCGAGATCGCTCTTATCGAGCTAGTTAGTGCGAGAAACACGTTATCTGGTGTTTTCACCACTCCACAGTGCGTTTGATATGCCGAACCGGCGATATATTGGTTTTCGTGGGGTTTCAAGCTGAGATATGCATTTCCTGCGATAATCTTGGTGAGACTTCTGTCCGAAGTATGCTGAATCATCGTGATCGATCTTTTCGAGATATTTAATGCTAGAAACACGTTCACTGGTTGTTTTCACCACTCCACAGTGCCTTTGATATGCAGAATAGGCGATATCTTGATTTTCGTGGTGTTTCCAGCTGAGATATGCATTTTCTGCGATAATCTTGGTGGGTCATTTGTCAGAAGTATGCAGAATCATCTAGATCGCTCTTTTCGAGCTACTTAATGCACGAAACACGTTTTCTGGTGTTTTCACAACTCCACAGTACGTTTGACATGCAGAACCGGAGATATCTTGGTTTCGGTCGTGTTTCAAGCTGAGATATGCATTTTCTGCGATAATCTTGGTGAGACTTCGGCCCGAAGTATGCTGAATCATCGAGATCGCTCTTTTCGAGCTAGCTAGTGCGAGAAACACGTTATCTGGTGTTTTCACCACTCCACAGTGCGTTCGATATGCAGAAAAGGCGATATCTTGGTTTTCGTGGGGTTTCAAGCTGAGATATGCATTTTCTGCGATAATCGTGTTGAGACTTCTGTCCGAAGTATGCAGAAACATCGAGATCTCTCGTTTCGAGCTATTTAATGCGAGAAACACGTTATCTGGTGCTTTTACCGCTCCACAGTGCGTTGGATATGCAGAACAGTAGATATCCTGGTTTTCGTGGGGTTTCAAGCAGGGATATGCATTTTCTGCGATAATCTTGGTGAGACTACTGTTAGAAGTATGCAGAATCATCGAGATCGCACGTTTCGAGCTATTTAATGCGAGAAACTCGTTTTCTGGGGTTTTCACCACTCCACAGTGCGTTTGATATGCAGAACCGGCAACATCTTGATTTTCGTGAGGTTTCGAGCTGTGATATGCATTTTCTGCGATAATATTGGTGAGACTTCAGTCAGAAGTATGCAGAATCATCTAGATCGCTCTTTTCGAGCTACTTAATGCACGAAACACGTTTTCTGGTGTTTTCACAACTCCACAGTACGTTTGACATGCAGAACCGGAGATATCTTGGTTTCGGTCGGGTTTCAAGCTGAGATATGCATTTTCTACGATAAGCTTGGTGAAACATCTGTCCGAAGTATGCAGAAACGTCGAGAGCGCTCTTTTCGAGCTATTAAATGCGAGACACAGGTTTTCTGGGGTTTTCACCACTCCACAGTTCGTTGGATATGCAGAACCGGCGATATCTTGGTTTTCGTGGGGTTTCAAGCAGAGATATGCATTTTCTGCGATAATCTTGGTGAGACTTCTGTCCGAAGTATGCTGAATCATCGAGAACGCTCTTTTCGAGCTAGTTAGTGCGAGAAATACCTTATCCGGTGTTTTCACCACTCCACAGTGCGTTTGATATGCAGAACAGTAGATATCTTGGTTTTCGTGGGGTTTCAAGCAGAGATATGCATTTTCTGCGATAATCTTGGTGAGACTTCTGTTAGAAGTATGCAGAATCATCGAGATCGCACTTGTCGAGCTATTTAATGCGAGAGGCACGTTTTCTGGGGTTTTCACCACTCCACAGTTCGTTGGATATGCAGAACAGTAGATATCTTGGTTTTCGTGGGGTTTCACGCAGAGATATGCATTTTCTGCGATAATCTTGGTGAGACTTCTGTTAGAAGTATGCAGAATCATCGAGATCGCACTTTTCTAGCTATTTAATGCGAGAAACACGTTATCTGGTGTTTTCACCACTTCACAGTTGGTTTGATATGCAGAACCGGCGATATTTTGGTTTTCGTCGGGTTTCAAGCTGAGATATGCATTTTCTACGATAATCTTGGTGAGACTTCTGTTAGAAGTATGCAGAATCATCGAGATCGCACTTTTCGAGCTATTTAATGCGAGAAACACGTTATCTGGTGTTTTCACCACTTCACAGTTGGTTTGATATGCAGATCCGGCGATATTTTGGTTTTCGTCGGGTTTCAAGCTGAGATATGCATTTTCTACGATAATCTTGATGAGACTTCTGTCAGAAGTATGCAGAATCTTCGAGATCGCTCTTTTCGAGCTAGTTAGTGCGAGAAACACGTTATCAGGTGTTTTCAACACTCCACAGTGCGTTTGATATGCAGAACAGTAGATATCTTGGCTTTCGTGGGGTTTCAAGCTGAGATATGCATTTTTTACGATAATCTTGGTGAGACTTCTGTCCGAAGTATGAAGAATCATCGAGATCGCTCTATTCGAGCTATTTAATGCGAGAAACACGTTATCTGGTGTTTTCACCACTCCACAGTGCGTTTGATATGCAGAACCGGCGATATCTTGGTTTTCGTGGGGTTTCAAGCTGAGATATGCATTTTCTGCTATAATCTTGATGAGACTTCTGTCAGAAGTAAGCAGAATCTTCGAGATCGCTCGTTTCGAGCTATCAAATTGCGAGAAACACGTCATCTGGTGTTTTCACCACTCCACAGTATGTTGGATATGCATAACCGGAGATATTTTGGTTTTCGTCGGGTTTCAAGCTGAGATTTGCATTTTTTACGATAATTTTGGTGAGACTTCTGTCCGAAGTATACAGAATCATCGACATCGCTCGTTTCGAGCTATTTAATGCGAGAAACACGTTATCTGGTGTTTTCACCACTCCACAGTGCGTTTGATATGCAGAACCGGCGATATCTTGGTTTTCGTGGGGTTTCAAGCTGAGATATGCATTTTCTGCGATAATCTTTGTGAGACTTCTGTTAGATGTATGCAGAATCATCGAGATCGCACTTGTCGAGCTATCTGATGCGAGAGACACGTTTTCTGGGGTTTTCACCACTCCACAGTTCGTTGGATATGCAGAACAGTAGATATCTTGGTTTTCGTGGGGTTTCAAGCAGAGATATGCATTTTCTGCGATAATCTTGGTGAGACTTCTGTTAGAAGTATGCAGAATCATCGAGATCGCACTTTTCGAGCTATTTAATGCGAGAAACACGTTATCTGGTGTTTTCACCACTCCACAGTGCGTTTGATATGCAGAACCGGCGATATTTTGGTTTTCGTCGGGTTTCAAGCTGAGATATGCATTTTCTACGATAATCTTGATGAGAGTCCTGTCAGAAGTATGCAGAATCTTCGAGATCGCTCTTGTCGAGCTACTTAATGCGAGAAACACGTTATCTGGTGTTTTCCCCACTCCACAGTGCGTTTGATATGCAGAACCGGCGATATTTTGGTTTTCGTCGGGTTTCAAGCTGAGATATGCATTTTCTACGATAATCTTGATGAGACTTCTGTCAGAAGTATGCAGAATCTTCGAGAGCGCTCTTTTCGAGCTAGTTAGTGCGAGAAACACGTTATCTGGTGTTTTCAACACTCCACAGTGCGTTTGATATGCAGAACAGTAGATATCTTGGTTTTCGTGGGGTTTCAAGCTGAGATATGCATTTTCTGCGATAATCTTGTTGAGACTTCTGTCCGAAGTATGCAGAATCATCGAGATCGCTCGTTTCGAGCTATTTAATGCGAGAAACACGTTATCTGGGGTATTTACCACTCCACAGTGCGTTTGATTTGCTGAACACAGCGATATTTTGGTTTTCTTGGGGTTTCAAGCTGAGATATGCATTTGTTACGATAATTTTGGTGAGACTTCTGTCCGAAGTATGAAGAATCATCGAGATCGCTCTATTCGAGCTATTTAATGCGAGAAACACGTTTTCTGGGGTGTTCACCACTCCACAGTGCGTTTGATATGCAGATCAGTAGATATCTTGGTTTTCGTAGGGTTACAAGCTGAGATATGCATTTTCTGCGATAATCTTGTTGAGACTTCTGTCCGAAGTATTCAGAATCATCGAGATCGCTCTTTTCGAGCTAGTTAATGCGAGAAAAACCTTATCCGGTGTTTTCACCACTCCACAGTGCGTTTGATATGCAGAACAGTACATATCTTGGTTTTCGTGGGGTTTCAACCTGAGATATGCATTTTTGACGATAATCTTGGTGAGACTTCTGTCCGAAGTATGAAGAATCATCGAGATCGCTCTATTCGAGCTACTTAATGCGAGAAACACGTTATCTGTTGTTATCACCACTCCACAGTGCGTTTGAAATGCAGAACCGGCGATATCTTGGTTTTCGTGGGGTTTCAAGCAGAGATATGCATTTTCTGCGATAATCTTGGTGAGACTTCTGTCCGAAGTATGCTGAATCATCGAGATCGCTCTTTTCGAGCTAGTAAGTGCGAGAAACACGTCATCTGGTGTTTTCCCCACTCCACAGTATGTTGGATATGCAGAACCGGAGATATTTTGGTTTTCGTCGGGTTTCAAGCTGAGATATGCATTTTTTACGATAATTTTGGTGAGACTTCTGCCCGAAGTATACAGAATCATCGACATCGCCCGTTTCGAGCTATTTAATGCGAGAAACACGTTATCTGGTGTTTTCACCACTCCACAGTGCGTTTGATATGCAGAACCGGCGATATCTTGGTTTTCGTGGGGTTTCAAGCTGAGATATGCATTTTCTGCGATAATCTTGGTGAGTCTTCTGTCCGAAGTATGCTGAATCATCGAGATCGCTCTTTTCGAGCTAGTTAGTGCGAGAAACACGTTACCTGGTGTTTTCACCACTCCACAGTGCGTTTGATATGCAGAACTGGAGATATTTTGGATTTCGTCGGGTTTCAAGCAGAGATATGCATTTTCTACGATAAGCTTGGTGAAACATCTGTCCGAAGTTTGCAGAAACATCGAGAGCGCTCTTTTCGATCTAGTTAATGCGAGAAACACGTTTTCTGGGATTTTCACCACTCCACAGTTCGTTGGATATGCAGAACAGTAGATATATTGGTTTTCGTGGGGTTTCAAGCAGAGATATGCATTTTCTGCGATAATCTTTGTGAGACTTCTGTTAGATGTATGCAGAATCATCGAGATCGCACTTGTCGAGCTACTTAATGCGAGAAACACGTTATCTGGTGTTTTCACCACTCCACAGTGCGTTTGATATGCAGAACCGGCGATATCTTGGTTTTCGTGGGGTTTCAAGCAGAGGTATGCATTTTCTGCGATAATCTTGGTGAGACTTCTGTCCGAAGTATGCTGAATCATCGAGATCGCTCTTTTCGAGCTAGTTAATGCGAGAAAAACCTTATCCGGTGTTTTCACCACTCCACAGTGCGTTTGATATGCAGAACAGTACATATCTTGGTTTTCGTGGGGTTTCAACCTGAGATATGCATTTTTTACGATAATCTTGGTGAGACTTCTGCCCGAAGTATACAGAATCATCGACATCGCCCGTTTCGAGCTATTTAATGCGAGAAACACGTTATCTGGTGTTTTCACCACTCCACAGTGCGTTTGATATGCAGAACCGGCGATATCTTGGTTTTCGTGGGGTTTCAAGCTGAGATATGCATTTTCTGCGATAATCTTGGTGAGACTTCTGTCCGAAGTATGCTGAATCATCGAGATCGCTCCTTTCGAGCTAGTTAATGCGAGAAAAACCTTATCCGGTGTTTTCACCACTCCATAGTGCGTTTGATATGCAATTCAGTAGATATCTTGGTTTTCGTGGGGCTTCAAGCTGAGATATGCATTTTTTACGATAATTTTGGTGAGACTTCTGCCCGAAGTATACAGAATCATCGACATCGCCCGTTTCGAGCTATTTAATGCGAGAAACACGTTATCTGGTGTTTTCACCACTCCACAGTGCGTTTGATATGCAGAACCGGCGATATCTTGGTTTTCGTGGGGTTTCAAGCTGAGATATGCATTTTCTGCGATAATCTTGTTGAGACTTCTGTCCGAAGTATGCAGAATCATCGAGATCGCTCGTTTCGAGCTATTTAATGCGAGAAACACGTTATCTGGTGTTTTCACCACTCCACAGTGCGTTGGATATGCAGAACCGGAGATATTTTGGTTTTCGTCGGGTTTCAAGCTGAGATATGCATTTTCTACGATAAGCTTGGTGAGACTTCTGTCCGAAGTATGCTGAAACATCGAGATGGCTCTTTTCGAGCTAGTTAATGCGAGAAAAACCTTATCCGGTGTTTTCACCACTCCACAGTGCGTTCGATATGCAGAACCAGCGATATCTTGGATTTCGTGGGGTTTCAAGCTGAGATATGCATTTTTTACGATAATCTTGGTGAGACTTCCGTCCGAAGTATGAAGAATCATCGAGATCGCTCTATTCGATCTATTTAATGCGAGAAACACGTTTGTTGGGGTTTTCACCACTCTACAGTGCGTTTGATTTGCTGAACACAGCGATATTTTGGTTTCTGTGGGGTTTCAAGCTGAGATATGCATTTGTTACGATAATTTTGGTGAGACTTCTGTCCGAGGTATGCAGAATCATCAAGATCGCTCGTTTCGAGCTATTCAATGCGAGAAACACGTTATCTGGTGTTTTCACCACTCCACAGTGCGTTCGAAATGCAGAACCGGCGATATCTTGGTTTTCGTAGGGGTTTCAAACTGAGATATGCATTTTCTGCGATAATCTTGGTGAGACCTCTGTCCGAAGTATGCAGAAACATCGAGATCGCTCTTTTCGACCTATTTAATGCGAGAAACACGTTATCTGGTGTTGTCAGCACTCCACAGTGCGTTTAATATGTAGAACCAGCGATATCTGGGTTTTCGTGGGGTTTCAAGCTGAGATATGCATTTTTTACAATAATCTTGGTGAGAGTTCTGTCCGAAGTATGCTTAATCATCGAGATCGCTCGTTTCGACCTATTTAATGCGAGAAACGCGTTACCTGGTGTTTTCACCACTCCACAGTGCGTATGATATGCAGAACCGGCGATATCTTGGTTTTCGTGGGGTTTCAAGCTGAGATATACATTTTCTGCGATAATCTTGGTGCCACTTCTGTCCGAAGTATGCAGAGTCATCGAGATCGTACTTTTCGAGCTATTTAATGCGAGAAACACGTTTTCTGGGGTTTTCACCACTCCACAGTTCGTTGGATATGCAGAACCGACGATATCTTGTATTTCGTGGGGTTTCAAGCTCAGATATGCATTTTCTGCGATAATCTTGGTGAGACTTCTGTCCGAAGGATGCAGAGTCATCGAGATCGTACTTTTCGGGCTATTTAATGCGAGAAACACGTTTTCTGGGGTTTTCACCACTCCACAGTGCGTTAGATATGCAGAACAGTAGATATCTTGGTTTTCGTGTGGTTTCAAGCAGAGATATGCATTTTCTGCGATAATCTTGGTGAGACTTCTGTTAGAAGTATGCAGAATCATCGAGATCGCACTTTTCGAGCTATTTAATGCGAGAAACACGTTATCTGGTGTTTTCACCACTTCACAGTTGGTTTGATATGCAGAACCGGCGATATTTTGGTTTTCGTCGGGTTTCAAGCTGAGATATGCATTTTCTACGATAATCTTGATGAGAGTCCTGTCAGAAGTATGCAGAATCTTCGAGATCGCTCTTGTCGAGCTACTTAATGCGAGAAACACGTTATCTGGTGTTTTCACCACTCCACAGTGCGTTTGATATGCAGAACCGGCGATATCTTGGTTTTCGTGGGGTTTCAAGCAGAGGTATGCATTTTCTGCGATAATCTTGGTGAGACTTCTGTCCGAAGTATGCTGAATCATCGAGATCGCTCTTTTCGAGCTAGTTAGTGCGAGAAACACGTTATCTGGTGTTTTCACCACTCCACAGTGCGTTTGATATGCAGAACCGGCGATATTTTGGTTTTCGTCGGGTTTCAAGCTGAGGTATGCATTTTCTGCGATAATCTTGGTGAGACTTCTGTCCGAAGTATGCTGAATCATCGAGATCGCTCTTTTCGAGCTAGTTAGTGCGAGAAAAACCTTATCCGGTGTTTTCACCACTCCACAGTGCGTTGGATATGCAGAACCAGCGATATCTTGGCTTTCGTGGGGTTTCAAGCTGAGATATGCATTTTTTACGATAATCATGGTGAGACTTCTGTCCGAAGTATGAAGAATCATCGAGATCGCTCTATTCGAGCTATTTAATGCGAGAAACACGTTTTCTGGGGTGTTCACCACTCCACAGTGCGTTTGATATGCAGATCAGTAGATATCTTGGTTTTCGTAGGGTTACAAGCTGAGATATGCATTTTCTGCGATAATCTTGTTGAGACTTCTGTCCGAAGTATTCAGAATCATCGAGATCGCTCTTTTCGAGCTAGTTAATGCGAGAAAAACCTTATCCGGTGTTTTCACCACTCCACAGTGCGTTCGATATGCAGAACCAGCGATATCTTGGCTATCGTAGGGTTTCAACCTGAGATATGCATTTTTTACGATAATCTTGGTGAGACTTCTGTCCGAAGTATGAAGAATCATCGAGATCGCTCTATTCGAGCTACTTAATGCGAGAAACACGTTATCTGTTGTTATCACCACTCCACAGTGCGTTTGAAATGCAGAACCGGCGATATCTTGGTTTTCGTGGGGTTTCAAGCAGAGATATGCATTTTCTGCGATAATCTTGGTGAGACTTCTGTCCGAAGTATGCTGAATCATCGAGATCGCTCTTTTCGAGCTAGTAAGTGCGAGAAACACGTCATCTGGTGTTTTCCCCACTCCACAGTATGTTGGATATGCAGAACCGGAGATATTTTGGTTTTCGCCGGGTTTCAAGCTGAGATATGCATTTTTTACGACAATTTTGGTGAGACTTCTGCCCGAAGTATACAGAATCATCGACATCGCTCGTTTCGAGCTATTTAATGCGAGAAACACGTTATCTGGTGTTTTCACCACTCCACAGTGCGTTTGATATGCAGAACCGGCGATATCTTGGTTTTCGTGGGGTTTCAAGCTGAGATATGCATTTTCTGCGATAATCTTGGTGAGTCTTCTGTCCGAAGTATGCTGAATCATCGAGATCGCTCTTTTCGAGCTAGTTAGTGCGAGAAACACGTTACCTGGTGTTTTCACCACTCCACAGTGCGTTTGATATGCAGAACTGGAGATATTTTGGATTTCGTCGGGTTTCAAGCAGAGATATGCATTTTCTACGATAAGCTTGGTGAAACATCTGTCCGAAGTTTGCAGAAACATCGAGAGCGCTCTTTTCGATCTATTTAATGCGAGAAACACGTTTTCTGGGATTTTCACCACTCCACAGTTCGTTGGATATGCAGAACAGTAGATATCTTGGTTTTCGTGGGGTTTCAAGCAGAGGTATGCATTTTCTGCGATAATCTTGGTGAGACTTCTGTCCGAAGTATGCTGAATCATCGAGATCGCTCCTTTCGAGCTAGTTAATGCGAGAAAAACCTTATCCGGTGTTTTCACCACTCCATAGTGCGTTTGATATGCAATTCAGTAGATATCTTGGTTTTCGTGGGGCTTCAAGCTGAGATATGCATTTTTTACGATAATCTTGGTGAGACTTCAGTCCGAAGTAATCTGAATCATCGAGATCGCTCTTTTCGAGCTAGTTAGTGCGAGAAACAGGT
Source organism: Anthophora plumipes (assembly GCA_951804975.1). Classification (NCBI taxonomy): domain Eukaryota; kingdom Metazoa; phylum Arthropoda; class Insecta; order Hymenoptera; family Apidae; genus Anthophora; species Anthophora plumipes. Next base: position 1,890,506 of record CATORF010000132.1, on the reverse strand, counting down.
TATCTGGTGTTTTCACCACTCCACAGTGCGTTTGATATGCAGAACAGTAGATATCTAGGTTTTCGTGGGGTTTCAAGCTGAGATATGCATTTTCTGCGATAATCTTGTTGAGACTTCTGTCCGAAGTATGCAGAATCATCGAGATCGCTCGTTTCGAGCTATTTAATGCGAGAAACACGTTATCTGGTGTTTTCACCACTCCACAGTGCGTTGGATATGCAGAACCGGAGATATTTTGGTTTTCGTCGGGTTTCAAGCTGAGATATGCATTTTCTACGATAAGCTTGGTGAGACTTCTGTCCGAAGTATGCTGAAACATTGAGATGGCTCTTTTCGAGCTAGTTAATGCGAGAAAAACCTTATCCGGTGTTTTCACCACTCCACAGTGCGTTCGATATGCAGAACCAGCGATATCTTGGATTTCGTGGGGTTTCAAGCTGAGATATGCATTTTTGACGATAATCTTGGTGAGACTTCCGTCCGAAGTATGAAGAATCATCGACATCGCTCTATTCGATCTATTTAATGCGAGAAACACGTTTGTTGGGGTTTTCACCACTCCACAGTGCGTTTGATTTGCTGAACACAGCGATATTTTGGTTTCCGTGGGGTTTCAAGCTGAGATATGCATTTGTTACGATAATTTTGGTGAGACTTCTGTCCGAGGTATGCAGAATCATCAAGATCGCTCGTTTCGAGCTATTCAATGCGAGAAACACGTTATCTGGTGTTTTCACCACTCCACAGTGCGTTCGAAATGCAGAACCGGCGATATCTTGGTTTTCGTAGGGGTTTCAAACTGAGATATGCATTTTCTGCGATAATCTTGGTGAGACCTCTGTCCGAAGTATGCAGAAACATCGAGATCGCTCTTTTCGACCTATTTAATGCGAGAAACACGTTATCTGGTGTTGTCAGCACTCCACAGTGCGTTTAATATGTAGAACCAGCGATATCTGGGTTTTCGTGGGGTTTCAAGCTGAGATATCACATTTTTTACAATAATCTTGGTGAGAGTTCTGTCCGAAGTATGCTTAATAATCGAGATCGCTCGTTGCGACCTATTTAATGCGAGAAACGCGTTACCTGGTGTTTTCACCACTCCACAGTGCGTATGATATGCAGAACCGGCGATATCTTGGTTTTCGTGGGGTTTCAAGCTGAGATATACATTTTCTGCGATAATCTTGGTGCCACTTCTGTCCGAAGTATGCAGAGTCATCGAGATCGTACTTTTCGAGCTATTTAATGCGAGAAACACGTTTTCTGGGGTTTTCACCACTCCACAGTTCGTTGGATATGCAGAACCGACGATATCTTGTATTTCGTGGGGTTTCAAGCTCAGATATGCATTTTCTGCGATAATCTTGGTGAGACTTCTGTCCGAAGTATGCAGAGTCATCGAGATCGTACTTTTCGGGCTATTTAATGCGAGAAACACGTTTTCTGGGGTTTTCACCACTCCACAGTGCGTTGGATATGCAGAACAGGAGATATCTTGCATTTCGTGGGGTTTCAAGCTCAGATATGCATTTTCTGCGATAATCTTGGTGAAACATCTGTCCGAAGTATGCAGAAACATTAAGAGCGCTCTTTTCGAGCTCTTTAATGCGAGATACACGTTTTCTGGGGTTTTCGCCACAGCACAGTTCGTTGGATGTGCAGAACCGGATATATCTTGGTCTTCGTGGGGTTTCAAGCTGAGATATGCATTTTCTGCGATAATCTTGGTGAGACTTCTGTCCGAAGTATGCAGAGTCATCGAAATCGTACTTTTCTAGCTATTTAATGCGAGAAACACGTTTTCTGGGGTTTTCACCACTCCACAGTTCGTTGGATATGCAGACCAGGAGATATCTTGGTTTTGGTGGGGTTTCAAGCAGAGATATGCATTTTCTGCGATAATCTTGGTGAGACTTCTGTCCGAAGTATGCAGAGTCATCGAGATCGTACTTTTCGGGCTATTTAATGCGAGAAACACGTTTTCTGGGGTTTTCACCACTCCACAGTGCGTTGGATATGCAGAACAGGAGATATCGTGCATTTCGTGGGGTTTCAAGCTCAGATATGCATTTTCTGCGATAATCTTGGTGAAACATCTGTCCGAAGTATGCAGAAACATTAAGAGCGCTCTTTTCGAGCTCTTTAATGCGAGATACACGTTTTCTGGGGTTTTCGCCACAGCACAGTTCGTTGGATGTGCAGAACCGGATATATCTTGGTCTTCGTGGGGTTTCAAGCTGAGATATGCATTTTCTGCGATAATCTTGGTGAGACTTCTGTCCGAAGTATGCAGAGTCATCGAGATCGTACTTTTCGAGCTATTTAATGCGAGAAACACGTTTTCTGGGGTTTTCACCACTCCACAGTTCGTTGGATATGCAGAACCGACGATATCTTGTATTTCGTGGGGTTTCAAGCTCAGATATGCATTTTCTGCGATAATCTTGGTGAGACTTCTGTCCGAAGTATGCAGAGTCATCGAGATCGTACTTTTCGGGCTATTTAATGCGAGAAACACGTTTTCTGGGGTTTTCACCACTCCACAGTGCGTTGGATATGCAGAACAGGAGATATCTTGCATTTCGTGGGGTTTCAAGCTCAGATATGCATTTTCTGCGATAATCTTGGTGAGACTTCTGTCCGAAGTATGCTGAAACATCGAGATGGCTCTTTTCGAGCTAGTTAATGCGAGAAAAACCTTATCCGGTGTTTTCACCACTCCACAGTGCGTTCGATATGCAGAACCAGCGATATCTTGGATTTCGTGGGGTTTCAAGCTGAGATATGCATTTTTGACGATAATCTTGGTGAGACTTCCGTCCGAAGTATGAAGAATCATCGAGATCGCTCTATTCGATCTATTTAATGCGAGAAACACGTTTGTTGGGGTTTTCACCACTCCACAGTGCGTTTGATTTGCTGAACACAGCGATATTTTGGTTTCCGTGGGGTTTCAAGCTGAGATATGCATTTGTTACGATAATTTTGGTGAGACTTCTGTCCGAGGTATGCAGAATCATCAAGATCGCTCGTTTCGAGCTATTCAATGCGAGAAACACGTTATCTGGTGTTTTCACCACTCCACAGTGCGTTCGAAATGCAGAACCGGCGATATCTTGGTTTTCGTAGGGGTTTCAAACTGAGATATGCATTTTCTGCGATAATCTTGGTGAGACCTCTGTCCGAAGTATGCAGAAACATCGAGATCGCTCTTTTCGACCTATTTAATGCGAGAAACACGTTATCTGGTGTTGTCAGCACTCCACAGTGCGTTTAATATGTAGAACCAGCGATATCTGGGTTTTCGTGGGGTTTCAAGCTGAGATATGCATTTTTTACAATAATCTTGGTGAGAGTTCTGTCCGAAGTATGCTTAATCATCGAGATCGCTCGTTTCGACCTATTTAATGCGAGAAACGCGTTACCTGGTGTTTTCACCACTCCACAGTGCGTATGATATGCAGAACCGGCGATATCTTGGTTTTCGTGGGGTTTCAAGCTGAGATATACATTTTCTGCGATAATCTTGGTGCCACTTCTGTCCGAAGTATGCAGAGTCATCGAGATCGTACTTTTCGAGCTATTTAATGCGAGAAACACGTTTTCTGGGGTTTTCACCACTCCACAGTTCGTTGGATATGCAGACCAGGAGATATCTTGGTTTTGGTGGGGTTTCAAGCAGAGATATGCATTTTCTGCGATAATCTTGGTGAGACTTCTGTCCGAAGTATGCAGAGTCATCGAGATCGTACTTTTCGGGCTATTTAATGCGAGAAACACGTTTTCTGGGGTTTTCACCACTCCACAGTGCGTTGGATATGCAGAACAGGAGATATCTTGCATTTCGTGGGGTTTCAAGCTCAGATATGCATTTTCTGCGATAATCTTGGTGAAACATCTGTCCGAAGTATGCAGAAACATTAAGAGCGCTCTTTTCGAGCTCTTTAATGCGAGATACACGTTTTCTGGGGTTTTCGCCACAGCACAGTTCGTTGGATGTGCAGAACCGGATATATCTTGGTCTTCGTGGGGTTTCAAGCTGAGATATGCATTTTCTGCGATAATCTTGGTGAGACTTCTGTCCGAAGTATGCAGAGTCATCGAGATCGTACTTTTCGAGCTATTTAATGCGAGAAACACGTTTTCTGGGGTTTTCACCACTCCACAGTTCGTTGGATATGCAGAACCGACGATATCTTGTATTTCGTGGGGTTTCAAGCTCAGATATGCATTTTCTGCGATAATCTTGGTGAGACTTCTGTCCGAAGTATGCAGAGTCATCGAGATCGTACTTTTCGGGCTATTTAATGCGAGAAACACGTTTTCTGGGGTTTTCACCACTCCACAGTTCGTTGGATATGCAGAACCGACGATATCTTGTATTTCGTGGGGTTTCAAGCTCAGATATGCATTTTCTGCGATAATCTTGGTGCCACTTCTGTCCGAAGTATGCAGAGTCATCGAAATCGTACTTTTCTAGCTATTTAATGCGAGAAACACGTTTTCTGGGGTTTTCACCACTCCACAGTTCGTTGGATATGCAGACCAGGAGATATCTTGGTTTTGGTGGGGTTTCAAGCAGAGATATGCATTTTCTGCGATAATCATGGTGAGACTCCTGTTAGAAGTATGCTGAATCATCGAGATCGCTCTTTTCGAGCTAGTTAGTGCGAGAAACACGTTATCTGGTGTTTTCACCACTCCACAATGCGTGTGATATGCAGAACAGTAGATATCTTGGTTTTCGTGGGGTTTCAAGCTGAGATATGCATTTTCTGCGATAATCTTGTTGAGACTTCTGTCCGAAGTATGCAGAATCATCGAGATCGCTCGTTTCGAGCTATTTAATGCGAGAAACACGTTATCTGGTGTTTTCACCACTCCACAGTGCGTTGGAAATGCAGAACCGGAGATATTTTGGTTTTCGTCGGGTTTCAAGCTGAGATATGCATTTTCCACGATAAGCTTGGTGAAACATCGGTCTGAAGTATGCAGAAACATCGAGAGCGCTCTTTTCGAGCTATTTGATGCGATAAACACGTTTTCTGGGGTTTTCACCACTCCACAGTTCGTTGGATATGCAGAACAGGTGATATCTTAGTTTTCGAGGGGTTTCAAGCTGAGATATGCATTTTCTGCGATAATCTTGGTGAGACCTCTGTCCGAAGTATGCAGAATCATCGAGATCGCACTTTTCGATCTATTTAATGCGAGAAACACGTTATCTGGTGTTTTCAGCACTCCACAGTGCGTTTGATATGCAGAACCGACGATATCTTGTATTTCGTGGGGTTTCAAGCTCAGATATACATTTTCTGCGATAATCTTGGTGAGACTTCTGTCCGAAGTATGCAGAGTCAGCGAGATCGTACTTTTCGAGCTATTTAATGCGAGAAACACGTTTCCTGGGGTTTTCACCACTCCACAGTTCGTTGGATATGCAGAACAGGAGATATCATGGTTTTCGTGGAGTTTCCAGCAGAGATATGCATTTTCTGCGATAATCATGGTGAGAATTCTGTTAGATGTATGTAGAAACATCGAGATCGCTCTTTTCGACCTATTTAAAGCGAGAAACACGTTATCTGGTGTTTTCACCACTTCACAGTGCGTTTGATATGCAGAACCAGCGATATCTTGGTTTTCGTGGGGTTTCAAGCTGAGATATGCATTTTTTACGATAATCATGGTGAGACTTCTGTCCGAAGTATGCAGAATCACCGAGATCGCGCTTTTCGAGCTATTTAATGCGAGAAACTCCTTATCTGGTGTTGTCAGCACTCCACAGTGCGTTTGATATGTAGAACCAGCGATATCTGGGTTTTCGTGGGGTTTCAAGCTGAGATATGCATTTTTTACGATAATCTTGGTGAGACTTCTGTCCGAAGTATGCTTAATCATCGAGATCGCTCGTTTCGACCTATTTAATGCGAGAAACACGTTATCTGGTGTTTTCAGCACTCCACAGTGTGTTTGATATGCAGAACCAGCGATATCTGGGTTTTCGTGGGGTTTCAAGCTGAGATATGCATTTTTTACAATAATCTTGATGAGACTTCTGTCCGAAGTATGCTTAATCATCGAGATCGCTCGTTTCGACCTATTTAATGCGAGCAACACGTTATCTGGTGTTTTCACCACTCCACAGTGCGTATGATATGCAGAACCAGCGATATCTTTGTTTTCGTGGGGTTTCAAGTTCAAATATGCATTTTCTGCGATAATCTTGGTGAGACCTCTGTCTGAAGTATGCAGAATTATCGAGATCGCACTTTTCGAGCTATTTTATGCGAGAAACACGTTATCTGGTGTTTTCAGCACTCCACAGTTCGTTGGATATGCAGAACAGGAGATATCATGGTTTTCGTGGGGTTTCTACCAGAGATATGCATTTTCTGCGATAATCATGGTGAGAATTCTGTTAGAAGTATGCAGAAACATCGAGATCGCTCTTTTCGACCTATTTAATGCGAGAAACACGTTATCTGGTGTTTTCACCACTCCACAGTGCGTTTGATATGCAGAACCAGCGATATCTTGGTTTTCGTGGGGTTTCAAGCTGAGATATGCATTTTTTACGATAATCTTGGTGAGACTTCTGTCCGAAGTATGCTTAATCATCGAGATCGCTCGTTTCGACCTATTTAATGCGAGAAACACGTTACCTGGTGTTGTCAGCACTCCACAGTGCGTATGTTATGCAGAACCGACGATACCAGGGTTTTCGTGGGATTTCAAGCTGAGATATGCATTTTTTACGATAATCTTGGTGAGACTTCTGTCCGAAGTATGCTTAATCATCGAGATCGCTCGTTTCGACCTATTTAATGCGAGAAACACGTTATCTGGTGTTTTCACCACTCCACAGTGCGTTTGATATGCAGAACCAGCGATATCTTTGTTTTCGTGGGGTTTCAAGCTCAGATATGCATTTTCTGCGATAATCTTGGTGAGACCTCTGTCCGAAGTATGCTTAATCATCCAGATCGCTCGTTTCGACCTATTTAATGCGAGAAACACTTTATCTGGTGTTTTCACCACTCCACAGTGCGTTTGATATGCAGAACCAGCGATATCTGGGTTTTCGTGGGGTTTGAAGCTGAGATATGCATTTTTTACGATAATCTTGGTGAGACTTCTGTCCGAAGTATGCTTAATCATCGAGATCGCTCGTTTCGACCTATTTAATGCGAGAAACACGTTATCTGGTGTTTTCAGCACTCCACAGTGTGTTTGATATGCAGAACCAGCGATATCTGGGTTTTCGTGGGGTTTCAAGCTGAGATATGCATTTTTTACAATAATCTTGATGAGACTTCTGTCCGAAGTATGCTTAATCATCGAGATCGCTCGTTTCGACCTATTTAATGCGAGCAACACGTTATCTGGTGTTTTCACCACTCCACAGTGCGTATGATATGCAGAACCAGCGATATCTTTGTTTTCGTGGGGTTTCAAGTTCAAATATGCATTTTCTGCGATAATCTTGGTGAGACCTCTGTCCGAAGTATGCAGAATTATCGAGATCGCACTTTTCGAGCTATTTTATGCGAGAAACACGTTATCTGGTGTTTTCAGCACTCCACAGTTCGTTGGATATGCAGAACAGGAGATATCATGGTTTTCGTGGGGTTTCTACCAGAGATATGCATTTTCTGCGATAATCATGGTGAGAATTCTGTTAGAAGTATGCAGAAACATCGAGATCGCTCTTTTCGACCTATTTAATGCGAGAAACACGTTATCGGGTGTTTTCACCACTCCACAGTGCGTTTGATATGCAGAACCAGCGATATCTTGGTTTTCGTGGGGTTTCAAGCTGAGATATGCATTTTTTACGATAATCTTGGTGAGACTTCTGTCCGAAGTATGCTTAATCATCGAGATCGCTCGTTTCTACCTATTTAATGCGAGAAACACGTTATCTGGTGTTGTCAGCACTCCACAGTGCGTATGTTATGCAGAACCGACGATACCAGGGTTTTCGTGGGATTTCAAGCTGAGATATGCATTTTTTACGATAATCTTGGTGAGACTTCTGTCCGAAGTATGCTTAATCATCGAGATCGCTCGTTTCGAGCTATTTAAATGCGAGAAACACGTTATCTGTTGTTTTCACCACTCCACAGTGCGTATGATATGCAGAACCGACGATATCTTGTATTTCGTGGGGTTTCAAGCTCAGATATACATTTTCTGCGATAATCTTGGTAAGACTTCTGTCCGAAGTATGCAGAGTCAGCGAGATCGTACTTTTCGAGCTATTTAATACGAGAAACTCGTTATCTGGGGTTTTCACCACTCCACAGTTCGTTGGATATGCAGAACAGGAGATATCATGGTTTTCGTGGGGTTTCTAGCAGAGATATGCATTTTCTGCGATAATCATGGTGAGAATTCTGTTAGAAGTATGCAGAAACATCGAGATCGCACTTTTCGACCTATTTAATGCGAGAAACACGTTATCTGGTGTTTTCACCACTCCACAGTGCGTTTGATATGCAGAACCAGCGATATCTTGGTTTTCGTGGGGTTTCAAGCTGAGATAAGCATTTTTTACGATAATCATGGTGAGACTTCTGTCCGAAGTATGCTTAACCATCGAGATCGCTCGTTTCGACCTATTTAATGCGAGAAACACGTTATCTGGTGTTTTCAGCACTCCACAGTGCGCTTGATATGCAGAACCAGCGATATCTGGGTTTTCGTGGGGTTTCAAGCTGAGATATGCATTTTTTACGATAATCTTGGTGAGACTTCTGTCCGAAGTATGCTTAACCATCGAGATCGCTCGTTTCGACCTATTTAATGCGAGAAACACGTTATCTGGTGTTTTCAGCACTCCACAGTGCGCTTGATATGCAGAACCAGCGATATCTGGGTTTTCGTGGGGTTTCAAGCTCAGATATACATTTTCTGCGATAATCTTGGTGAGACTTCTGTCCGATGTATGCAGAGTCAGCGAGATCGCTCTTTTCGAGCTATTTAATGCGAGAAACAAGTTATCTGGTGTTTTCACCACTCCACAGTGCGTATGATATGCAGAACCGACGATATCTTGATTTTCGTGGGGTTTCAAGTTCAGATATGCATTTTCTGCGATAATCTTGGTGAGACTTCTGTCCGAAGTATGCAGAGTCATCGAGATCGTACTTTTCGAGCTATTTAATGCGAGAAACACGTTATCTGGTGTTTTCACCACTCCACAGTGCGTTTGATATGCAGAACCAGCGATATCTTGGTGTTCGTGGGGATTCAAGCTCAGATATGCATTTTCTGCGATAATCTTGGTGAGACCTCTGTCGGAAGTATGCAGAAACATCGAGATCGCTCTTTTCGAGCTATTTAATGCGAGAAACAAGTTATCTGGTGTTTTCACCACTCCACAGTGCGTATGATATGCAGAACCGACGATATCTTGTATTTCGTGGGGTTTCAAGCTCAGATATACATTTTCTGCGATAATCTTGGTAAGACTTCTGTCCGAAGTATGCAGAGTCAGCGAGCTCGTACTTTTCGAGCTATTTAATGCGAGAAACTCGTTTTCTGGGGTTTTCACCACTCCACAGTGCGTTTGATATGCAGTACCAGCGATATCTTTGTTTTCGTGGGGTTTCAAGCTCAGATATGCATTTTCTGCGATAATCTTGGTGAGACCTCTGTCCGAAGTATGCAGAATCATCGAGATCGCTCTTTTCGAGCTATTTAATGCGAGAAACACGTTATCTGGTGTTTTCAGCACGCCACAGTGCGTTTGATATGCAGAACCAGCGATATCTGGGTTTTCGTGGGGTTTCAAGCTGAGATATGCATTTTTTACGATAATCTTGATGAGACTTCTGTCCGAAGTATGCTTAATCATCGAGATCGCTCGTTTCGAGCTATTTAATGCGAGAAACACGTTATCTGGTGTTTTCACCACTCCACAGTTCGTTGGATATGCAGAACAGGAGATATCATGGTTTTCGTGGGGTTTCTAGCAGAGATATGCATTTTCTGCGATAATCATGGTGAGAATTCTGTTAGAAGTATGCTTAACCATCGAGATCGCTCGTTTCGACCTATTTAATGCGAGAAACACGTTATCTGGTGTTGTCAGCACTCCACAGTGCGTTTGACATGTAGAACCAGCGATACCAGGGTTTTCGTGGGGTTTCAAGCTGAGATATGCATTTTTTTACGATAATCTTGGTGAGACTTCTGTCCGAAGTTTGCTTAATCATCGAAATCGCTCGTTTCGACCTATTTAATGCGAGAAACACGTTATCTGGTGTTTTCACCACTCCACAGTGCGTATGTTATGCAGAACCGACGATATCTGGGCTTTCGTGGGGTTTCAAGCTGAGATATGCATTTTTACGATAATCTTGATGAGACTTCTGTCCGAAGTATGCTTAATCATCGAGATCGTTCGTTTCGAGCTATTTAATGCGAGAAACACGTTATCTGGTGTTTTCACCACTCCACAGTGCGTATGATATGCAGAACCGACGATATCTTGTATTTCGTGGGGTTTCAAGCTCAGATATACATTTTCTGCGATAATCTTGGTGAGACTTCTGTCCGATGTATGCAGAGTCAGCGAGATCGCTCTTTTCGAGCTATTTAATGCGAGAAACACGTTATCTGGTGTTTTCACCACTCCACAGTGCGTATGTTATGCAGAACCGACGATATCTGGGTTTTCGTGGGATTTCAAGCTGAGATATGCATTTTTTACGATAATCTTGGTGAGACTTCTGTCCGAAGTATGCTTAATCATCGAATTCGCTCGTTTCGACCTATTTAATGCGAGAAACACGTTATCTGGTGTTTTCACCACTCCACAGTGCGTTTGATATGCAGAACCAGCGATATCTTGGTGTTCGTGGGGATTCAAGCTCAGATATGCATTTTCTGCGATAATCTTGGTGAGACCTCTGTCGGAAGTATGCAGAAACATCGAGATCGCTCTTTTCGAGCTATTTAATGCGAGAAACAAGTTATCTGGTGTTTTCACCACTCCACAGTGCGTATGATATGCAGAACCGACGATATCTTGTATTTCGTGTGGTTTCAAGCTCAGATATACATTTTCTGCGATAATCTTGGTAAGACTTCTGTCCGAAGTATGCAGAGTCAGCGAGCTCGTACTTTTCGAGCTATTTAATGCGAGAAACTCGTTTTCTGGGGTTTTCACCACTCCACAGTGCGTTTGATATGCAGAACCAGCGATATCTTTGTTTTCGTGGGGTTTCAAGCTCAGATATGCATTTTCTGCGATAATCTTGGTGAGACCTCTGTCCGAAGTATGCTTAATCATCCAGATCGCTCGTTTCGACCTATTTAATGCAAGAAACACTTTATCTGGTGTTTTCACCACTCCACAGTGCGTTTGATATGCAGAACCAGCGATATCTTTGTTTTCGTGGGGTTTCAAGCTCAGATATGCATTTTCTGCGATAATCTTGGTGAGACCTCTGTCCGAAGTATGCTTAATCATCCAGATCGCTCGTTTCGACCTATTTAATGCAAGAAACACTTTATCTGGTGTTTTCACCACTCCACAGTGCGTTTGATATGCAGAACCAGCGATATCTTTGTTTTCGTGGGGTTTCAAGCTCAGATATGCATTTTCTGCGATAATCTTGGTGAGACCTCTGTCCGAAGTATGCAGAATCATCGAGATCGCTCTTTTCGAGCTATTTAATGCGAGATGCACGTTATCTGGTGTTTTCAGCACTCCACAGTGCGTTTGATATGCAGAACCAGCGATATCTGGGTTCTCGTGGGGTTTCAAGCTGAGATATGCATTTTTTACGATAATCTTGATGAGACTTCTGTCCGAAGTATGCTTAATCATCGAGATCGCTCGTTTCGAGCTATTTAAATGCGAGAAACACGTTATCTGTTGTTTTCACCACTCCACAGTGCGTATGATATGCAGAACCGACGATATCTTGTATTTCGTGGGGTTTCAAGCTCAGATATACATTTTCTGCGATAATCTTGGTAAGACTTCTGTCCGAAGTATGCAGAGTCAGCGAGATCGTACTTTTCGAGCTATTTAATACGAGAAACTCGTTATCTGGGGTTTTCACCACTCCACAGTTCGTTGGATATGCAGAACAGGAGATATCATGGTTTTCGTGGGGTTTCTAGCAGAGATATGCATTTTCTGCGATAATCATGGTGAGAATTCTGTTAGAAGTATGCAGAAACATCGAGATCGCACTTTTCGACCTATTTAATGCGAGAAACACGTTATCTGGTGTTTTCACCACTCCACAGTGCGTTTGATATGCAGAACCAGCGATATCTTGGTTTTCGTGGGGTTTCAAGCTGAGATAAGCATTTTTTACGATAATCATGGTGAGACTTCTGTCCGAAGTATGCTTAACCATCGAGATCGCTCGTTTCGACCTATTTAATGCGAGAAACACGTTATCTGGTGTTTTCAGCACTCCACAGTGCGCTTGATATGCAGAACCAGCGATATCTGGGTTTTCGTGGGGTTTCAAGCTGAGATATGCATTTTTTACGATAATCTTGGTGAGACTTCTGTCCGAAGTATGCTTAACCATCGAGATCGCTCGTTTCGACCTATTTAATGCGAGAAACACGTTATCTGGTGTTTTCAGCACTCTACAGTGCGCTTGATATGCAGAACCAGCGATATCTGGGTTTTCGTGGGGTTTCAAGCTCAGATATACATTTTCTGCGATAATCTTGGTGAGACTTCTGTCCGATGTATGCAGAGTCAGCGAGATCGCTCTTTTCGAGCTATTTAATGCGAGAAACAAGTTATCTGGTGTTTTCACCACTCCACAGTGCGTATGATATGCAGAACCGACGATATCTTGATTTTCGTGGGGTTTCAAGTTCAGATATGCATTTTCTGCGATAATCTTGGTGAGACTTCTGTCCGAAGTATGCAGAGTCATCGAGATCGTACTTTTCGAGCTATTTAATGCGAGAAACACGTTATCTGGTGTTTTCACCACTCCACAGTGCGTTTGATATGCAGAACCAGCGATATCTTGGTGTTCGTGGGGATTCAAGCTCAGATATGCATTTTCTGCGATAATCTTGGTGAGACCTCTGTCGGAAGTATGCAGAAACATCGAGATCGCTCTTTTCGAGCTATTTAATGCGAGAAACAAGTTATCTGGCGTTTTCACCACTCCACAGTGCGTATGATATGCAGAACCGACGATATCTTGTATTTCGTGGGGTTTCAAGCTCAGATATACATTTTCTGCGATAATCTTGGTAAGACTTCTGTCCGAAGTATGCAGAGTCAGCGAGATCGCTCGTTTCGAGCTATTTAATGCGAGAAACACGTTATCTGGTGTTTTCAGCACTCTACAGTGCGCTTGATATGCAGAACCAGCGATATCTGGGTTTTCGTGGGGTTTCAAGCTCAGATATACATTTTCTGCGATAATCTTGGTGAGACTTCTGTCCGATGTATGCAGAGTCAGCGAGATCGCTCTTTTCGAGCTATTTAATGCGAGAAACAAGTTATCTGGTGTTTTCACCACTCCACAGTGCGTATGATATGCAGAACCGACGATATCTTGATTTTCGTGGGGTTTCAAGTTCAGATATGCATTTTCTGCGATAATCTTGGTGAGACTTCTGTCCGAAGTATGCAGAGTCATCGAGATCGTACTTTTCGAGCTATTTAATGCGAGAAACACGTTATCTGGTGTTTTCACCACTCCACAGTGCGTTTGATATGCAGAACCAGCGATATCTTGGTTTTCGTGGGGTTTCAAGCTGAGATAAGCATTTTTTACGATAATCATGGTGAGACTTCTGTCCGAAGTATGCTTAACCATCGAGATCGCTCGTTTCGACCTATTTAATGCGAGAAACACGTTATCTGGTGTTTTCAGCACTCCACAGTGCGCTTGATATGCAGAACCAGCGATATCTGGGTTTTCGTGGGGTTTCAAGCTGAGATATGCATTTTTTACGATAATCTTGGTGAGACTTCTGTCCGAAGTATGCTTAACCATCGAGATCGCTCGTTTCGACCTATTTAATGCGAGAAACACGTTATCTGGTGTTTTCAGCACTCTACAGTGCGCTTGATATGCAGAACCAGCGATATCTGGGTTTTCGTGGGGTTTCAAGCTCAGATATACATTTTCTGCGATAATCTTGGTGAGACTTCTGTCCGATGTATGCAGAGTCAGCGAGATCGCTCTTTTCGAGCTATTTAATGCGAGAAACAAGTTATCTGGTGTTTTCACCACTCCACAGTGCGTATGATATGCAGAACCGACGATATCTTGATTTTCGTGGGGTTTCAAGTTCAGATATGCATTTTCTGCGATAATCTTGGTGAGACTTCTGTCCGAAGTATGCAGAGTCATCGAGATCGTACTTTTCGAGCTATTTAATGCGAGAAACTCGTTTTCTGGGGTTTTCACCACTCCACAGTGCGTTTGATATGCAGAACCAGCGATATCTTTGTTTTCGTGGGGTTTCAAGCTCAGATATGCATTTTCTGCGATAATCTTGGTGAGACCTCTGTCCGAAGTATGCAGAATCATCGAGATCGCTCTTTTCGAGCTATTTAATGCGAGAAACACGTTATCTGGTGTTTTCAGCACGCCACAGTGCGTTTGATATGCAGAACCAGCGATATCTGGGTTTTCGTGGGGTTTCAAGCTGAGATATGCATTTTTTACGATAATCTTGATGAGACTTCTGTCCGAAGTATGCTTAATCATCGAGATCGCTCGTTTCGAGCTATTTAATGCGAGAAACACGTTATCTGGTGTTTTCACCACTCCACAGTTCGTTGGATATGCAGAACAGGAGATATCATGGTTTTCGTGGGGTTTCTAGCAGAGATATGCATTTTCTGCGATAATCATGGTGAGAATTCTGTTAGAAGTATGCTTAACCATCGAGATCGCTCGTTTCGACCTATTTAATGCGAGAAACACGTTATCTGGTGTTGTCAGCACTCCACAGTGCGTTTGACATGTAGAACCAGCGATACCAGGGTTTTCGTGGGGTTTCAAGCTGAGATATGCATTTTTTTACGATAATCTTGGTGAGACTTCTGTCCGAAGTTTGCTTAATCATCGAAATCGCTCGTTTCGACCTATTTAATGCGAGAAACACGTTATCTGGTGTTTTCACCACTCCACAGTGCGTATGTTATGCAGAACCGACGATATCTGGGCTTTCGTGGGGTTTCAAGCTGAGATATGCATTTTTACGATAATCTTGATGAGACTTCTGTCCGAAGTATGCTTAATCATCGAGATCGTTCGTTTCGAGCTATTTAATGCGAGAAACACGTTATCTGGTGTTTTCACCACTCCACAGTGCGTATGATATGCAGAACCGACGATATCTTGTATTTCGTGGGGTTTCAAGCTCAGATATACATTTTCTGCGATAATCTTGGTGAGACTTCTGTCCGATGTATGCAGAGTCAGCGAGATCGCTCTTTTCGAGCTATTTAATGCGAGAAACACGTTATCTGGTGTTTTCACCACTCCACAGTGCGTATGTTATGCAGAACCGACGATATCTGGGTTTTCGTGGGATTTCAAGCTGAGATATGCATTTTTTACGATAATCTTGGTGAGACTTCTGTCCGAAGTATGCTTAATCATCGAATTCGCTCGTTTCGACCTATTTAATGCGAGAAACACGTTATCTGGTGTTTTCACCACTCCACAGTGCGTTTGATATGCAGAACCAGCGATATCTTTGTTTTCGTGGGGTTTCAAGCTCAGATATGCATTTTCTGCGATAATCTTGGTGAGACCTCTGTCCGAAGTATGCTTAATCATCCAGATCGATCGTTTCGACCTATTTAATGCGAGAAACACTTTATCTGGTGTTTTCACCACTCCACAGTGCGTTTGATATGCAGAACCAGCGATATCCTTGTTTTCGTGGGGTTTCAAGCTCAGATATGCATTTTCTGCGATAATCTTGGTCAGACCTCTGTCCGAAGTATGCAGAATCATCGAGATCGCTCTTTTCGAGCTATTTAATGCGAGATACACGTTATCTGGTGTTTTCAGCACTCCACAGTGCGTTTGATATGCAGAACCAGCGATATCTGGGTTCTCGTGGGGTTTCAAGCTGAGATATGCATTTTTTACGATAATCTTGATGAGACTTCTGTCCGAAGTATGCTTAATCATCGAGATCGCTCGTTTCGAGCTATTTAAATGCGAGAAACACGTTATCTGGTGTTTTCACCACTCCACAGTGCGTATGATATGCAGAACCGACGATATCTTGTATTTCGTGGGGTTTCAAGCTCAGATATACATTTTCTGCGATAATCTTGGTAAGACTTCTGTCCGTAGTATGCAGAGTCAGCGAGATCGTACTTTTCGAGCTATTTAATACGAGAAACTCGTTTTCTGGGGTTTTCACCACTCCACAGTTCGTTGGATATGCAGAACAGGAGATATCATGGTTTTCGTGGGGTTTCTAGCAGAGATATGCATATTCTGCGATAATCATGGTGAGAATTCTGTTAGAAGTATGCAGAAACATCGAGATCGCACTTTTCGACCTATTTAATGCGAGAAACACGTTATCTGGTGTTTTCACCACTCCACAGTGCGTTTGATATGCAGAACCAGCGATATCTTTGTTTTCGTGGGGTTTCAAGCTCAGATATGCATTTTCTGCGATAATCTTTGTCAGACCTCTGTCCGAAGTATGCAGAATCATCGAGATCGCTCTTTTCGAGCTATTTAATGCGAGATACACGTTATCTGGTGTTTTCAGCACTCCACAGTGCGTTTGATATGCAGAACCAGCGATATCTGGGTTCTCGTGGGGTTTCAAGCTGAGATATGCATTTTTTACGATAATCTTGATGAGACTTCTGTCCGAAGTATGCTTAATCATCGAGATCGCTCGTTTCGAGCTATTTAAATGCGAGAAACACGTTATCTGGTGTTTTCACCACTCCACAGTGCGTATGATATGCAGAACCGACGATATCTTGTATTTCGTGGGGTTTCAAGCTGAGATAAGCATTTTTTACGATAATCATGGTGAGACTTCTGTCCGAAGTATGCAGAATCATCGAGATCGCACTTTTCGAGCTATTTAATGCGAGAAACACGTTATCTGGTGTTGTCAGCACTCCACAGTGCGTTTGATATGCAGAACCAGCGATATCTGGGTTTTCGTGGAGTTTCAAGCTGAGATATGCATTTTTTACGATAATCGTGATGAGACTTCTGTCCGAAGTATGCTTAATCATCGAGATCGCTCGTTTCGAGCTATTTAATGCGAGAAACACGTTGTCTGGTGTTTTCACCACTCCACAGTGCGTATGATATGCAGAACCGACGATATCTTGTATTTCGTGGGGTTTCAAGCTCAGATATGCATTTTCTGCGATAATCTTGGTGAGACTTCTGTCCGAAGCATGCAGAATCATCGAGATCGCACTTTTCGAGTTATTTAATGCGAGAAGCACGTTTTCTGGGGTTTTCACCACACCACAGTTCGTTGGATATGCAGAACCGGAGATATCTTGGTTCTCGTGGGGTTTCAAGCTGAGATATGCATTTTCTACCGATAATCTTGGTGAGACTTCTGTCCGAAGTATGCAGAATCATCGAGATCGCACTTTTCGAGCTATTTAATGCGAGAAACACGTTATCTGGTGTTTTCACCACTCCACAGTTGGTTTGATATGCAGAACCGGAGATATCTTCGTTTTCGTGGGCTTTCTAGGTCAGATATGCATTTTCTGCGATAATCTTGGTGAGACTTCTGTCCGAAGTATGCAGAAACATCGAGATCGCTCTTTTCGACCTATTTAATGCGAGAAACACGTTATCTGGTGTTTTCACCACTCCACAGTGCGTTTGATATGCAGAACCAGCGATATCTTTGTTTTCGTGGGGTTACAAGCTGAGATATGCATTTTTTACGATAATCATGGTGAGACTTCTGTGCGAAGTATGCAGAATCATCGAGATCGCTCGTTTCGAGCGATTACCGCGAGAAACACGTTATCTGGAGTTTTCACCACTCCACAGTTCGTTGGATATGCAGAACAGGAGATATCATGGTTTTCGTGGGGTTTCTGGCAGAGATATGCATTTTCTGCGATAATCATGGTGAGAATTCTGTTAGAAGTATGCAGAAACATCGAGATCGCTCTTTTCGACCTATTTAAAGCGAGAAACACGTTATCTGGTGTTTTCACCACTCCACAGTTGCTTTTGATATGCAGAACCAGCGATATCTTGGTTTTCGTGGGGTTTCAAGCTGAGATATGCATTTTTTACGATAATCATGGTGAGACTTCTGTCCGAAGTATGCAGAATCATCGAGATCGCACTTTTCGAGCCATTTCATGCGAGAAACACGTTATCTGGTGTTGTCAGCACTCCACAGTGTGTTTGATATGCAGAACCAGCGATATCTGGGTTTTCGTGGGGTTTCAAGCTGAGATATGCATTTTTTACAATAATCTTGATGAGACATCTGTCCGAAGTATGCTTAATCATCGAGATCGCTCGTTTCGACCTATTTAATGCGAGAAACACGTTATCTGGTGTTTTCACCACTCCACAGTGCGTTTGATATGCAGAACCAGCGATATCTTTGTTTTCGTGGGGTTTCAAGCTCAGATATGCATTTTCTGCGATAATCTTGGTGAGACCTCTGTCCGAAGTATGCAGAATCATCGAGATCGCTCTTTTCGAGCTATTTAATGCGAGAAACACGTTATCTGGTGTTTTCAGCACTCCACAGTGCGTTTGATATGCAGAACCAGCGATAGCTGGGTTTTCGTGGGGTTTCAAGCTGAGATATGCATTTTTTACGATAATCTTGATGAGACTTCTGTCCGAAGTATGCTTAATCATCGAGATCGCTCGTTTCGAGCTATTTAAAGCGAGAAACACGTTATCTGGTGTTTTCACCACTCCACAGTGCGTATGATATGCAGAACCGACGATATCTTGTATTTCGTGGGGTTTCAAGCTCAGATATACATTTTCTGCGATAATCTTGGTAAGACTTCTGTCCGAAGTATGCAGAGTCAGCGAGCTCGTACTTTTCGAGCTATTTAATGCGAGAAACTCGTTTTCTGGGGTTTTCACCACTCCGCAGTTCGTTGGATATGCAGAACAGGAGATATCATGGTTTTCGTGGGGTTTCTAGCAGAGATATGCTTTTTCTGCGATAATCATGGTGAGAATTCTGTTAGAAGGATGCAGAAACATAGAGATCGCACTTTTCGACCTATTTAAAGCGAGAAACACGTTATCTGGTGTTTTCACCTCTCCACAGTGCGTTTGATATGCAGAACCAGCGATATCTTGGTTTTCGTGAAGTTTCAAGCTGAGATATACATTTTTTACGATAATCTTGATGAGACTTCTGTCCGAAGTATGCTTAATCATCGAGATCGCTCGTTTCGAGCTATTTAATGCGAGAAACACGTTATCTGGTGTTTTCACCACTCCACAGTGCGAATGATATGCAGAAACAGCGATATCTTTGTTTTCGTGGGGTTTCAAGCTCAGATATGCATTTTCTGCGATAATCTTGGTGAGACCTCTGTCCGATGTATGCAGAATCATCGAGATCGCTCTTTTCGAGCTATTTAATGCGAGAAACACGTTATCTGGTGTTTTCAGCACGCCACAGTGCGTTTGATATGCAGAACCAGCGATATCTGGGTTTTCGTGGGGTTTCAAGCTGAGATATGCATTTTTTACGATAATCTTGATGAGACTTCTGTCCGAAGTATGCTTAATCATCGAGATCGCTCGTTTCGAGCTATTTAATGCGAGAAACACGTTATCTGGTGTTTTCACCACTCCACAGTGCGTATGATATGCAGAACCGACAAATATCTTGTATTTCGTGGGGTTTCTAGCTCAGATATACATTTTCTGCGATAATCTTGGTAAGACTTCTGTCCGAAGTATGCAGAGTCAGCGAGATCGTACTTTTCGAGCTATTTAATGCGAGAAACTCGTTTTCTGGGGTTTTCACCACTCCACAGTTCGTTGGATATGCAGAACAGGAGATATCATGGTTTTCGTGGGGTTTCTAGCAGAGATATGCATTTTCTGCGATAATCATGGTGAGAATTCTGTTAAAAGTATGCAGAAACATCGAGATCGCACTTTTCGACCTATTTAATGCGAGAAACACGTTATCTGGTGTTTTCACCACTCCACAGTGCGTTTGATATGCAGAACCAGCGATATCTTTGTTTTCGTGGGGTTACAAGCTGAGATATGCATTTTTTACGATAATCATGGTGAGACTTCTGTGCGAAGTATGCAGAATCATCGAGATCGCTCGTTTCGAGCGATTACCGCGAGAAACACGTTATCTGGAGTTTTCACCACTCCACAGTTCGTTGGATATGCAGAACAGGAGATATCATGGTTTTCGTGGGGTTTCTGGCAGAGATATGTATTTTCTGCGATAATCTTGGTGAGACTTCTGTCCGAAGTATGCTTAACCATCGAGATCGCTCGTTTCGACCTATTTAATGCGAGAAACACGTTATCTGGTGTTTTCAGCACTCCACAGTGCGCTTGATATGCAGAACCAGCGATATCTGGGTTTTCGTGGGGTTTCAAGCTGAGATATGCATTTTTTACGATAATCTTGATGAGACTTCTGTCCGAAGTATGCTTAATCATCGAGATCGCTCGTTTCGTCCTATTTAATGCGAGCAACACGTTATCTGGTGTTTTCACCACTCCACAGTGCGTATGATATGCAGAACCAGCGATATCTTTGTTTTCGTGGGGTTTCAAGCTCAGATATGCATTTTCTGCGATAATCTTGGTGAGACCTCTGTCCGAAGTATGCAGAATCATCGAGATCGCACTGTTCGAGCTATTTAATGCGAGAATCACGTTATCTGGTGTTTTCAGCACTCCACAGTTCGTTGGATATGCAGAACAGGAGATATCATGGTTTTCGTGGGGTTTCTAGCGGAGATATGCATTTTCTGCGATAATCATGGTGAGAATTCTGTTAGAAGTATGCAGAAACATCGAGATCGCTCTTTTCGACCTATTAAATGCGAGAAACACGTTATCTGGTGTTTTCACCACTCCACAGTGCGTTTGATATGCAGAACCAGCGATATCTTGGTTTTCGTGGGGTTTCAAGCTGAGATATGCATTTTTTACGATAATCATGGTGAGACTTCTGTCCGAAGTATGCAGAATCATCGAGATCGCACTTTTCGAGCCATTTAATGCGAGAAACACGTTATCTGGTGTTGTCAGCACTCCACAGTGCGTTTGACATGTAGAACCAGCGATACCAGGGTTTTCGTGGGGTTTCAAGCTGAGATATGCATTTTTTTACGATAATCTTGGTGAGACTTCTGTCCGAAGTATGCTTAATCATCGAAATCGCTCGTTTCGACCTATTTAATGCGAGAAACACGTTATCTGGTGTTTTCACCACTCCACAGTGCGTATGTTATGCAGAACCGACGATATCTGGGTTTTCGTGGGGTTTCAAGCTGAGATATGCATTTTTACGATAATCTTGATGAGACTTCTGTCCGAAGTATGCTTAATCATCGAGATCGTTCGTTTCTAGCTATTTAATGCGAGAAACACGTTATCTGGTGTTTTCACCACTCCACAGTGCGTATGATATGCAGAACCGACGATATCTTGTATTTCGTGGGGTTTCAAGCTCAGATATACATTTTCTGCGATAATCTTGGTGAGACTTCTGTCCGATGTATGCAGAGTCAGCGAGATCGCTCTTTTCGAGCTATTTAATGCGAGAAACAAGTTATCTGGTGTTTTCACCACTCCACAGTGCGTATGATATGCAGAACCGACGATATCTTGATTTTCGTGGGGTTTCAAGTTCAGATATGCATTTTCTGCGATAATCTTGGTGAGACTTCTGTCCGAAGTATGCAGAGTCATCGAGATCGTACTTTTCGAGCTATTTAATGCGAGAAACACGTTATCTGGTGTTTTCACCACTCCACAGTGCGTTTGATATGCAGAACCAGCGATATCTTGGTGTTCGTGGGGATTCAAGCTCAGATATGCATTTTTGCGATAATCTTGGTGAGACCTCTGTCGGAAGTATGCAGAAACATCGAGATCGCTCTTTTCGAGCTATTTAATGCGAGAAACGAGTTATCTGGTGTTTTCACCACTCCACAGTGCGTATGATATGCAGAACCGACGATATCTTGTATTTCGTGGGGTTTCAAGCTCAGATATACATTTTCTGCGATAATCTTGGTAAGACTTCTGTCCGAAGTATGCAGAGTCAGCGAGCTCGTACTTTTCGAGCTATTTAATGCGAGAAACTCGTTTTCTGGTGTTTTCACCACTCCGCAGTTCGTTGGGTATGCAGAACAGGAGATATCATGGTTTTCGTGGGGTTTCCAGCAGAGATATGCATTTTCTGCGATAATCATGGTGAGAATTCTGTTAGAAGGATGCAGAAACATCGAGATCGCACTTTTCGACCTATTTAATGCGAGAAACACGTTATCTGGTGTTTTCACCACTCCACAGTGCGTTTGATATGCAGAACCAGCGATATCTTGGTTTTCGTGAAGTTTCAAGCTGAGATATGCATTTTTTACGATAATCTTGATGAGACTTCTGTCCGAAGTATGCTTAATCATCGAGATCGCTCGTTTCGAGCTATTTAATGCGAGAAACACGTTATCTGGTGTTTTCACCACTCCACAGTGCGATTGATATGCAGAACCAGCGATATCTTTGTTTTCGTGGGGTTTCAAGCTCAGATATGCATTTTCTGCGATAATCTTGGTGAGACCTCTGTCCGAAGTATGCAGAATCATCGAGATCGCTCTTTTCGAGCTATTTAATGCGAGAAACACGTTATCTGGTGTTTTCAGCACGCCACAGTGCGTTTGATATGCAGAACCAGCGATATCTGGGTTTTCGTGGGGTTTCAAGCTGAGATATGCATTTTTTACGATAATCTTGATGAGACTTCTGTCCGAAGTATGCATAATCATCGAGATCGCTCGTTTCGAGCTATTTAATGCGAGAAACACGTTATCTGGTGTTTTCACCACTCCACAGTGCGTATGATATGCAGAACCGACAAATATCTTGTATTTCGTGGGGTTTCAAGCTCAGATATACATTTTCTGCGATAATCTTGGTAAGACTTCTGTCCGAAGTATGCAGAGTCAGCGAGATCGTACTTTTCGAGCTATTTAATGCGAGAAACTCGTTTTCTGGGGTTTTCACCACTCCACAGTTCGTTGGATATGCAGAACAGGAGATATCATGGTTTTCGTGGGGTTTCTAGCAGAGATATGCATTTTCTGCGATAATCATGGTGAGAATTCTGTTAGAAGTATGCAGAAACATCGAGATCGCACTTTTCGACCTATTTAATGCGAGAAACACGTTATCTGGTGTTTTCACCACTCCACAGTGCGTTTGATATGCAGAACCAGCGATATCTTGGTTTTCGTGTGGTTTCAAGCTGAGATATGCATTTTTTACGATAATCATGGTGAGACTTCTGTCCGAAGTATGCTTAACCATCGAGATCGCTCGTTTCGACCTATTTAATGCGAGAAACACGTTATCTGGTGTTTTCAGCACTCCACAGTGCGCTTGATATGCAGAACCAGCGATATCTGGGTTTTCGTGGGGTTTCAAGCTGAGATATGCATTTTTTACGATAATCTTGGTGAGACTTCTGTCCGAAGTATGCTTAACCATCGAGATCGCTCGTTTCGACCTATTTAATGCGAGAAACACGTTATCTGGTGTTTTCAGCACTTCACAGTGCGCTTGATATGCAGAACCAGCGATATCTGGGTTTTCGTGGGGTTTCAAGCTGAGATATGCATTTTTTACGATAATCTTGATGAGACTTCTGTCCGAAGTATGCTTAATCATCGAGATCGCTCGTTTCGTCCTATTTAATGCGAGCAACACGTTATCTGGTGTTTTCACCACTCCACAGTGCGTATGATATGCAGAACCAGCGATATCTTTGTTTTCGTGGGGTTTCAAGCTCAGATATGCATTTTCTGCGATAATCTTGGTGAGACCTCTGTCCGATGTATGCAGAATCATCGAAATCGCTCGTTTCGACCTATTTAATGCGAGAAACACGTTATCTGGTATTTTCACCACTCCACAGTGCGTATGTTATGCAGAACCGACGATATCTGGGTTTTCGTGGGGTTTCAAGCTGAGATATGCATTTTTACGATAATCTTGATGAGACTTCTGTCCGAAGTATGCTTAATCATCGAGATCGTTCGTTTCGAGCTATTTAATGCGAGAAACACGTTATCTGGTGTTTTCACCACTCCACAGTGCGTATGATATGCAGAACCGACGATATCTTGTATTTCGTGGGGTTTCAAGCTCAGATATACATTTTCTGCGATAATCTTGGTGAGACTTCTGTCCGATGTATGCAGAGTCGGCGAGATCGCTCTTTTCGAGCTATTTAATGCGAGAAACAAGTTATCTGGTGTTTTCACCACTCCACAGTGCGTATGATATGCAGAACCGACGATATCTTGATTTTCGTGGGGTTTCAAGTTCAGATATGCATTTTCTGCGATAATCTTGGTGAGACTTCTGTCCGAAGTATGCAGAGTCATCGAGATCGTACTTTTCGAGCTATTTAATGCGAGAAACACGTTATCTGGTGTTTTCACCACTCCACAGTGCGTTTGATATGCAGAACCAGCGATACCTTGGTGTTCGTGGGGATTCAAGCTCAGATATGCATTTTCTGCGATAATCTTGGTGAGACCTCTGTCGGAAGTATGCAGAAACATCGAGATCGCTCTTTTCGAGCTATTTAATGCGAGAAACAAGTTATCTGGTGTTTTCACCACTCCACAGTGCGTATGATATGCAGAACCGACGATATCTTGATTTTCGTGGGGTTTCAAGTTCAGATATGCATTTTCTGCGATAATCTTGGTGAGAGTTCTGTCCGAAGTATGCAGAAACATCGAGATCGCTGTTTCGACCTATTTAATGCGAGAAACACGTTATCTGGTGTTTTCACCACTCCACAGTGCGTTCGATATGCAGAACCAGCGATATCTTGGTTTTCGTGGGGATTCAAGCTCAGATATGCATTTTCTGCGATAAACTTGATGAGACTTCTGTCCGAAGTATGCTTAAACATCGAGATCGCTCGTTTCGAGCTATTTAATGCGAGAAACAAGTTATCTGGTGTTTTCACCACTCCACAGTGCGTTTGATGTGCAGAACCGGCGATATCTTGGGTTTCGTGGGGTTTCAAGCTGAGATATGCATTTTTTGCGATAATATTGGTGAGACTTCAGCGAGAAGTATGCAGAATCATCTAGATAGCTCGTTTCGAGCTATTTAATGCGAGAAACACGTTATCTGTTGTTTTTATCACTCCACAGGGCGTTTGATATGCAGAACCGGCGATAACTTGGTTTTCGTGGGGTTTCCAGCTGAAATATGCATATTCTGCGATAATCTTTGTGTTTCATCTATGAGAAGTATGCAGAATCATCCAGAACGCTCTTTTCGAGCTAGTTAATGTGGGTAACACGTTTTCTGGTGTTTTCACAACTCCTCAGTGCGTCTGATATGCAGAACCGGCGACAACTTGATTTTCGTGAGGTTTCCAGCTGAAATATGCATTTTCTGCGATAATCTTGGTGAGAATCTGTCAGAAGTATGCAGTATCTTCGAGGACGCTCTTTTCGAGCTATTTAATGCGTGACACACGTTATCTGGTTGTTTTCACCACTCCACAGTGCGTTTGATATGCAGAACCGGCGACATCTTGATTTTCGTTAGGTTTCAAGCTGAGATATGCGTTTTCTGCGATAATCTTGGTCAGAATCTGTCAGAAGTATGCAGAATATTCGAGAACGCTCTTTTCGAGCTATTTAATGCGAGACACCCGTTATCTGGTTGTTTTCACCACTCCACAGTGCGTTCGATATGCAGATCCGGCGACATCTTGATTTTCGTGGGGTTTCAAGCTGAGATATGCATTTTCTGCGATAATCTTGGTGAGACCTCTATCCGAAGTATGCAGAAACATCGAGATCGCTCTTTTCGACCTATTTAATGCGAGAAACACGTTATCTGGTGTTTTCACCACTCCACAGTGCGTTTGATATGCAGAACGAGCGATATCTGGGTTTTCGTGGGGTTTCAAGCTGAGATATGCATTTTTTACGATAATCTTGATGAGACTTCTGTCCGAAGAATGCAGAGTCATCGAGATCGCTCTTTTCGACCTATTTAATGCGAGAAACACGTTATCTGGTGTTTTCACCACTCCACAGTGCGTTTGATATGCAGAACCAGCGATATCTTGGTTTTCGTGGGGATTCAAGCTCAGATATGCATTTTCTGCGATAATCTTGGTGAGACCTCTGTCCGAAGTATGCAGAAACATCGAGATCGCTCTTTTCGACCTATTTAATGCGAGAAACACGAGATCTGGTGTTTTCACCACTCCACAGTGCGTTTGATATGCCGAACCAGCGATATCTGGGTTTTCGTGGGGATTCAAGCTGAGATATGCATTTTTTACGATAATCTTGATGAGACTTCTGTCCGAAGTATGCTTAATCATCGAGATCGCTCGTTTCGACCTATTTAATGCGAGAAACACGTTATCTGGTTGTTTTCACCACTCCACAGTGCGTTTGATATGCAGAACCGGCGATATCTGGGTTTTCGTGGGGTTTCAAGCTGAGATATGCATTTTTTACGATAATCTTGGTGAGACTTCCGTCCAAAGTATGCTTAATCATCGAGATCGCTCTTTTCGACCTATTTAATGCGAGAAACACGTTATCTGGTGTTTTCACCACTCCACAGTGCGTTTGATATGCAGAACGAGCGATATCTGGGTTTTCGTGGGGTTTCAAGCTGAGATATGCATTTTTTACGATAATCTTGATGAGACTTCTGTCCGAAGTATGCTTAATCATCGAGATCGCTCGTTTCAACCTATTTAATGCGAGAAACACGTTATCTGGTTGTTTTCACCACTCCACAGTGCGTTTGATATGCAGAACCAGCGATATCTTGGTTTTCGTGGGGATTCAAGCTCAGATATGCATTTTCTGCGATAACATTGGTGAGACGTCAGTCAGAAGTATGCAGAATCATCTAGATCGCTTGTTTCGAGCTATTTAATGCGAACAAACAAGTTTTCTGGTGTTTTCACCACTCCACAGTGCGTTTGATATGCAGAAACGGAGATATCTTGGTTTCGGTCGGGTTTCAAGCTGAGATATGCATTTTCTGCGATAACATTGGTGAGACGTCAGTCAGAAGTATGCAGAATCATCTAGATCGCTTGTTTCGAGCTATTTAATGCGAACAAACAAGTTTTCTGGTGTTTTCACCACTCCACAGTGCATTTGATATGCAGAACCGGCGACATCTTGGCTTTCGTCGTTTTTCAAGCTGAGATATGCATTTTCTGCGATAATATTGGTGAGACTTCAGTCAGAAGTATGCAGAATCATCGAGATCGCTCTATTCGAGCAATTTAATGCGAGAAACACGTTTTCTGGGGTTTTCACCACACCACAGTTCGTTGGATGTGCAGAACCTTAGATATCTTGGTTTTCGTGGGGTTTCAAGCTGAGATATGCATTTTCTGCGATAATCTTGGGGAGACCTCTGTCCGCAGTATGCAGAAACATCGAGATCGCTCTTTTCGACCTATTTAATGCGAGAAACATGTTATCTGGTGTTTTCCCCACTCCACAGTGCGTTTGATATGCAGAACCATCGATATCTGGGTTTTCGTGGGGATTCAAGCTGAGATATGCATTTTTTACGATAATCTTGATGAGACTTCTGTCCGAAGTATGCTTAAACATCGAGATCGCTCGTTTCGACCTATTTAATGCGAGAAACACGTTATCTGGTTGTTTTCACCACTCCACAGTGCGTTTGATATGCAGAACCGGCGATATCTGGGTTTTCGTGGGGTTTCAAGCTGAGATATGCATTTTTTACGATAATCTTGGTGAGACTTACGTCCGAAGTATGCTTAAACATCGAGATCGCTCGTTTCGAGCTATTTAGTGCGAGAAACACGCTTTCTGGGGTTTTCACCACACCACAGTTCGTTGGATGTGCAGAACCTTAGATATCTTGGTTTTCGTGGGGTTTCAAGCTGAGATATGCATTTTCTGCGATAATCTTGGGGAGACCTCTGTCCGAAGTATGCAGAAACATCGAGATCGCTCTTTTCGACCTATTTAATGCGAGAAACACGTTATCTGGTGTTTTCCCCACTCCACAGTGCGTTTGATATGCAGAACCAGCGATATCTTGGTTTTCGTGGTGTTTCAAGCTGAGATATGCAATTTTTACGATAATCTTTGTGAGACTTCCGTCCAAAGTATGCATAATCATCGAGATCGCTCTTTTCGACCTATTTAATGCGAGAAACACGTTATCTGGTGTTTTCACCACTCCACAGTTCGTTGGATGTGCAGAACCTTAGATATCTTGGTTTTCGTGGGGTTTCAAGCTGAGATATGCATTTTCTGCGATAATCTTGGGGAGACCTCTGTCCGAAGTATGCAGAAACATCGAGATCGCTATTTTCGACCTATTTAATGCGAGAAACACGTTATCTGGTGTTTTCCCCACACCACAGTGCGTTTGATATGCCGAACCAGCGATATCTGGGTTTTCGTGGGGATTCAAGCTGAGATATGCATTTTTTACGATAATCTTGATGAGACTTCTGTCCGAAGTATGCTTAATCATCGACATCGCTCTTTTCGACCTATTTAATGCGAGAAACACGTTATCTGGTGTTTTCACCACTCCACTGTGCGTTTGATATGCAGAACCAGCGATATCTTGGTTTTCGTGGGGATTCAAGCTGAGATATGCAATTTCTGCGATAATCTTGGTGAGACTTCCGTCCGAAGTATGCTTAATCATCGAGATCGCTCGTTTCGAGCTATTTAATGCGAGAAACACGTTTTCTGGGGTTTTCACCACACCACAGTTCGTTGGATGTGCAGAACCTTAGATATCTTGGTTTTCGTGGGGTTTCAAGCTGAGATATGCATTTTCTGCGATAATCTTGGGGAGACCTCTGTCCGAAGTATGCAGAATCATCTGGATCGCTCTTCTCGAGCTATTTAATTCGAGGAACACGTTTTCTGGTGTATTGACCACTCCACAGTACGTTTGACATGCAGAAACGGAGATATCTGGGTTTTCGTGGGGATTCAAGCTGAGATATGCATTTTTTACGATAATCTTGATGAGACTTCTGTCCGAAGTATGCTTAATCATCGAGATCGCTCGTTTCGACCTATTTAATGCGAGAAACACGTTATCTGGTTGTTTTCACCACTCCACAGTGCGTTTGATATGCAGAACCAGCGATATCTTGGTTTTCGTGGGGATTCAAGCTCAGATATGCATTTTCTGCGATAACATTGGTGAGACGTCAGTCAGAAGTATGCAGAATCATCTAGATCGCTTGTTTCGAGCTATTTAATGCGAACAAACAAGTTTTCTGGTGTTTTCACCACTCCACAGTGCGTTTGATATGCAGAAACGGAGATATCTTGGTTTCGGTCGGGTTTCAAGCTGAGATATGCATTTTCTGCGATAACATTGGTGAGACGTCAGTCAGAAGTATGCAGAATCATCTAGATCGCTTGTTTCGAGCTATTTAATGCGAACAAACAAGTTTTCTGGTGTTTTCACCACTCCACAGTGCGTTTGATATGCAGAACCGGCGACATCTTGGCTTTCGTCGTTTTTCAAGCTGAGATATGCATTTTCTGCGATAATATTGGTGAGACTTCAGTCAGAAGTATGCAGAATCATCGAGATCGCTCTATTCGAGCAATTTAATGCGAGAAACACGTTTTCTGGGGTTTTCACCACACCACAGTTCGTTGGATGTGCAGAACCTTAGATATCTTGGTTTTCGTGGGGTTTCAAGCTGAGATATGCATTTTCTGCGATAATCTTGGGGAGACCTCTGTCCGCAGTATGCAGAAACATCGAGATCGCTCTTTTCGACCTATTTAATGCGAGAAACATGTTATCTGGTGTTTTCCCCACTCCACAGTGCGTTTGATATGCAGAACCATCGATATCTGGGTTTTCGTGGGGATTCAAGCTGAGATATGCATTTTTTACGATAATCTTGATGAGACTTCTGTCCGAAGTATGCTTAATCATCGAGATCGCTCGTTTCGACCTATTTAATGCGAGAAACACGTTATCTGGTTGTTTTCACCACTCCACAGTGCGTTTGATATGCAGAACCGGCGATATCTGGGTTTTCGTGGGGTTTCAAGCTGAGATATGCATTTTTTACGATAATCTTGGTGAGACTTACGTCCGAAGTATGCTTAAACATCGAGATCGCTCGTTTCGAGCTATTTAGTGCGAGAAACACGCTTTCTGGGGTTTTCACCACACCACAGTTCGTTGGATGTGCAGAACCTTAGATATCTTGGTTTTCGTGGGGTTTCAAGCTGAGATATGCATTTTCTGCGATAATCTTGGGGAGACCTCTGTCCGAAGTATGCAGAAACATCGAGATCGCTCTTTTCGACCTATTTAATGCGAGAAACACGTTATCTGGTGTTTTCCCCACTCCACAGTGCGTTTGATATGCAGAACCAGCGATATCTTGGTTTTCGTGGGGTTTCAAGCTGAGATATGCATTTTTTACGATAATCTTTGTGAGACTTCCGTCCAAAGTATGCATAATCATCGAGATCGCTCTTTTCGACCTATTTAATGCGAGAAACACGTTATCTGGTGTTTTCACCACTCCACAGTGCGTTTGATATGCAGAACCAGCGATATCTTGGTTTTCGTGGGGATTCAAGCTCAGATATGCATTTTCTGCGATAGTCTTGGTGAGACCTCTGTCCGAAGTATGCAGAAACATCGAGATCGCTCTTTTCGACCTATTTAATGCGAGAAACACGAGATCTTGTGTTTTCACCACTCCACAGTGCGTTTGATATGCCGAACCAGCGATATCTGGGTTTTCGTGGGGATTCAAGCTGAGATATGCATTTTTTACGATAATCTTGATGAGACTTCTGTCCGAAGTATGCTTAATCATCGAGATCGCTCGTTTCGACCTATTTAATGCGAGAAACACGTTATCTGGTTGTTTTCACCACTCCACAGTGCGTTTGATATGCAGAACCGGCGATATCTGGGTTTTCGTGGGGTTTCAAGCTGAGATATGCATTTTTTACGATAATCTTGGTGAGACTTCCGTCCGAAGTATTTGCAGAAACATCGAGACCGCTCTTTTCGACCTATTTAATGCGAGAAACACGTTATCTGGTGTTTCCACCACTCCACAGTGCGTTTGATATGCAGAAACAGCGATATCTGGGTTTTCGTGGGGTTTCAAGCTGAGATATGCATTTTCTACGATAATCTTGATGAGACTTCTGTCCGAAGTTTGCAGAAACATCGAGATCGCTCTTTTCGACCTATTTAATGCGAGAAACACGTTATCTGGTGTTTTCACCACTCCACAGTGGGCTTGATATGCAGAACCAGCGATATCTTGGTTTTCGTGGGGATTCAAGCTCAGATATGCATTTTCTGCGATAATCTTGGTGAGACCTCTGTCCGAAGTATGCAGAAACATCGAGATCGCTCTTTTCGACCTATTTAATGCGAGAAACACGAGATCTGGTGTTTTCACCACTCCACAGTGCGTTTGATATGCCGAACCAGCGATATCTGGGTTTTCGTGGGGATTCAAGCTGAGATATGCATTTTTTACGATAATCTTGATGAGACTTCTGTCCGAAGTATGCTTAATCATCGAGATCGCTCGTTTCGACCTATTAAATGCGGGAAACACGTTATCTGGTTGTTTTCACCACTCCACAGTGCGTTTGATATGCAGAACCGGCGATATCTGGGTTTTCGTGGGGTTTCAAGCTGAGATATGCATTTTTTACGATAATCTTGGTGAGACTTCCGTCCAAAGTATGCTTAATCATCGAGATCGCTCTTTTCGACCTATTTAATGCGAGAAACACGTTATCTGGTGTTTTCACCACTCCACAGTGCGTTTGATATGCAGAACCAGCGATATCTTGGTTTTCGTGGGGATTCAAGCTCAGATATGCATTTTCTGCGATAATCTTGGTGAGACCTCTGTCCGAAGTATGCAGAAACATCGAGATCGCTCTTTTCGACCTATTTAATGCGAGAAACACGAGATCTGGTGTTTTCACCACTCCACAGTGCGTTTGATATGCCGAACCAGCGATATCTGGGTTTTCGTGGGGATTCAAGCTGAGATATGCATTTTTTACGATAATCTTGATGAGACTTCTGTCCGAAGTATGCTTAATCATCGAGATCGCTCGTTTCGACCTATTTAATGCGAGAAACACGTTATCTGGTTGTTTTCACCACTCCACAGTGCGTTTGATATGCAGAACCGGCGATATCTGGGTTTTCGTGGGGTTTCAAGCTGAGATATGCATTTTTTACGATAATCTTGGTGAGACTTCCGTCCAAAGTATGCTTAATCATCGAGATCGCTCTTTTCGACCTATTTAATGCGAGAAACACGTTATCTGGTGTTTTCACCACTCCACAGTGCGTTTGATATGCAGAACGAGCGATATCTGGGTTTTCGTGGGGTTTCAAGCTGAGATATGCATTTTTTACGATAATCTTGATGAGACTTCTGTCCGAAGTATGCTTAATCATCGAGATCGCTCGTTTCGACCTATTTAATGCGAGAAACACGTTATCTGGTGTTGTCACCACTTCACAGTGCGTTTGATATGCTGAACCAGCGATATCTTGGTTTTCGTGGGGATTCAAGCTGAGATATGCAATTTCTGCGATAATCTTGGTGAGACTTCCGTCCGAAGTATGCTTAATCATCGAGATCGCTCGTTTCGAGCTATTTAATGCGAGAAACACGTTTTCTGGGGTTTTCACCACACCACAGTTCGTTGGATGTGCAGAACCTTAGATATCTTGGTTTTCGTGGGGTTTCAAGGTGAGATATGCATTTTCTGCGATAATCTTGGGGAGACCTCTGTCCGAAGTATGCAGAAACATCGAGATCGCTCTTTTCGACCTATTTAATGCGAGAAACACGTTATCTGGTGTTTTCCCCACTCCACAGTGCGTTTGATATGCAGAACCGGCGATATCTGGGTTTTCGTGGGGTTTCAAGGTGAGATATGCATTTTTTACGATAATCTTGGTGAGACTTCCGTCCGAAGTATGCTTAAAAATCGAGATCGCTCGTTTCGAGCTATTTAATGCGAGAAACACGTTTTCTGGGGTTTTCACCACACCACAGTTCGTTGGATGTGCAGAACCTTAGATATCTTGGTTTTCGTGGGGTTTCAAGCTGAGATATGCATTTTCTGCGATAATCTTGGGGAGACCTCTGTCCGAAGTATGCAGAATCATCTGGATCGCTCGTTTCGACCTATTTAATGCGAGAAACACGTTATCTGGTTGTTTTCACCACTCCACAGTGCGTTTGATATGCAGAACCGGCGATATCTGGGTTTTCGTGGGGTTTCAAGCTGAGATAAGCATTTTTTACGATAATCTTGGTGAGACTTCCGTCCGAAGTATGCAGAAACATCGAGATCGCTCTTTTCGACCTATTTAATGCGAGAAACACGTTATCTGGTGTTTCCACCACTCCACAGTGCGTTTGATATGCAGAAACAGCGATATCTGGGATTTCGTGGGGTTTCAAGCTGAGATATGCATTTTCTACGATAATCTTGATGAGACTTCTGTCCGAAGTTTGCAGAAACATCGAGATCGCTCTTTTCGACCTATTTAATGCGAGAAACACGTTATCTGGTGTTTTCCCCACTCCACAGTGCGTTTGATATGCAGAACCTTAGATATCTTGGTTTTCGTGGGGTTTCAAGCTGAGATATGCATTTTCTGCGATAGTCTTGGGGAGACCTCTGTCCGAAGTATGCAGAATCATCTGGATCGCTCGTTTCGACCTATTTAATGCGAGAAACACGTTATCTGGTTGTTTTCACCACTCCACAGTGCGTTTGATATGCAGAACCGGCGATATCTGGGTTTTCGTGGGGTTTCAAGCTGAGATAAGCATTTTTTACGATAATCTTGGTGAGACTTCCGTCCGAAGTATGCTTAATCATCGAGATCGCTCGTTTCGAGCTATTTAATGCGAGAAACACGTTTTCTGGGGTTTTCACCACACCACAGTTCGTTGGATGTGCAGAACCTTAGATATCTTGGTTTTCGTGGGGTTTCAAGGTGAGATATGCATTTTCTGCGATAATCTTGGTGAGACCTCTGTCCGAAGTATGCAGAAACATCGAGATCGCTCTTTTCGACCTATTTAATGCGAGAAACACGTTATCTGGTGTTTTCCCCACTCCACAGTGCGTTTGATATGCAGAACCGGCGATATCTGGGTTTTCGTGGGGTTTCAAGGTGAGATATGCATTTTTTACGATAATCTTGATGAGACTTCTGTCCGAAGTATGCTTAATCATCGAGATCGCTCGTTTCGACCTATTTAATGCGAGAAACACGTTATCTGGTTGTTTTCACCACTCCACAGTGCGTTTGATATGCAGAACCGGCGATATCTGGGTTTTCGTGGGGTTTCAAGCTGAGATATGCATTTTTTACGATAATCTTGGTGAGACTTCCGTCCAAAGTATGCTTAATCATCGAGATCGCTCTTTTCGACCTATTTAATGCGAGAAACACGTTATCTGGTGTTTTCACCACTCCACAGTGCGTTTGATATGCAGAACCAGCGATATCTTGGTTTTCGTGGGGATTCAATCTCAGATATGCATTTTCTGCGATAATCTTGGTGAGACCTCTGTCCGAAGTATGCAGAAACATCGAGATCGCTCTTTTCGACCTATTTAATGCGAGAAACACGAGATCTGGTGTTTTCACCACTCCACAGTGCGTTTGATATGCCGAACCAGCGATATCTGGGTTTTCGTGGGGATTCAAGCTGAGATATGCATTTTTTACGATAATCTTGATGAGACTTCTGTCCGAAGTATGCTTAATCATCGAGATCGCTCGTTTCGACCTATTTAATGCGAGAAACACGTTATCTGGTTGTTTTCACCACTCCACAGTGCGTTTGATATGCAGAACCGGCGATATCTGGGTTTTCGCGGGGTTTCAAGCTGAGATATGCATTTTTTACGATAATCTTGGTGAGACTTCCGTCCAAAGTATGCTTAATCATCGAGATCGCTCTTTTCGACCTATTTAATGCGAGAAACACGTTATCTGGTGTTTTCACCACTCCACAGTGCGTTTGATATGCAGAACGAGCGATATCTGGGTTTTCGTGGGGTTTCAAGCTGAGATATGCATTTTTTACGATAATCTTGATGAGACTTCTGTCCGAAGTATGCTTAATCATCGAGATCGCTCGTTTCGACCTATTTAATGCGAGAAACACGTTATCTGGTGTTGTCACCACTCCACAGTGCGTTTGATATGCTGAACCAGCGATATCTTGGTTTTCGTGGGGATTCAAGCTGAGATATGCAATTTCTGCGATGATCTTGGTGAGACTTCCGTCCGAAGTATGCTTAATCATCGAGATCGCTCGTTTCGAGCTATTTAATGCGAGAAACACGTTTTCTGGGGTTTTCACCACACCACAGTTCGTTGGATGTGCAGATCCTTAGATATCTGGGTTTTCGTGGGGTTTCAAGGTGAGATATGCATTTTTTACGATAATCTTGGTGAGACTCCCGTCCGAAGTATGCTTAATCATCGAGATCGCTCGTTTCGAGCTATTTAATGCGAGAAACACGTTTTCTGGGGTTTTCACCACACCACAGTTCGTTGGATGTGCAGAACCTTAGATATCTTGGTTTTCGTGGGGTTTCAAGCTGAGATATGCATTTTCTGCGATAATCTTGGGGAGACCTCTGTCCGAAGTATGCAGAATCATCTGGATCGCTCTTCTCGAGCTATTTAATTCGAGGAACACGTTTTCTGGTGTATTGACCACTCCACACTACGTTTGACATGCAGAAACGGAGATATCTTGGTTTCGGTCGGGTTTCAAGCTGAGATATGCATTTTCTGCGATAACATTGGTGAGACGTCAGTCAGAAGTATGCAGAATCATCTAGATCGCTTGTTTCGAGCTATTTAATGCGAACAAACAAGTTTTCTGGTGTTTTCACCACTCCACAGTGCGTTTGATATGCAGAACCGGCGACTTCTTGGCTTTCGTCGTTTTTCAAGCTGAGATATGCATTTTCTGCGATAATATTGGTGAGACTTCAGTCAGAAGTATGCAGAATCATCGAGATCGCTCTATTCGAACAATTTAATGCGAGAAACCCGTTATCTGGTGTTTTCATCACTCCACAGGGCGTTTGTTATGCAGAACCGGCGATATCTTGGTTTTCGTGGGGTTTCCATCTGAGATATGCATTTCCTGCGATAATCTTGGTGAGACTTCAGTCAGAAGTATGCAGAATCATCTAGATCGCTCGTTTCGAGCTATTTAATGCGTGAAACACGTTATCTGGTTGTTTTCACCACTCCACAGTGCGTTTGATAAGCAGAACCGGCGATATCTGGGTTTTCGTGGGGTTTCAAGCTGAGATATGCATTTTTTACGATAATCTTGGTGAGACTTCCGTCCGAAGTATGCTTTATCATCGAGATCGCTGGTTTCGAGCTATTTAATGCGAGAAACACGTTTTCTGGGGTTTTCACCACACCACAGTTCGTTGGATGTGCCGAACCTTAGATATCTTGGTTTTCGTGGGGTTTCAAGCTGAGATATGCATTTTCTGCGATAATCTTGGGGAGACCTCTGTCCGCAGTATGCAGAAACATCGAGATCGCTCTTTTCGACCTATTTAATGCGAGAAACACGTTATCTGGTGTTTTCCCCACTCCACAGTGCGTTTGATATGCAGAACCAGCGATATCTTGGTTTTCGTGGGGATTCAAGCTCAGATATGCATTTTCTGCGATAATCTTGGTGAGACCTCTGTCCGAAGTATGCAGAAACATCGAGATCGCTCTTTTCGACCTATTTAATGCGAGAAACACGAGATCTGGTGTTTTCACCACTCCACAGTGCGTTTGATATGCCGAACCAGCGATATCTGGGTTTTCGTGGGGATTCAAGCTGAGATATACATTTTTTACGATAATCTTGATGAGACTTCTGTCCGAAGTATGCTTAATCATCGAGATCGCTCGTTTCGACCTATTTAATGCAAGAAACACGTTATCAGGTTGTTTTCACCACTCCACAGTGCGTTTGATATGCAGAACCGGCGATATCTGGGTTTTCGTGGGGTTTCAGGCTGAGATATGCATTTTTTACGATAATCTTGGTGAGACTTCCGTCCAAAGTATGCTTAATCATCGAGATCGCTCTTTTCGACCTATTTAATGCGAGAAACACGTTATCTGGTGTTTTCACCACTCCACAGTGCGTTTGATATGCAGAACGAGCGATATCTGGGTTTTCGTGGGGTTTCAAGCTGAGATATGCATTTTTTACGATAATCTTGATGAGACTTCTGTCCGAAGTATGCTTAATCATCGAGATCGCTCGTTTCGACCTATTTAATGCGAGAAACACGTTATCTGGTGTTGTCACCACTCCACAGTGCGTTTGATATGCTGAACCAGCGATATCTTGGTTTTCGTGGGGATTCAAGCTGAGATATGCAATTTCTGCGATAATCTTGGTGAGACTTCCGTCCGAAGTATGCTTAATCATCGAGATCGCTCGTTTCGAGCTATTTAATGCGAGAAACACGTTTTCTGGGGTTTTCACCACACCACAGTTCGTTGGATGTGCAGAACCTTAGATATCTTGGTTTTCGAGGGGTTTCAAGCTGAGATATGCATTTTCTGCGATAATCTTGGGGAGACCTCTGTCCGAAGTATGCAGAAACATCGAGATCGCTCTTTTCGACCTATTTAATGCGAGAAACACGTTATCTGGTGTTTTCCCCACACCACAGTGCGTTTGATATGCAGAACCGGCGATATCTGGGTTTTCGTGGGGTTTCAAGTTGAGATATGCATTTTTTACGATAATCTTGGTGAGACTTCCGTCCGAAGTATGCTTAATCAT
Source organism: Anthophora plumipes (assembly GCA_951804975.1). Taxonomy (NCBI): domain Eukaryota; kingdom Metazoa; phylum Arthropoda; class Insecta; order Hymenoptera; family Apidae; genus Anthophora; species Anthophora plumipes. The sequence continues at coordinate 1,852,358 of CATORF010000132.1, read as the reverse complement.
CGAGATCGCTCGTTTCGAGCTATTTAATGCGAGAAACACGTTTTCTGGGGTTTTCACCACACCACAGTTCGTTGGATGTGCAGAACCTTAGATATCTTGGTTTTCGTGGGGTTTCAAGCTGAGATATGCATTTTCTGCGATAATCTTGGGGAGACCTCTGTCCGAAGTATGCAGAATCATCTGGATCGCTCTTCTCGAGCTATTTAATTCGAGGAACACGTTTTCTGGTGTATTGACCACACCACAGTACGTTTGACATGCAGAAACGGAGATATCTTGGTTTCGGTCGGGTTTCAAGCTGAGATATGCATTTTCTGCGATAACATTGGTGAGACGTCAGTCAGAAGTATGCAGAATCATCTAGATCGCTTGTTTCGAGCTATTTAATGCGAACAAACAAGTTTTCTGGTGTTTTCACCACTCCACAGTGCGTTTGATATGCAGAACCGGCGACATCTTGGCTTTCGTCGTTTTTCAAGCTGAGATATGCATTTTCTGCGATAATATTGGTGAGACTTCAGTCAGAAGTATGCAGAATCATCGAGATCGCTCTATTCGAGCAATTTAATGCGAGAAACCCGTTATCTGGTGTTTTCATCACTCCACAGGGCGTTTGTTATGCAGAACCGGCGATATCTTGGTTTTCGTGGGGTTTCCATCTGAGATATGCATTGCCTGCGATAATCTTGGTGAGACTTCAGTCAGAAGTATGCAGAATCATCTAGATCGCTCGTTTCGAGCTATTTAATGCGTGAAACACGTTATCTGGTTGTTTTCACCACTCCACAGTGCGTTTGATATGCAGAACCGGCGATATCTGGGTTTTCGTGGGGTTTCAAGCTGAGATATGCATTTTTTACGATAATCTTGGTGAGACTTCCGTCCGAAGTATGCTTTATCATCGAGATCGCTCGTTTCGAGCTATTTAATGCGAGAAACACGTTTTCTGGGGTTTTCACCACACCACAGTTCGTTGGATGTGCAGAACCTTAGATATCTTGGTTTTCGTGGGGTTTCAAGCTGAGATATACATTTTCTGCGATAATCTTGGGGAGACCTCTGTCCGAAGTATGCAGAAACATCGAGATCGCTCTTTTCGACCTATTTAATGCGAGAAACACGTTATGTGGTGTTTTCCCCACTCCACAGTGCGTTTGATATGCAGAACCAGCGATATCTTGGTTTTCGTGGGGTTTCAAGCTGAGATATGCATTTTCTGCGATAATCTTGGTGAGACCTCTGTACGAAGTATGCAGAAACATCGAGATCGCTCTTTTCGACCTATTTAATGCGATAAACACGTTATCTGGTGTTTTCACCACTCCACAGTGCGTTTGATATGCAGAACCAGCGATATCTGGGTTTTCGTGGGGTTTCAAGCTGAGATATGCATTTTTTACGATAATCTTGATGAGACTTCTGTCCGAAGTATGCTTAATCATCGAGATCGCTCGTTTCGACCTATTTAATGCGAGAAACACGTTAACTGGTGTTTTCACCACTCCACAGTGCGTTTGATATGCAGAACCGGCGACATCTTGGCTTTCGTCGGGTATCAAGCTGAGATATGCATTTTCTACGATAATCTTGGTGAGACTTCTGTCAGAAGTATGCAGAATCATCGGGATCGCTCTATTCGAGCTATTTAATGCGAGAAACACGTTATCTGGTGTTTTCCCCACTCCACAGTGCGTTTGATATGCAGAACCATCGATATCTGGGTTTTCGTGGGGATTCAAGCTGAGATATGCATTTTTTACGATAATCTTGATGAGACTTCTGTCCGAAGTATGCTTAATCATCGAGATCGCTCGTTTCGACCTATTTAATGCGAGAAACACGTTATCTGGTTGTTTTCACCACTCCACAGTGCGTTTGATATGCAGAACCGGCGATATCTGGGTTTTCGTGGGGTTTCAAGCTGAGATATGCATTTTTTACGATAATCTTGGTGAGACTTACGTCCGAAGTATGCTTAAACATCGAGATCGCTCGTTTCGAGCTATTTAATGCGAGAAACACGCTTTCTGGGGTTTTCACCACACCACAGTTCGTTGGATGTGCAGAACCTTAGATATCTTGGTTTTCGTGGGGTTTCAAGCTGAGATATGCATTTTCTGCGATAATCTTGGGGAGACCTCTGTCCGAAGTATGCAGAAACATCGAGATCGCTCTTTTCGACCTATTTAATGCGATAAACACGTTATCTGGTGTTTTCACCACTCCATAGTGCGTTTGATATGCCGAACCAGCGATATCTGGGTTTTCGTGGGGATTCAAGCGGAGATATGCATTTTTTACGATAATCTTGATGAGACTTCTGTCCGAAGTATGCTTAATCATCGAGATCGCTCGTTTCGACCTATTTAATGCGAGAAACACGTTATCTAGTTGTTTTCACCACTCCACAGTGCGTTTGATATGCAGAACCGGCGTCATCTTGATTTTCGTGAGGTTTCAAGGTGAGATATGCATTTTTTGCGATAATATTGGTGAGACTTCAGTCAGAAGTATGCAGAATCATCTAGATCGCTCGTTTCGAGCTACTTAATGCGAGAAACACGTTTTCTAGTGCTTTCACCACTCCACAGAACGTATTATGTGCAGAACCGGCGACATCTTGGATTTCGTCGGGTTTCAAGCTGAGATATGCATTTTCTGCGATAATCTTGGTGATACTTCTGTCCGAAGTATGCTTAATCATCGAGATCGCTCTATTCGATCTATTTAATGCGAGAAACACGTTATCTGGTGGTTTCAGCACTCCACAGTGCGTTTGATATGCAGAACCAGCGATATCTTGGTTTTCGTGCGGATTCAAGCTGAAATATGCAATTTCTGCGATAACCTTGGTGAGACTTCTGTCCGAAGTATGCTTAATAATCGAGATCGCTCGTTTCGAGCTATTTAATGCGAGAAACACGTTATCAGGTGTTTTCTCTACTCCACAGTGTGTATGATATGCAGAACCGACGATATCTTGGTTTTCGTGGGGTTTCAATCTCAGATATGCATTTTCTGCGATAATCTTGGTGAGACTTCTGTCCAAAGTATGCTTAATCATCGAGATCGCTCTTTTCGACCTATTTAATGCGAGAAACACGTTATCTGGTGTTTTCACCACTCCACAGTGCGTTTGATATGCAGAAACAGCGATATCTGGGTTTTCGTGGGGTTTCAAGCTGAGATATGCAATTTCTGCGATAATCTTGATGAGACTTCTGTCCGAAGTATGCAGAAACATCGAGATCGCTCTTTTCGACCTATTTAATGGGAGAAACACGTTATCTGGTGTTTTCACCACTCCACAGTGCGTTTGATATGCAGAACGAGCGATATCTGAGTTATCGTGTGGTTTCAAGCTGAGATATGCATTTTTTACGATAATCTTGATGAGACTTCTGTCCGAAGTATGCTTAATCATCGAGATCGCTCGTTAAGACCTATTTAATGCGAGAAACACGTTATCTGGTGTTGTCACCACTCCACAGTGCGTTTGCTATGCTGAACCAGCGATATCTTGGTTTTCGTGGGGATTCAAGCTGAGATATGCAATTTCTGCGATAATCTTGGTGAGACTTCCGTCCGAAGTATGCTTAATCATCGAGATCGCTCGGTTCGAGCTATTTAATGCGAGAAACATGTTTTCTGGGGTTTTCACCACACCACAGTTCGTTGGATGTGCAGAACCGGAGATATCTTGGTTTTCGTGGGGTTTCAAGGTGAGATATGCATTTTTTGCGATAATATTGGTGAGACTTCAGTCAGAAGTATGCAGAATCATCTAGATCGCTCGTTTCGAGCTACTTAATGCGAGAAACACGTTTTCTGGTGTTTTCACCACTCCACAGAACGTTTTATGTGCAGAATCGGCGACATCTTGGATTTCGTCGGGTTTCAAGCTGAGATATGCATTTTCTGCGATTATCTTGGTTAGACTTCAGTCAGAAGTATGCAGAATCATCTAGATCGCTCTTGTCGAGCTATTTAATGCACAAAAACAAGTTTCCTGGTGTTTTCAACATTCCACAGTGCGTTTGATATGCAGAACCGGCGATATCTTGATTTTCGTGGTGTTTCCAGCTGAGATATGCATTTTCTGCGATAATCTTGGTGAGTCTTCTGTCAGAAGTATGCAGAATCATCGAGATCCCTCTTTTCGGGCTATTTAATGCGAGAAACACGTTATCTGGTGTTTTCACCACTCCACAGTTCGTTGGATATGCAGAACAGGAGATATCTTGGTTTTCGTGGGGTTTCTAGCAGAGATATGCATTTTCTGCGATAATCATTGTGAGACTTCTGTTAGAAGTATGCAGAATCATCGAGATCGCAGTTTTCGATCTATTTAATGCGTGAAACACGTTGTCTGGTGTTTTCACCACTCCACAGTTGGTTTGATATGCAGAACCGGCGATGATTGGTTTTCGTCGGGTTTCAAGCTGAGATATGCATTTTCTGCGATAATGTTGGTGAGACCTCTGTACGAAGTATGCAGAAACATCGAGATCGCTCTTTTCGACCTATTTAATGCGATAAACACGTTATCAGGTGTTTTCACCACTCCACAGTGCGTTTGATATGTAGAACCAGCGATATCTGGGTTTTCGTGGGGCTTCAAGCTGAGATATGCATTTTTTACGATAATCTTGATGAGACTTCTGTCCGAAGTATGCTTAGTCATCGAGATCGCTCGTTTCGATCTATTTAATGCGAGAAACACGTTATCTGGTGTTTTCACCACTCCACAGTGCGTTTGATATGCAGAACCCGCGACATATTGGCTTTCGTCGGGTATCAAGCTGAGATATGCATTTTCTACGATAATCTTGGTGAGACTTCCGTCAGAAGTATGCAGAATCATCGGGATCGCTCTTTTCGAGCTATTTAATGCGAGAATCAAGTTATCTGGTTGTTTTCACCACTCCACAGTGCGTTTGATATATAGAACCGGCGTCATCTTGATTTTCGTGAGGTTTCAAGGTGAGATATGCATTTTTTGCGATAATATTGGTGAGACTTCAGTCAGAAGAATGCAGAATCATCGAGAACCCTCTTTTCGAGCTATTTAATGCGAGAAACACGTTATGTGGTGTTTTCACCACTCCACAGTGCGTTTGATATGCAGAACCGGCGACATTTTGATTTTCGTGAGGTTTCCAGCTGAGAAATGCATTTTTTACGATAATCATGGTGAGACTTCTGTCCGAAGTATGCAGAGTCATCGAGATCGTACTTTTCGACCTATTTAATGCGAGAAACACGCTATCTGGTGTTTTCTCCACTCCACAGTGCGTATGATATGCAGAACCGACGATATCTTGGTTTTCGAGGCGTTTCAAGCTCAGATATGCATTTTCTGCGATAATCTTGGTGAGACTTCTGTCCGAAGTTTGCAGAGTCATCGAGATCGTACTTTTCGAGCTATTTAATGCGAGAAACACGTTATCTGGTGTTTTCACCACTCCACAGTGCGTTTGATATGCAGAACCAGCGATATCTTGGTTTTCGTGGGGATTCAAGCTCAGATATGCATTTTCTGCGATAATCTTGGTGAGACCTCTGTCCGAAGTATGCAGAAACATCGAGATCGCTCTTTTCGACCTATTTAATGCGAGAAACACGTTATATGGTGTTTTCACCACTCCACAGTGCGTTTGATATGCAGAAACAGCGATATCTGGGTTTTCGTGGGGTTTCAAGCTGAGATATGCAATTTCTGCGATAATCTTGGTGAGACATCCGTCCGAAGTATGCTTAATCATCGAGATCGCTCGTTTCGAGCTATTTAATGCGAGAAACACGTTTTCTAGGGTTTTCACCACACCACAGTTCGTTGGATGTGCAGAACCGGAGATATCTTGGTTTTCGTGGGGTTTCAAGCTGAGATATGCATTTTCTGCGATAATCTTGGTGAGACTTCTGTCCGAAGTATGCTTAATCATCGAGATCGCTCGTTTCGACCTATTTGATGCGAGAAACACGTTTTCTGGTGTTTTCACCACTCCACAGTGCGTTTGATATGCAGAACCGGCGACATCTTGGCTTTCGTCGGGTATCAAGCTGAGATATGCATTTTCTACGATAATCTTGGTGAAACATCCGTCCGAAGTATGCTTGATCATCGAGATCGCTCGTTTCGACCTATTTAATGCGAGAAACACGTTATCTGGTGTTTTCACCACTCCACAGTGCGTTTGATATGCAGAACCGGCGATATCTTGGTTTTCGAGGGGTTTCAAGCTCAGATATGCATTTTCTGCGATAATCTTGGTGAGACTTCCGTCAGAAGTATGCAGAATCATCGGGATCGCTCTTTTCGACCTATTTAATGCGAGAAGCACGTTATCTGGTGTTTTCTCCACTCCACAGTGCGTATGATATGCAGAACCGACGATATCCTGGTTTTCGAGGCGTTTCAAGCTCAGATATGCATTTTCTGCGATAATCTTGGTGAGACTTCTGTCCGAAGTTTGCAGAGTCATCGAGATCGTACTTTTCGAGCTATTTAATGCGAGAAACACGTTATCTGGTGTTTTCACCACTCCACAGTGCGTTTGATATGCAGAACCAGCGATATCTTGGTTTTCGTGGGGATTCAAGCTCAGATATGCATTTTCTGCGATAATCTTTGTGAGACCACTGTCCGAGGTATGCAGAAACATCGAGATCGCTCTTATCGTCCTATTTAATGCGAGAAACACGTTTTCTGGTGTTTTCACCACACCACAGTGCGGTTGATATGCAGAACCAGCGATATCTGGGTTTTCGTGGGGTTTCAAGCTGAGATATGCAATTTCTGCGATAATCTTGTTGAGACATCCGTCCGAAGTATGCTTAATCATCGAGATCGCTCGTTTCGAGCTATTTAATGCGAGAAACACGTTTTCTAGGGTTTTCACCACACCACAGTCCGTTGGATGTGCAGAACCGGAGATATCTTGGTTTTCGTGGGGTTTCAAGCTGAGATATGCATTTTCTGCGATAATCTTGGTGAGACCTCTGTCCGAAGTATGCAGAAACATCGAGATCGCTCTTTTCGACCTATTTAATGCGAGAAACACGTTATATGGTGTTTTCACCACTCCACAGTGCGTTTGATATGCAGAAACAGCGATATCTGGGTTTTCGTGTGGTTTCAAACTGAGATATGCAATCTCTGCGATAATCTTGTTGAGACATCCGTCCGAAGTATGCTTAATCTTCGAGATCGCTCGTTTCGATCTATTAAATGCGAGAAACACGTTATCTGGTGTTTTCACCACTCCACAGTGCGCTTGATATGCAGAACCAGCGATATCTTGGTTTTCATGGGGTTTCAAGCTGAGATATGCATTTTTTACGATAATCTTGATGAGACTTCTGTCCGAAGTGTGCTTAATCATCGAGATCGCTCGTTTCGATCTATTTAATGCGAGAAACACGTTATCTGGTGTTTTCACCACTCCACAGTGCGCTTGATATGCAGAACCAGCGATATCTTGGTTTTCATGGGGATTCAAGCTGAGATATGCAATTTCTGCGATAATCTTGGTGAGACTTCCGTCCGAAGTATGGTTAATCATCGAGATCGCTCGTTTCGAGCTATTTAACGCGAGAAACACGTTTTCTAGTGTTTTCACCACTCCACAGTGCGTTTGATATGCAGAACCAGCGATATCTTGGTTTTCGTGGGGATTCAAGCTGAGATATGCATTTTCTGCGATAATCTTGGTGAGACCTCTGTCCGAAGTATGCAGAAACATCGAGATCGCTCTTTTCGTCCTATTTAATGCGAGAAACACGTTATCTGGTGTTTTCACCACTCCACAGTGCGTTTGATATGCAGAACCGGCGACATCTTGGCTTTCGTCGGGTATCAAGCTGAGATATGCATTTTCTTCGATAATCTTGGTGAGACTTCTGTCAGAAGTATGCAGAATCATCGGGATCGCTCTTTTCGAGCTATTTAATGCGAGAAACACGTTATCTGGTTGTTTTCACCACTCCACAGTGCGTTTGGTATGCAGAACCGGCGTCATCTTGATTTTCGTGAGGTTTCAAGGTGAGATATGCATTTTTTGCGATAATATTGGTGAGACTTCAGTCAGAAGGATGCAGAATCATCTAGATCGCTCGTTTCGAGCTACTTAATGCGAGAAACACGTTTTCTGGTGTTTTCACCACTCCACAGAACGTTTTATGTGCAGAACCGGCGACATCTTGGATTACGTCGGGTTTCAAGCTGAGATATGCATTTTCTGCGATTATCTTGGTGAGACTTCAGTCAGAAGTATGCAGAATCATCTAGATCGCTCTTGTCGAGCTATTTAATGCAAAAAAACAAGTTTCCTGGTGTTTTCAAAATTTCCACAGTGCGTTTGATATGCAGAACCGGCGATATCTTGATTTTCGTGGTGTTTCCAGCTGAGATATGCATTTTCTGCGATAATCTTGGTGAGTCTTCTGTCAGAAGTATGCAGAATCATCGAGATCCCTCTTTTCGGGCTATTTAATGCGAGAAACACGTTATCTGGTGCTTTCACCACTCCACAGTGCGTTTGATATGCAGAACCGGCGACATCTTGGCTTTCGTCGGGTATCAAGCTGAGATATGCATTTTCTACGATAATCTTGGTGAGACTTCTGTCAGAAGTATGCAGAATCATCGGGATCGCTCTTTTCAAGCTATTTAATGCGAGAAACACGTTATCTGGTTGTTTTCACCACTCCACAGTGCGTTTGATATGCAGAACCGGCGTCATCTTGATTTTCGTGTGGTTTCAAGGTGAGATATGCATTTTTTGCGATAATATTGGTGAGACTTCAGTCAGAAGTATGCAGAATCATCTAGATCGCTCGTTTCGAGCTACTTAATGCGAGAAACACGTTATCTGGTGTTTTCACCACTCCACAGTGCGTTTGATATGCAGAACCGGCGACATCTTGGCTTTCGTGGGGATTCAAGCTCAGATATGCATTTTCTGCGATAATCTTGGTGAGACCTCCGTCCGAAGTATGCTTAATCATCGAGATCGCTCGTTTCGAGCTATTTAATGCGAGAAACACGTTTTCTAGGGTTTTCCCCACACCACAGTTCGTTGGATGTGCAGAACCGGAGATATCTTGGTTTTCGTGCGGTTTCAAGCTGAGATATGCATTTTCGGCGATAATCTTGGTGAGAATTCTGTCAGAAGTATGCAGAATCATCTAGATCGCTCGTTTCGAGCTACTTAATGCGAGAAACACGTTTTCTGGTGTTTTCACCACTCCACAGAACGTTTTATGTGCAGAACCGGCGACATCTTGGATTTCGTGGGGTTTCAAGCTGAGATATGCATTTTCTGCGATAATCTTCGTGAGACTTCTGTCCAAAGTATGCTTAATCATCGAGATCGCTCGTTTCGACCTATTTAATGCGAGAAACACGTTTTCTGGGGTTTTCACCACACCACAGTTCGTTGGATGTGCAGAACCGGAGATATCTTGGTTTTCGTGGGGTTTCAGGCTGAGATATGCATTGTCTGCGATAATCTTGATGAGACTTCTGTCCGAAGTATGCTCAATCATCGAGATCGCTCCTTTCGATCTATTTAATGCGAGAAACACGTTATCTGGTGTTTTCACCACTCCACAGTGCGTTTGATATGCAGAACCAGCGATATCTTGGTTTTCGTGGGGATTCAAGCTCAGATATGCATTTTCTGCGATAATCTTGGTGAGACCTCTGTCCGAGGTATGCAGAAACATCGAGATCGCTCTTATCGACCTATTTAATGCCAGAAACACGTTTTCTGGTGTTTTCACCACACCACAGTGCGTTTGATATGCAGAACCAGCGATATCTGGGTTTTCGTGGGGTTTCAAGCTGAGATATGCATTTTTTACGATAATCTTGATGAGACTTCTGTCCGAAGTATGCTTAATCATCGAGATCGCTCGTTTCGATCTATTTAATGCGAGAAACACGTTATCTGGTGCTTTCACCACTCCACAGTGCGCTTGATATGCAGAACCAGCGATATCTTGGTTTTCATGGGGATTCAAGCTGAGATATGCAATTTCTGCGATAATCTTGGTGAGACCTCCGTCCGAAGTATGCTTAATCATCGAGATCGCTCGTTTCTCGCTATTTAATGCGAGAAACACGTTTTCTAGGGTTTTCCCCACACCACAGTTCGTTGGATGTGCAGAACCGGCGTCATCTTGATTTTCGTGAGGTTTCGAGGTGAGATATGCATTTTTTGCGACAATATTGGTGAGACTTCAGCCAGAAGTATGCAGAATCATCTAGATCGCTCGTTTCGAGCTACTTAATGCGAGAAACACGTTTTCTGGTGTTTTCACCACTCCACAGAACGTTTTATGTGCAGAACCGGCGTCATCTTGGATTTCGTCGGGTTTCAAGCTGAGATATGCATTTTCTGCGATTATCTTGGTGAGACCGCAGTCAGAAGTATGCAGAATCATCTAGATCGCTCTTGTCGAGATATTTAATGCAAGAAAACAAGTTTCCTGGTGTTTTCAACATTCCACAGTGCGTTTGATATGCAGAACCGGCGATATCTTGATTTTCGTGGTGTTTCCAGCTGAGATATGCATTTTCTCCGATAATCTTGGTGAGTCTTCTGTCAGAAGTATGCAGAATCATCGAGATCCCTCTTTTCGGGCTATTTAATGCAAGAAACACGTTAACTGGTGTTTTCACCACTCCACAGTGCGTTTGATATGCAGAACCGGCGACATCTTGGCTTTCGTCGGGTATCAAGCTGAGATATGCATTTTCTACGATAATCTTGGTGAGACTTCTGTCAGAAGTATGCAGAATCATCGGGATCACTCTTTTCAAGCTATTTAATGCGAGAAACACGTTATCTGGTTGTTTTCACCACTCCACAGTGCGTTTGATATGCAGAACCGGCGTCATCTTGATTTTCGTGTGGTTTCAAGGTGAGATATGCATTTTTTGCGATAATATTGGTGAGACTTCAGTCAGAAGTATGCAGAATCATCTAGATCGCTCGTTTCGAGCTACTTAATGCGAGAAACACGTTATCTGGTGTTTTCACCACTCCACAGTGCGTTTGATATGCAGAACCGGCGACAACTTGGCTTTCGTCGGGGTTCAAGCTGAGATATGCATTTTTTGCGACAATATTGGTGAGACTTCAGTCAGAAGTAAGCAGAATCATCGAGAACCCTCTTTTCGAGCTATTTAATGCGAGAAACACGTTATCTGGTGTTTTCACCACTCCACAGTGCGTTTGATATGCAGAACCGGCGACATCTTGATTTTCGTGAGGTTTCCAGCTGAGATATGCATTTTTTACGATAATCATGGTGAGACTTCTGTCCGAAATATGCAGAATCATCGAGATCGCACTTTTCGAGTTATTTAATGCGAGAAACACGTTATCTGGTGTTTTCACCACTCCACAGTGCGTTTGATATGCAGAACGGGCGTCATCTTGATTTTCGTGTGGTTTCAAGGTGAGATATGCATTTTTTGCGATAATATTGGTGAGACTTCAGTCAGAAGTATGCAGAATCATCTAGATCGCTCGTTTCGAGCTACTTAATGCGAGAAATACGTTATCTGGTGTTTTCACCACTCCACAGTGCGTTTGATATGCAGAACCGGCGACATCTTGATTGTCGTGAGGTTTCAAGGTGAGATATGCAGTTTTTGCGATAATATTGGTGAGACTTCAGTCAGAAGTATGCAGAATCATCTAGATCGCTCGTTTCGAGCTACTTAATACGAGAAACACGTTTCCTGGTGTTTTCAACATTCCACAGTGCGTTTGATATGCAGAACCGGCGACATCTTGATTTTCGTGAGGTTCCAGCTGAGATATGCATTTTCTGCGATAATCTTGGTGAGACCTCCGTCCGAAGTATGCAGAAACATCGAGGTCGCTCTTTTCGACCTATTTAATGCGAGAAACATGTTATATGGTGTTTTCACCACTCCACAGAACGTTTTATGTGCAGAACCGGCGACATCTTGGATTTCGTCGGGTTTCATGCTGAGATATGCATTTTCTGCGATTATCTTGGTGAGACTTCAGTCAGACGTATGCAGAATCATCTAGATCGTACTTTTCGAGCTATTTAATGCGAGAAATACGTTTTCTGGAGTTTTCACCACTCCACAGTTCGTTGGATATGCAGAACAGGAGATATCTTGGTTTTCGTGGGGTTTCTAGCAGAGATATGCATTTTCTGCGATAATCATGGTGAGACTTCTGTTAGAAGTATGCAGAATCATCGAGATCGCAGTTTTCAATCTATTTAATGCGAGAAATACGTTATCTGGTGTTTTCACCACTCCACAGTGCGCTTGATATGCAGAACCAGCGATATCTTGGTTTTCATGGGGATTCAAGCTGAGATATGCAATTTCTGCGATAATCTTGGTGAGACCTCCGTCCGAAGTATGCTTAATCATCGAGATCGCTCGTTTCGAGCTATTTAATGCGAGAAACACGTTTTCTAGGGTTTTCCCCACACCACAGTTCGTTGGATGTGCAGGACCGGCGTCATCTTGATTTTCGTGAGGTTTCGAGGTGAGATATGCATTTTTTGCGATAATCATGGTGAGACTTCTGTCCGAAATATGCAGAATCATCGAGATCGCACTTTTCGAGTTATTTAATGCGAGAAACACGTTATCTGGTGTTTTCACCACTCCACAGTGCGTTTGATATGCAGAACCAGCGATATCTTGGTTTTCGTGGGGATTCAAGCTCAGATATGCATTTTCTACGATAATCGTGGTGAGACCTCTGTCCGAGGTATGCAGAAACATCGAGATCGCTCTTATCGACCTATTTAATGCGAGAAACACGTTATCTGGTGTTTTCACCACTCCACAGTGCGTTTGATATGCAGAACCGGCGACATCTTGGCTTTCGTCGGGTATCTAGCTGAGATATGCATTTGCTACGATAATCTTGGTGAGACTTCTGTCAGAAGTATGCAGAATCATCGGGATCGCTCTTTTCGAGCTATTTAATGCGAGAAACACGTTATCTGGTTGTTTTCACCACTCCACAGTGCGTTTGATATGCAGAACCGGCGTCATCTTGATTTTCGTGAGGTTTCAAGGTGAGATATGCATTTTTTGCGATAATATTGGTGAGACTTCAGTCAGAAGTATGCAGAATCATCTAGATCGCTCGTTTCGAGCTACTTAATGCGAGAAACACGTTTTCTGGTGTTTTCACCACACCACAGTGCGTTTGATATGCACAACCGGCGACATCTGGGATTTCGTCGGGTATCAAGCTGAGATATGCATTTTCTACGATCATCTTGGTGAGACTACTATCAGAAGTATGCAGAATCATCGATAACCCTCTTTGCGAGCTCTTTAATGCGAGAAACACGTTATCTGGTGTTTTCACCACTCCACAGTGCGTTTGATATGCAGAACCAGCGATATCTTGGCTTTCGTCGGGTATCAAGCTGAGATATGCATTTTCTACGATAATCTTGGTGAGACCTCTGTCCGAAGTATGCAGAAACATCGAGATCGCTCTTTTCGACCTATTTAATGCGAGAAACACGTTATCTCGTGTTTTCACCACTCCACAGTTCGTTTGATATGCAGAACCAGCGATATCTTGGTTTTCGTGGGGATTCAAGCTGAGATATGCAATTTCTGCGATAATCTTGGTGAGACTTCCGTCCGAAGTATGCTTAATCATCGAGATCGCTCGTTTCGAGCTATTTAATGCGAGAAACACGTTTTCTGGGGTTTTCACCACACCACAGTTCGTTGGATGTGCAGAACCGGAGATATCTTGGTTTTCGTGGGGTTTCAAGCTGAGATATGCATTTTCTGCGATAATCTTGGTGAGACCTCTGTCCGAAGTATGCAGAAACATCGAGATCGCTCTTTTCGACCTATTTAATGCGAGAAACACGTTATCTGGTGTTTTCACCACACCACAGTGCGTTTGATATGCAGAACCAGCGATATCTGGGTTTTCGTGGGGTTTCAAGCTGAGATATGCATTTTTTATGAATATCTTGGTGAGACTTCTGTCCGAAGTATGCTTAATCATCGAGATCGCTCTATTCGAGCTTTTTAATGCGAGAAACACGTTATCTGGTGGTTTCAGCACTCCACAGTGCGTTTGATATGCAGAACCAGCGATATCTTTGTTTTCGTGGGGTAACAAGCTGAGATATGCATTTTCTACGATAATCTTGGTGAGACTTCTGTCAGAAGTATGCAGAATCATCGGGATCGCTCTTTTCGAGCTATTCAATGCGAGAAACACGTTGTCTGGCTGTTTTCACCACTCCACAGTGCGTTTGATATATAGAACCGGCGTCATCTTGATTTTCGTGAGGTTTCGAGGTGAGATATGCATTTTTTGCGACAATATTGGTGAGACTTCAGTCAGAAGTATGCAGAATCATCTAGATCGCTCGTTTCGAGCTACTTAATGCGAGAAACACGTTTTCTGGTGTTTTCACCACTCCACAGAACGTTTTATGTGCAGAACCGGCGTCATCTTGGATTTCGTCGGGTTTCAAGCTGAGATATGCATTTTCTGCGATTATCTTGGTGAGACCGCAGACAGAAGTATGCAGAATCATCTAGATCGCTCTTGTCGAGATATTTAATGCAAAAAAACAAGTTTCCTGGTGTTTTCAACATTCCACAGTGCGTTTGATATGCAGAACCGGCGATATCTTGATTTTCGTGGTGTTTCCAGCTGAGATATGCATTTTCTCCGATAATCTTGGTGAGTCTTCTGTCAGAAGTATGCAGAATCATCGAGATCCCTCTTTTCGGGCTATTTAATGCGAGAAACACGTTAACTGGTGTTTTCACCACTCCACAGTGCGTTTGATATGCAGAACCGGCGACATCTTGGCTTTCGGCGGGTATCAAGCTGAGATATGCATTTTCTACGATAATCTTGGTGAGACTTCTGTCAGAAGTATGCAGAATCATCGGGATCACTCTTTTCAAGCTATTTAATGCGAGAAACACGTTATTTGGTTGTTTTCACCACTCCACAGTGCGTTTGATATGCAGAACCGGCGTCATCTTGATTTTCGTGTGGTTTCAAGGTGAGATATGCATTTTTTGCGATAATATTGGTGAGACTTCAGTCAGAAGTATGCAGAATCATCTAGATCGCTCGTTTCGAGCTACTTAATGCGAAAAACACGTTATCTGGTGTTTTCACCACTCCACAGTGCGTTTGATATGCAGAACCGGCGACAACTTGGCTTTCGTCGGGGTTCAAGCTGAGATATGCATTTTTTGCGACAATATTGGTGAGACTTCAGTCAGAAGTATGCAGAATCATCGAGAACCCTCTTTTCGAGCTATTTAATGCGAGAAACACGTTATCTGGTGTTTTCACCACTCCACAGTGCGTTTGATATGCAGAACCGGCGACATCTTGATTTTCGTGAGGTTTCCAGCTGAGATATGCATTTTTTACGATAATCATGGTGAGACTTCTGTCCGAAATATGCAGAATCATCGAGATCGCACTTTTCGAGTTATTTAATGCGAGAAACACGTTATCTGGTGTTTTCACCACTCCACAGTGCGTTTGATATGCAGAACGGGCGTCATCTTGATTTTCGTGTTGTTTCAAGGTGAGATATGCATTTTTTGCGATAATATTGGTGAGACTTCAGTCAGAAGTATGCAGAATCATCTAGATCGCTCGTTTCGAGCTACTTAATGCGAGAAATACGTTATCTGGTGTTTTCACCACTCCACAGTGCGTTTGATATGCAGAACCGGCGACATCTTGATTTTCGTGAGGTTTCAAGGTGAGATATGCAGTTTTTGCGATAATATTGGTGAGACTTCAGTCAGAAGTATGCAGAATCATCTAGATCGCTCGTTTCGAGCTACTTAATACGAGAAACACGTTTCCTGGTGTTTTCAACATTCCACAGTGCGTTTGATATGCAGAACCGGCGACATCTTGATTTTCGTGAGGTTCCAGCTGAGATATGCATTTTCTGCGATAATCTTGGTGAGACCTCTGTCCGAAGTATGCAGAAACATCGAGGTCGCTCTTTTCGACCTATTTAATGCGAGAAACATGTTATATGGTGTTTTCACCACTCGACAGAACGTTTTATGTGCAGAACCGGCGACATCTTGGATTTCGTCGGGTTTCAAGCTGAGATATGCATTTTCTGCGATTATCTTGGTGAGACTTCAGTCAGACGTATGCAGAATTATCTAGATCGTACTTTTCGAGCTATTTAATGCGAGAAATACGTTTTCTGGAGTTTTCACCACTCCACAGTTCGTTGGATATGCAGAACAGGAGATATCTTGGTTTTCGTGGGGTTTCTAGCAGAGATATGCATTTTCTGCTATAATCATGGTGAGACTTCTGTTAGAAGTATGCAGAATCATCGAGATCGCAGTTTTCGATCTATTTAATGCGAGAAATACGTTATCTGGTGTTTTCACCACTCCACAGTGCGTTTGATATGCAGAACCAGCGATATCTTGGTTTTCGTGGGGATTCAAGCTCAGATATGCATTTTCTGCGATAATCTTGGTGAGACCTCTGTCCGAAGTATGCAGAAACATCGGGATCGCTCTTATCGACCTATTTAATGCGAGAAACACGTTTTCTGGTGTTTTCACCACTCCACAGTGCGGTTGATATGCAGAACCGGCGACATCTTGGCTTTCGTCGGGTAACAAGCTGAGATATGCATTTTCTACGATAATCTTGGGTGAGACTTCTGTCAGAAGTATGCAGAATTATCGGGATTGCTCTTTTCGAGCTATTTAACGCGAGAAACACGTTATCTGGTTGTTTTCACCACTCCACAGTGCGTTTAATATATAGAACCGGCGTCATCTTGATTTTCGTGAGGTTTCAAGGTGAGATATGCATTTTCTACGATAATCTTGGTGAGACTTCTGTCAGAAGTATGCAGAATCATCGGGATCGCTCTTTTCAAGCTATTTAATGCGAGAAACACGTTATCTGGTTGTTTTCACCACTCCACAGTGCGTTTGATATGCAGAACCGGCGTCATCTTGATTTTCGTGTGGTTTCAAGGTGAGATATGCATTTTTTGCGATAATATTGGTGAGACTTCAGTCAGAAGTATGCAGAATCATCGAGAACCCTCTTTTCGAGCTATTTAATGCGAGAAACACGTTATCTGGTGTTTTCACCATTCCACAGTGCGTTTGATATGCAGAACCGGGGACATCTTGATTTTCGTGAGGTTTCCAGCTGAGATATGCATATTTTACGATAATCATGGTGAGACTTCTGTCCGAAATATGCAGAATCATCGAGATCGCACTTTTCGGGTTATTTAATGCGAGAAACACGTTATCTGGTGTTTTCACCACTCCACAGTGCGTTTGATATGCAGAACCAGCGATATCTTGGTTTTCGTGGGGATTCAAGCTCAGATATGCATTTTCTACGATAATCGTGGTGAGACCTGTGTCCGAGGTATGCAGAAACATCGAGATCGCTCTTATCGACCTATTTAATGCGAGAAACACGTTTTCTGGTGTTTTCACCACACCACAGTGCGTTTGATATGCAGAACCAGTGATATCTGGGTTTTCGTGTGGTTTCAAGCTGAGATATGCATTTTTTACGATAATCTTGATGAGACTTCTGTTCGAAGTATGCTTAATCATCGAGATCGCTCGTTTCGATCTATTTAATGCGAGAAACACGTTATCTGGTGTTTTCACCACTCCACAGTGCGTTTAGATATGCAGAACCAGCGATATCTTGGTTTTCGTGGGGATTCAAGCTGAGATATGCAATTTCTGCGATAATCTTGGTAAGACTTCCGTCCGAAGTATGCTTAATCATCGAGATCGCTCGTTTCGACCTATTTAATGCGAGAAACACGTTATCTGGTGTTTTCACCACTCCACAGTGCGTTTGATATGCAGAACCGGCGACATCTTGGCTTTCGTCGGGTATCTAGCTGAGATATGCATTTGCTACGATAATCTTGGTGAGACTTCTGTCAGAAGTATGCAGAATCATCGGGATCGCTCTTTTCGAGCTATTTAATGCGAGAAACACGTTATCTGGTTGTTTTCACCACTCCACAGTGCGTTTGATATGCAGAACCGGCGTCATCTTGATTTTCGTGAGGTTTCAAGGTGAGATATGCATTTTTTGCGATAATATTGGTGAGACTTCAGTCAGAAGTATGCAGAATCATCTAGATCGCTCGTTTCGAGCTACTTAATGCGAGAAACACGTTTTCTGGTGTTTTCACCACACCACAGTGCGTTCGATATGCACAACCGGCGACATCTGGGATTTCGTCGGGTATCAAGCTGAGATATGCATTTTCTACGATCATCTTTGTGAGACTACTATCAGAAGTATGCAGAATCATCGATAACCCTCTTTGCGAGCTCTTTAATGCGAGAAACACGTTATCTGGTGTTTTCACCACTCCACAGTGCGTTTGATATGCAGAACCAGCGATATCTTGGCTTTCGTCGGGTATCAAGCTGAGATATGCATTTTCTACGATAATCTTGGTGAGACCTCTGTCCGAAGTATGCAGAAACATCGAGATCGCTCTTTTCGACCTATTTAATGCGAGAAACACGTTATCTCGTGTTTTCACCACTCCACAGTGCGTTTGATATGCAGAACCAGCGATATCTTGGTTTTCGTGGGGATTCAAGCTGAGATATGCAATTTCTGCGATAATCTTGGTGAGACTTCCGTCCGAAGTATGCTTAATCATCGAGATCGCTCGTTTCGAGCTATTTAATGCGAGAAACACGTTTTCTGGGGTTTTCACCACACCACAGTTCGTTGGATGTGCAGAACCGGAGATATCTTGGTTTTCGTGGGGTTTCAAGCTGAGATATGCATTTTCTGCGATAATCTTGGTGAGACCTCTGTCCGAAGTATGCAGAAACATCGAGATCGCTCTTTTCGACCTATTTAATGCGAGAAACTCGTTATCTGGTGTTTTCACCACACCACAGTGCGTTTGATATGCAGAACCAGCGATATCTAGGTTTTCGTGGGGTTTCAAGCTGAGATATGCATTTTTTACGAATATCTTGGTGAGACTTCTGTCCGAAGTATGCTTAATCATCGAGATCGCTCTATTCGAGCTATTTAATGCGAGAAACACGTTATCTGGTGGTTTCAGCACTCCACAGTGCGTTTGATATGCAGAACCAGCGATATCTTTGTTTTCGTGGGGATTCAAGCTGAGATATGCATTTTTTACGATAATCTTGATGAGACTTCTGTCCGAAGTATGCTTAATCATCGAGATCGCTCGTTCCGAACTATTTGATGCGAGAAACACGTTATCTGGTGTTTTCACCACTCCACAGTGCGTTTGATATGCAGAACCAGCGATATCTTGGTTTTCGTGGGGATTCAAGCTGAGATATGCATTTTTTACGATAATCTTGATGAGACTTCTGTCCGAAGTATGTTTAAAACATCGAGATCGCTCGTTTCGAGCTATTTAATGCGGGAAACACGTTTGCTGGGGTTTTCACCACACCACAGTTCGTTGGATGTGCAGAACCGGAGGTATCTTGGTTTTCGTGGGGATTCAAGCTGAGATATGCATTTTTTACGATAATCTTGATGAGACTTCTGTCCGAAGTATGCTTAATCATCGAGATCGCTCGTTTCGACATATTTAATGCGAGAAACACGTTATCTGGTGTTTTCACCACTCAGCAGTGCGCTTGATATGCAGAACCAGCGATATCTTGGTTTTCGTGGGGATTCAAGCTGAGATATGCAATTTCTGCGATAATCTTGGTGGGACTTCCGTCCGAAGTATGCTTAATCATCGAGATCGCTCGTTTCGAGCTATATAATGCGAGAAACACGTTTTCTAGTGTTTTCACCACTCCACAGTGCGTTTGATATGCAGAACCGGCGACATCTGGGCTTTCGTCGGGTCTCAAACTGAGATATGCATTTTCTACGATCATCTTGGTGAGACTTCTATCAGAAGTATGCAGAATCATCGATATTCCTCTTTTCGAGCTCTTTAATGCGAGAAACACGTTATCTGGTGTTTTCACCACTCCACAGTGCGTTTGATATGCAGAACCGGTGACATCTTGGCTTTCGTCGGGTATCAAGCTGAGATATGCATTTTCTACGATAATCTTGGTGAGACTTCTGTCAGAAGTATGCAGAATCATCGGGATCGCTCTTTTCAAGCTATTTAATGCGAGAAACACGTTATCTGGTTGTTTTCGCCACTCCACAGTGCGTTTGATATGCAGAACCGGCGACATTTTGATTTTCGTGAGGTTCCTGCTGAGATATGCATTTTCTCTGATAATCTTGGTGATTCTTCTGTCAGAAGTATGCAGAATCATCGAGATCCCTCTATTCGAGCTATTTAATGCGAGAAACACGTTATCTGGTGGTTTCAGCACTCCACAGTGCGTTTGATATGCAGAACCAGCGATATCTTTGTTTTCGGGGGGATTCAAGCTGAGATATGCATTTTTTACGATAATCTTGATGAGACTTCTGTCCGAAGTATGCTTAATCATCGAGATCGCTCGTTCCGAACTATTTGATGCGAGAAACACGTTATCTGGTGTTTTCACCACTCCACAGTGCGTTTGATATGCAGAACCAACGATATCTTGGTTTTCGTGGGGTTTCAAGCTGAGATATGCATTTTCTGCGATAATATTGGTGAGACCTCTGTCCGAAGTATGCAGAATCATCTAGATCGCTCGTTTCGAGCTACTTAATGCGAGAAACACGTTATCTGGTGTTTTCACCACTCCACAGTGCGTTTGATATGCAGAACCGGCGACATCTTGATTTTCGTGAGGTTTCAAGGTGAGATATGCAGTTTTTGCGATAATATTGGTGAGACTTCAGTCAGAAGTATGCAGAATCATCTAGATCGCTCGTTTCGACCTACTTAATGCGAGAAACACGTTTCCTGGTGTTTTCAACATTCCACAGTGCGTTTGATATGCAGAACCGGCGATATCTTGATTTTCGTGGTGTTTCCAGCTGAGATATGCATTTTCTCCGATAATCTTGGTGATTCTTCTGTCAGAAGTATGCAGAATCATCGAGATCCCTCTTTTCGGGCTATTTAATGCGAGAAACACGTTATCTGGGGTTTTCACAACTCCACAGTGCGTTTGATATGCAGAACCGGCGACATCTTGGCTTTCGTCGTGTATCAAGCTGAGATATGCATTTTCTACGATAATCTTGGTGAGACTTCTGTCAGAAGTATGCAGAATCATCGGGATCACTCTTTTCAAGCTATTTAATGCGAGAAACACGTTATCTGGTTGTTTTCACCACTCCACAGTGCGTTGGATATGCAGAACCGGCGTCATCTTGATTTTCGTGTGGTTTCAAGGTGAGATTAGCATTTTTTGCGATAATATTGGTGAGACTTCAGTCAGAAGTATGCAGAATCATCTAGATCGCTCGTTTCGAGCTATTTAATGCGAGAAACACGTTATCTGGTGTTTTCACCACTCCACAGTGCGTTTGATATGCAGAACTTGCGATATCTTGGTATTCGTGGGGATTCAAGCTGAGATATGCAATTTCTGCGATAATCTTGGTGAGACTTCTGTCCGAAGTATGCAAAGTCATCGAGATCGTACTTTTCGAGCTATTTAATGCGAGAAACACGTTTTCTGGGGTATTCCCCACTCCACAGTTCGTTGGATAAGCAGAACAGGAGATATCTTGGTTTTCGTGGGGTTTCTAGCAGAGATATGCATTTTCTGCGATAATCTTGATGAGACTTCTGCCCGAAGTATGCTGAATCATCGGGATCGCTCGTTTCGATCTATTTCATGCGAGAAACACGTTATCTGGTGTTTTCACCACTCCACAGTGCGTTTAGATATGCAGAACCAGCGATATCGTGGTTTTCGCGGGGATTCAAGCTGAGATATGCAATTTCTGCGATAATCTTGGTGAGACATCCGTCCGAAGTATGCTTAATCATCGAGATCGCTCGTTTCGACCTATTAAAATGCGAGAAACACGTTATCTGGTGTTTTCATCACTCCACAGTGCGTTTGATATGCAGAACCAGCGATATCTTGGCTTTCGTCGGGTATCAAGCTGAGATATGCATTTTCTACGATAATCTTGGTGAGACCTCTGTCCGAAGTATGCAGAAACATCGAGATCGCTCTTTTCGACCTATTTAATGCGAGAAACACCTTATCTCGTGTGTTCACCACTCCACAGTGCGTTTGATATGCAGAACCAGCGATATCTTGGTTTTCGTGGGGATTCAAGCTGAGATATGCAATTTCTGCGATAATCTTGGTGAGACTTCCGTCCGAAGTATGCTTAATCATCGAGATCGCTCGTTTCGAGCTATTTAATGCGAGAAACACGTTTTCTGGTGTTTTCACCACTCCACAGTGCGTTTGATATGCAGAACCGGCGACATCTTGGCTTTCGTCGGGTATCTAGCTGAGATATGCATTTTCTACGATAATCTTAGTGAGACTTCTGTCAGAAGTATGCAGAATCATCTAGATCGCTCGTTTCGAGCTACTTAATGCGAGAAACACGTTTTCTGGTGTTTTCACCACTCCACAGTGCGTTTGATATGCACAACCGGCGACATCTGGGCTTTCGTCGGGTATCAAGCTGAGATATGCATTTTCTACGATCATCTTGGTGAGACTTCTATCAGAAGTATGCAGAATCATCGATAACCCTCTTTTCGAGCTCTTTAATGCGAGAAACACGTTATCTGGTATTTTCACCACTCCACAGTGCGTTTGATATGCAGAACCAGCGATATCTTGGCTTTCGTCGGGTATCAAGCTGAGATATGCATTTTCTACGATAATCTTGGTGAGACCTCTGTCCGAAGTATGCAGAAACATCGAGATCGCTCTTTTCGACCTATTTAATGCGAGAAACACGTTATCTCGTGTTTTCACCACTCCACAGTGCGTTTGATATGCAGAACCAGCGATATCTTGGTTTTCGTGGGGATTCAAGCTGAGATATGCAATTTCTGCGATAATCTTGGTGAGACTTCCGTCCGAAGTATGCTTAATCATCGAGATCGCTCGTTTCGAGCTATTTAATGCGAGAAACACGTTTTCTGGGGTTTTCACCACACCACAGTTCTTTGGATGTGCAGAACCAGCGATATCTTGGTTTTCGTGGGGATTCAAGCTGAGATATGCAATTTCTGCGATAATCTTGGTGAGACATCCGTCCGAACTATGCTTAATCATCGAGATCGCTCGTTTCGAGCTATTTAATGCGAGAAACACGTTTTCTAGGGTTTTCACCACACCACAGTTCGTTGGATGTGCAGAACCGGAGATATCTTGGTTTTCGTGGGGTTTCAAGCTGAGATATGCATTTTCTGCGATAATCTTGGTGAGACTTCCGTCCGAAGTATGCTTAATCATCGAGATCGCTCGTTTCGAGCTATTTAATGCGAGAAACACGTTTTCTGGGGTTTTCACCACACCACAGTTCTTTGGATGTGCAGAACAGGAGATATCTTGGTTTTCGTGGGGTTTCTAGCAGAGATATGCATTTTCTGCGATAATCATGGTGAGACTTCTGTTAGAAGTATGCAGAATCATCGAGATCGCAGTTTTCGATCTATTTAATGCGAGAAATACGTTATCTGGTGTTTTCACCACTCCACAGTGCGTTTGATATGCAGAACCAGCGATATCTTGGTTTTCGTGGGGATTCAAGCTCAGATATGCAATTTCTGCGATAATCTTGGTGAGACTTCCGTCCGAAGTATGCTTAATCATCGAGATCGCTCGTTTCGAGCGATTTAATGCGAGAAACACGTTTTCTGGGGTTTTCACCACACCACAGTTCTTTGGATGTGCAGAACAGGAGATATCTTGGTTTTCGTGGGGTTTCTAGCAGAGATATGCATTTTCTGCGATAATCATGGTGAGACTTCTGTTAGAAGTATGCAGAATCATCGAGATCGCAGTTTTCGATCTATTTAATGCGAGAAATACGTTATCTGGTGTTTTCACCACTCCACAGTGCGTTTGATATGCAGAACCAGCGATATCTTGGTTTTCGTGGGGATTCAAGCTCAGATATGCATTTTCTGCGATAATCTTGGTGAGACCTCTGTCCGAAGTATGCAGAAACATCGGCATCGCTCTTATCGACCTATTTAATGCGAGAAACACGTTTTCTGGTGTTTTCACCACTCCACAGTGCGGTTGATATGCAGAACCGGCGACATCTTGGCTTTCGTCGGGTAACAAGCTGAGATATGCATTTTCTACGATAATCTTGGGTGAGACTTCTGTCAGAAGTATGCAGAATTATCGGGATTGCTCTTTTCGAGCTATTTAACGCGAGAAACACGTTATCTGGTTGTTTTCACCACTCCACAGTGCGTTTGATATATAGAACCGGCGTCATCTTGATTTTCGTGAGGTTTCATGGTGAGATATGCATTTTCTACGATAATCTTGGTGAGACTTCTGTCAGAAGTATGCAGAATCATCGGGATCGCTCTTTTCAAGCTATTTAATGCGAGAAACACGTTATCTGGTTGTTTTCACCACTCCACAGTGCGTTTGATATGCAGAACCGGCGTCATCTTGATTTTCGTGTGGTTTCAAGGTGAGATATGCATTTTTTGCGATAATATTGGTGAGACTTCAGTCAGAAGTATGCAGAATCATCGAGAACCCTCTTTTCGAGCTATTTAATGCGAGAAACACGTTATCTGGTGTTTTCACCATTCCACAGTGCGTTTGATATGCAGAACCGGCGACATCTTGATTTTCGTGAGGTTTCCAGCTGAGATATGCATATTTTACGATAATCATGGTGAGACTTCTGTCCGAAATATGCAGAATCATCGAGATCGCACTTTTCGAGTTATTTAATGCGAGAAACACGTTATCTGGTGTTTTCACCACTCCACAGTGCGTTTGATATGCAGAACCAGCGATATCTTGGTTTTCGTGGGGATTCAAGCTCAGATATGCATTTTCTACGATAATCGTGGTGAGACCTCTGTCCGAGGTATGCAGAAACATCGAGATCGCTCTTATCGACCTATTTAATGCGAGAAACACGTTTTCTGGTGTTTTCACCACACCACAGTGCGTTTGATATGCAGAACCAGTGATATCTGGGTTTTCGTGGGGTTTCAAGCTGAGATATGCATTTTTTACGATAATCTTGATGAGACTTCTGTTCGAAGTATGCTTAATCATCGAGATCGCTCGTTTCGAGCTATTTAATGCGAGAAACACGTTATCTGGTGTTTTCACCACTCCACAGTGCGTTTGATATGCAGAACCGGCGACATCTTGGCTTTCGTCGGGTATCTAGCTGAGATATGCATTTGCTACGATAATCTTGGTGAGACTTCTGTCAGAAGTATGCAGAATCATCGGGATCGCTCTTTTCGAGCTATTTAGTGCGAGAAACACGTTATCTGGTTGTTTTCACCACTCCACAGTGCGTTTGATATGCAGAACCGGCGTCATCTTGATTTTCGTGAGGTTTCAAGGTGAGATATGCATTTTTTGCGATAATATTGGTGAGACTTCAGTCAGAAGTATGCAGAATCATCTAGATCGCTCGTTTCGAGTTACTTAATGCGAGAAACACGTTTTCTGGTGTTTTCACCACACCACAGTGCGTTTGATATGCACAACCGGCGACATCTGGGATTTCGTCGGGTATCAAGCTGAGATATGCATTTTCTACGATCATCTTGGTGAGACTACTATCAGAAGTATGCAGAATCATCGATAACCCTCTTTGCGAGCTCTTTAATGCGAGAAACACGTTATCTGGTGTTTTCACCACTCCACAGTGCGTTTGATATGCAGAACCAGCGATATCTTGGCTTTCGTCGGGTATCAAGCTGAGATATGCATTTTCTACGATAATCTTGGTGAGACCTCTGTCCGAAGTATGCAGAAACATCGAGATCGCTCTTTTCGACCTATTTAATGCGAGAAACACGTTATCTCGTGTTTTCACCACACCACAGTGCGTTTGATATGCAGAACCAGCGATATCTGGGTTTTCGTGGGGTTTCAAGCTGAGATATGCATTTTTTACGAATATCTTGGTGAGACTTCTGTCCGAAGTATGCTTAATCATCGAGATCGCTCTATTCGAGCTATTTAATGCGAGAAACACGTTATCTGGTGGTTTCAGCACTCCACAGTGCGTTTGATATGCAGAACCAGCGATATCTTTGTTTTCGTGGGGATTCAAGCTGAGATATGCATTTTTTACGATAATCTTGATGAGACTTCTGTCCGAAGTATGCTTAATCATCGAGATCGCTCGTTCCGAACTATTTGATGCGAGAAACACGTTATCTGGTGTTTTCACCACTCCACAGTGCGTTTGATATGCAGAACCAGCGATATCTTGGTTTTCGTGGGGATTCAAGCTGAGATATGCATTTTTTACGATAATCTTGATGAGACTTCTGTCCGAAGTATGTTTAAAACATCGAGATCGCTCGTTTCGAGCTATTTAATGCGGGAAACACGTTTGCTGGGGTTTTCACCACACCACAGTTCGTTGGATGTGCAGAACCGGAGGTATCTTGGTTTTCGTGGGGATTCAAGCTGAGATATGCATTTTTTACGATAATCTTGATGAGACTTCTGTCCGAAGTATGCTTAATCATCGAGATCGCTCGTTTCGACATATTTAATGCGAGAAACGCGTTATCTGGTGTTTTCACCACTCAGCAGTGCGCTTGATATGCAGAACCAGCGATATCTTGGTTTTCGTGGGGATTCAAGCTGAGATATGCAATTTCTGCGATAATCTTGGTGAGACTTCCGTCCGAAGTATGCTTAATCATCGAGATCGCTCGTTTCGAGCTATATAATGCGAGAAACACGTTTTCTAGTGTTTTCACCACTCCACAGTGCGTTTGATATGCAGAACCGGCGACATCTGGGCTTTCGTCGGGTCTCAAACTGAGATATGCATTTTCTACGATCATCTTGGTGAGACTTCTATCAGAAGTATGCAGAATCATCGATATTCCTCTTTTCGAGCTCTTTAATGCGAGAAACACGTTATCTGGTGTTTTCACCACTCCACAGTGCGTTTGATATGCAGAACCGGTGACATCTTGGCTTTCGTCGGGTATCAAGCTGAGATATGCATTTTCTACGATAATCTTGGTGAGACTTCTGTCAGAAGTATGCAGAATCATCGGGATCGCTCTTTTCAAGCTATTTAATGCGAGAAACACGTTATCTGGTTGTTTTCGCCACTCCACAGTGCGTTTGATATGCAGAACCGGCGACATTTTGATTTTCGTGAGGTTCCTGCTGAGATATGCATTTTCTCTGATAATCTTGGTGATTCTTCTGTCAGAAGTATGCAGAATCATCGAGATCCCTCTATTCGAGCTATTTAATGCGAGAAACACGTTATCTGGTGGTTTCAGCACTCCACAGTGCGTTTGATATGCAGAACCAGCGATATCTTTGTTTTCGGGGGGATTCAAGCTGAGATATGCATTTTTTACGATAATCTTGATGAGACTTCTGTCCGAAGTATGCTTAATCATCGAGATCGCTCGTTCCGAACTATTTGATGCGAGAAACACGTTATCTGGTGTTTTCACCACTCCACAGTGCGTTTGATATGCAGAACCAACGATATCTTGGTTTTCGTGGGGTTTCAAGCTGAGATATGCATTTTCTGCGATAATATTGGTGAGACCTCTGTCCGAAGTATGCAGAATCATCTAGATCGCTCGTTTCGAGCTACTTAATGCGAGAAACACGTTATCTGGTGTTTTCACCACTCCACAGTGCGTTTGATATGCAGAACCGGCGACATCTTGATTTTCGTGAGGTTTCAAGGTGAGATATGCAGTTTTTGCGATAATATTGGTGAGACTTCAGTCAGAAGTATGCAGAATCATCTAGATCGCTCGTTTCGACCTACTTAATGCGAGAAACACGTTTCCTGGTGTTTTCAACATTCCACAGTGCGTTTGATATGCAGAACCGGCGATATCTTGATTTTCGTGGTGTTTCCAGCTGAGATATGCATTTTCTCCGATAATCTTGGTGATTCTTCTGTCAGAAGTATGCAGAATCATCGAGATCCCTCTTTTCGGGCTATTTAATGCGAGAAACACGTTATCTGGGGTTTTCACAACTCCACAGTGCGTTTGATATGCAGAACCGGCGACATCTTGGCTTTCGTCGTGTATCAAGCTGAGATATGCATTTTCTACGATAATCTTGGTGAGACTTCTGTCAGAAGTATGCAGAATCATCGGGATCACTCTTTTCAAGCTATTTAATGCGAGAAACACGTTATCTGGTTGTTTTCACCACTCCACAGTGCGTTGGATATGCAGAACCGGCGTCATCTTGATTTTCGTGTGGTTTCAAGGTGAGATTAGCATTTTTTGCGATAATATTGGTGAGACTTCAGTCAGAAGTATGCAGAATCATCTAGATCGCTCGTTTCGAGCTATTTAATGCGAGAAACACGTTATCTGGTGTTTTCACCACTCCACAGTGCGTTTGATATGCAGAACTTGCGATATCTTGGTATTCGTGGGGATTCAAGCTGAGATATGCAATTTCTGCGATAATCTTGGTGAGACTTCTGTCCGAAGTATGCAAAGTCATCGAGATCGTACTTTTCGAGCTATTTAATGCGAGAAACACGTTTTCTGGGGTATTCCCCACTCCACAGTTCGTTGGATAAGCAGAACAGGAGATATCTTGGTTTTCGTGGGGTTTCTAGCAGAGATATGCATTTTCTGCGATAATCTTGATGAGACTTCTGCCCGAAGTATGCTGAATCATCGGGATCGCTCGTTTCGATCTATTTCATGCGAGAAACACGTTATCTGGTGTTTTCACCACTCCACAGTGCGTTTAGATATGCAGAACCAGCGATATCGTGGTTTTCGCGGGGATTCAAGCTGAGATATGCAATTTCTGCGATAATCTTGGTGAGACATCCGTCCGAAGTATGCTTAATCATCGAGATCGCTCGTTTCGACCTATTAAAATGCGAGAAACACGTTATCTGGTGTTTTCATCACTCCACAGTGCGTTTGATATGCAGAACCAGCGATATCTTGGCTTTCGTCGGGTATCAAGCTGAGATATGCATTTTCTACGATAATCTTGGTGAGACCTCTGTCCGAAGTATGCAGAAACATCGAGATCGCTCTTTTCGACCTATTTAATGCGAGAAACACCTTATCTCGTGTGTTCACCACTCCACAGTGCGTTTGATATGCAGAACCAGCGATATCTTGGTTTTCGTGGGGATTCAAGCTGAGATATGCAATTTCTGCGATAATCTTGGTGAGACTTCCGTCCGAAGTATGCTTAATCATCGAGATCGCTCGTTTCGAGCTATTTAATGCGAGAAACACGTTTTCTGGTGTTTTCACCACTCCACAGTGCGTTTGATATGCAGAACCGGCGACATCTTGGCTTTCGTCGGGTATCTAGCTGAGATATGCATTTTCTACGATAATCTTAGTGAGACTTCTGTCAGAAGTATGCAGAATCATCTAGATCGCTCGTTTCGAGCTACTTAATGCGAGAAACACGTTTTCTGGTGTTTTCACCACTCCACAGTGCGTTTGATATGCACAACCGGCGACATCTGGGCTTTCGTCGGGTATCAAGCTGAGATATGCATTTTCTACGATCATCTTGGTGAGACTTCTATCAGAAGTATGCAGAATCATCGATAACCCTCTTTTCGAGCTCTTTAATGCGAGAAACACGTTATCTGGTATTTTCACCACTCCACAGTGCGTTTGATATGCAGAACCAGCGATATCTTGGCTTTCGTCGGGTATCAAGCTGAGATATGCATTTTCTACGATAATCTTGGTGAGACCTCTGTCCGAAGTATGCAGAAACATCGAGATCGCTCTTTTCGACCTATTTAATGCGAGAAACACGTTATCTCGTGTTTTCACCACTCCACAGTGCGTTTGATATGCAGAACCAGCGATATCTTGGTTTTCGTGGGGATTCAAGCTGAGATATGCAATTTCTGCGATAATCTTGGTGAGACTTCCGTCCGAAGTATGCTTAATCATCGAGATCGCTCGTTTCGAGCTATTTAATGCGAGAAACACGTTTTCTGGGGTTTTCACCACACCACAGTTCTTTGGATGTGCAGAACCAGCGATATCTTGGTTTTCGTGGGGATTCAAGCTGAGATATGCAATTTCTGCGATAATCTTGGTGAGACATCCGTCCGAACTATGCTTAATCATCGAGATCGCTCGTTTCGAGCTATTTAATGCGAGAAACACGTTTTCTAGGGTTTTCACCACACCACAGTTCGTTGGATGTGCAGAACCGGAGATATCTTGGTTTTCGTGGGGTTTCAAGCTGAGATATGCATTTTCTGCGATAATCTTGGTGAGACTTCCGTCCGAAGTATGCTTAATCATCGAGATCGCTCGTTTCGAGCTATTTAATGCGAGAAACACGTTTTCTGGGGTTTTCACCACACCACAGTTCTTTGGATGTGCAGAACAGGAGATATCTTGGTTTTCGTGGGGTTTCTAGCAGAGATATGCATTTTCTGCGATAATCATGGTGAGACTTCTGTTAGAAGTATGCAGAATCATCGAGATCGCAGTTTTCGATCTATTTAATGCGAGAAATACGTTATCTGGTGTTTTCACCACTCCACAGTGCGTTTGATATGCAGAACCAGCGATATCTTGGTTTTCGTGGGGATTCAAGCTCAGATATGCAATTTCTGCGATAATCTTGGTGAGACTTCCGTCCGAAGTATGCTTAATCATCGAGATCGCTCGTTTCGAGCGATTTAATGCGAGAAACACGTTTTCTGGGGTTTTCACCACACCACAGTTCTTTGGATGTGCAGAACAGGAGATATCTTGGTTTTCGTGGGGTTTCTAGCAGAGATATGCATTTTCTGCGATAATCATGGTGAGACTTCTGTTAGAAGTATGCAGAATCATCGAGATCGCAGTTTTCGATCTATTTAATGCGAGAAATACGTTATCTGGTGTTTTCACCACTCCACAGTGCGTTTGATATGCAGAACCAG
This sequence comes from Anthophora plumipes, assembly GCA_951804975.1. NCBI lineage: Eukaryota > Metazoa > Arthropoda > Insecta > Hymenoptera > Apidae > Anthophora > Anthophora plumipes. Next base: position 1,821,279 of record CATORF010000132.1, on the reverse strand, counting down.
CGATATCTTGGTTTTCGTGGGGATTCAAGCTCAGATATGCATTTTCTGCGATAATCTTGGTGAGACCTCTGTCCGAAGTATGCAGAAACATCGGCATCGCTCTTATCGACCTATTTAATGCGAGAAACACGTTTTCTGGTGTTTTCACCACTCCACAGTGCGGTTGATATGCAGAACCGGCGACATCTTGGCTTTCGTCGGGTAACAAGCTGAGATATGCATTTTCTACGATAATCTTGGGTGAGACTTCTGTCAGAAGTATGCAGAATTATCGGGATTGCTCTTTTCGAGCTATTTAACGCGAGAAACACGTTATCTGGTTGTTTTCACCACTCCACAGTGCGTTTGATATATAGAACCGGCGTCATCTTGATTTTCGTGAGGTTTCATGGTGAGATATGCATTTTCTACGATAATCTTGGTGAGACTTCTGTCAGAAGTATGCAGAATCATCGGCATCGCTCTTTTCAAGCTATTTAATGCGAGAAACACGTTATCTGGTTGTTTTCACCACTCCACAGTGCGTTTGATATGCAGAACCGGCGTCATCTTGATTTTCGTGTGGTTTCAAGGTGAGATATGCATTTTTTGCGATAATATTGGTGAGACTTCAGTCAGAAGTATGCAGAATCATCGAGAACCCTCTTTTCGAGCTATTTAATGCGAGAAACACGTTATCTGGTGTTTTCACCATTCCACAGTGCGTTTGATATGCAGAACCGGCGACATCTTGATTTTCGTGAGGTTTCCAGCTGAGATATGCATATTTTACGATAATCATGGTGAGACTTCTGTCCGAAATATGCAGAATCATCGAGATCGCACTTTTCGAGTTATTTAATGCGAGAAACACGTTATCTGGTGTTTTCACCACTCCACAGTGCGTTTGATATGCAGAACCAGCGATATCTTGGTTTTCGTGGGGATTCAAGCTCAGATATGCATTTTCTACGATAATCGTGGTGAGACCTCTGTCCGAGGTATGCAGAAACATCGAGATCGCTCTTATCGACCTATTTAATGCGAGAAACACGTTTTCTGGTGTTTTCACCACACCACAGTGCGTTTGATATGCAGAACCAGTGATATCTGGGTTTTCGTGGGGTTTCAAGCTGAGATATGCATTTTTTACGATAATCTTGATGAGACTTCTGTTCGAAGTATGCTTAATCATCGAGATCGCTCGTTTCGAGCTATTTAATGCGAGAAACACGTTATCTGGTGTTTTCACCACTCCACAGTGCGTTTGATATGCAGAACCGGCGACATCTTGGCTTTCGTCGGGTATCTAGCTGAGATATGCATTTGCTACGATAATCTTGGTGAGACTTCTGTCAGAAGTATGCAGAATCATCGGGATCGCTCTTTTCGAGCTATTTAGTGCGAGAAACACGTTATCTGGTTGTTTTCACCACTCCACAGTGCGTTTGATATGCAGAACCGGCGTCATCTTGATTTTCGTGAGGTTTCAAGGTGAGATATGCATTTTTTGCGATAATATTGGTGAGACTTCAGTCAGAAGTATGCAGAATCATCTAGATCGCTCGTTTCGAGCTACTTAATGCGAGAAACACGTTTTCTGGTGTTTTCACCACACCACAGTGCGTTTGATATGCACAACCGGCGACATCTGGGATTTCGTCGGGTATCAAGCTGAGATATGCATTTTCTACGATCATCTTGGTGAGACTACTATCAGAAGTATGCAGAATCATCGATAACCCTCTTTGCGAGCTCTTTAATGCGAGAAACACGTTATCTGGTGTTTTCACCACTCCACAGTGCGTTTGATATGCAGAACCAGCGATATCTTGGCTTTCGTCGGGTATCAAGCTGAGATATGCATTTTCTACGATAATCTTGGTGAGACCTCTGTCCGAAGTATGCAGAAACATCGAGATCGCTCTTTTCGACCTATTTAATGCGAGAAACACGTTATCTCGTGTTTTCACCACTCCACAGTGCGTTTGATATGCAGAACCAGCGATATCTTGGTTTTCGTGGGGATTCAAGCTGAGATATGCAATTTCTGCGATAATCTTGGTGAGACTTCCGTCCGAAGTATGCTTAATCATCGAAATCGCTCGTTTCGAGCTATTTAATGCGAGAAACACGTTTTCTGGGGTTTTCACCACACCACAGTTCGTTGGATGTGCAGAACCGGAGATATCTTGGTTTTCGTGGGGTTTCAAGCTGAGATATGCATTTTCTGCGATAATCTTGGTGAGACCTCTGCCGAAGTATGCAGAAACATCGAGATCGCTCTTTTCGACCTATTTAATGCGAGAAACACGTTATCTGGTGTTTTCACCACACCACAGTGCGTTTGATATGCAGAACCAGCGATATCTGGGTTTTCGTGGGGTTTCAAGCTGAGATATGCATTTTTTACGAATATCTTGGTGAGACTTCTGTCCGAAGTATGCTTAATCATCGAGATCGCTCTATTCGAGCTATTTAATGCGAGAAACACGTTATCTGGTGGTTTCAGCACTCCACAGTGCGTTTGATATGCAGAACCAGCGATATCTTTGTTTTCGTGGGGATTCAAGCTGAGATATGCATTTTTTACGATAATCTTGATGAGACTTCTGTCCGAAGTATGCTTAATCATCGAGATCGCTCGTTCCGAACTATTTGATGCGAGAAACACGTTATCTGGTGTTTTCACCACTCCACAGTGCGTTTGATATGCAGAACCAGCGATATCTTGGTTTTCGTGGGGATTCAAGCTGAGATATGCATTTTTTACGATAATCTTGATGAGACTTCTGTCCGAAGTATGTTTAATCATCGAGATCGCTCGTTTCGAGCTATTTAATGCGGGAAACACGTTTGCTGGGGTTTTCACCACACCACAGTTCGTTGGATGTGCAGAACCGGAGGTATCTTGGTTTTCGTGGGGATTCAAGCTGAGATATGCATTTTTTACGATAATCTTGATGAGACTTCTGTCCGAAGTATGCTTAATCATCGAGATCGTTCGTTTCGACATATTTAATGCGAGAAACACGTTATCTGGTGTTTTCACCACTCAGCAGTGCGCTTGATATGCAGAACCAGCGATATCTTGGTTTTCGTGGGGATTCAAGCTGAGATATGCAATTTCTGCGATAATCTTGGTGAGACTTCCGTCCGAAGTATGCTTAATCATCGAGATCGCTCGTTTCGAGCTATTTAATGCGAGAAACACGTTTTCTAGTGTTTTCACCACTCCACAGTGCGTTTTATATGCAGAACCGGCGACATATGGGCTTTCGTCGGGTCTCAAGCTGAGATATGCATTTTCTACGATCATCTTGGTGAGACTTCTATCAGAAGTATGCAGAATCATCGATATCCCTCTTTTCGAGCTCTTTAATGCGAGAAACACGTTATCTGGTGTTTTCACCACTCCACAGTGCGTTTGATATGCAGAACCGGTGACATCTTGGCTTTCGTCGGGTATCAAGCTGAGATATGCATTTTCTACGATAATCTTGGTGAGACTTCTGTCAGAAGTATGCAGAATCATCGGGATCGCTCTTTTCAAGCTATTTAATGCGTGAAACACGTTATCTGGTTGGTTTCAACACTCCACAGTGCGTTTGATATGCAGAACCGGCGTCATCTTTATTTTCGTGTGGTTTCAAGGTGAGATATGCATTTTCTGCGATAATATTGGTGAGACCTCTGTCCGAAGTATGCTTAATCATCGAGATCGCTCTATTCGAGCTATTTAATGCGAGAAACACGTTATCTGGTGGTTTCAGCACTCCACAGTGCGTTTCATATGCAGAACCAGCGATATCTTTGTTTTCGGGGGGATTCAAGCTGAGATATGCATTTTTTACGATAATCTTGATGAGACTTCTGTCCGAAGTATGCTTAATCATCGAGATCGCTCGTTCCGAACTATTTGATGCGAGAAACACGTTATCTGGTGTTTTCACCACTCCACAGTGCGTTTGATATGCAGAACCAACGATATCTTGGTTTTCGTGGGGTTTCAAGCTGAGATATGCATTTTCTGCGATAATATTGGTGAGACCTCTGTCCGAAGTATGCAGAAACATCGAGATCGCTCTTTTCGACCTATTTAATGCGAGAAACACGTTATCTGGTGTTTTCACCACACCACAGTGCGTTTGGTATGCAGAACCAGCGATATCTGGGTTTTCGTGGGGTTTCAAGATGAGATATGCATTTTTTACGAATATCTTGGTGAGACTTCTATCAGAAGTATGCAGAATCATCGATATCCCTCTTTTCGAGCTCTTTAATGCGAGAAACACGTTATCTGGTGTTTTCACCACTCCACAGTGCGTTTGATATGCAGAACCGGTGACATCTTGGCTTTCGTCGGGTATCAAGCTGAGATATGAATTTTCTACGATCATCTTGGTGAGACTTCTATCAGAAGTATGCAGAATCATAGATATCCCTCTTTTCGAGCTCTTTAATGCGAGAAACACGTTATCTGGTGTTTTCACCACTCCACAGTGCGTTTGATATGCAGAACCGGTGACATCTTGGCTTTCGTCGGGTATCAAGCTGAGATATGCATTTTCTACGATAATCTTGGTGAGACTTCTGTCAGAAGTATGCAGAATCATCGGGATCGCTCTTTTCAAGCTATTTAATGCGAGAAACACGTTATCTGGTTGTTTTCACCACTCCACAGTGCGTTTGATATGCAGAACCGGCGACATTTTGATTTTCGTGAGGTTCCTGCTGAGATATGCATTTTCTCCGATAATCTTGGTGAAACATCTGTCCGAAGTATGCAGAAACGTCGAGAGCGCTCTTTTCGAGCTATTTAATGCGAGAAACACATTTTCTGGGGTTTTCACCACTCCACAGTTCGTTGGATATGCAGAACAGTAGATATCCTGGATTACGTGGGGTTTCAAGCAGAGATATGCATTTTCTGCGATAATCTTGGTGAGACTTCTGTTAGAAGTATGCAGAACCATCGAGATCGCTCGTTTCGAGCTACTTAATGCGAGAAACACGTTTTCTGGTGTTTTCAACATTCCACAGTGCGTTTGATATGCAGAACCGGCGATATCTTGATTTTCGCGGTGTTTCCAGCTGAGATATGCATTTTCTCCGATAATCTTGGTGATTCTTCTGTCAGAAGTATGCAGAATCATCGAGATCCCTCTTTTCGGGCTATTTAATGCGAGTAACACGTTATCTGGGGTTTTCACAACTCCACAGTGCGTTTGATATGCAGAACCGGCGACATCTTGGCTTTCGTCGTGTATCAAGCTGAGATATGCATTTTCTACGATAATCTTGGTGAGACTTCTGTCAGAAGTATGCAGAATCATCGGGATCACTCTTTTCAAGCTATTTAATGCGAGAAACACGTTATCTGGTTGTTTTCACCACTCCACAGTGCGTTTGATATGCAGAACCGGCGTCATCTTGATTTTCGTGTGGTTTCAAGGTGAGATTAGCATTTTTTGCGATAATATTGGTGAGACTTCAGTCAGAAGTATGCAGAATCATCTAGATCGCTCGTTTCGAGCTACTTAATGCGAGAAACACGTTATCTGGTGTTTTCACCACTCCACAGTGCGTTTCATATGCAGAACCGGCGACAACTTGGCTTTCGTCGGGGTTCAAGCTGAGATATGCAATTTCTGCGATAATCTTGGTGAGACTTCTGTCCGAAGTATGCAAAGTCATCGAGATCGTACTTTTCGAGCTATTTAATGCGAGAAACACGTTTTCTGGGGTTTTCACCACACCACAGTTCTTTGGATGTGCAGAACAGGAGATATCTTGGTTTTCGTGGGGTTTCTAGCAGAGATATGCATTTTCTGCGATAATCATGGTGAGACTTCTGTTAGAAGTATGCAGAATCATCGAGATCGCAGTTTTCGATCTATTTAATGCGAGAAATACGTTATCTGGTGTTTTCACCACTCCACAGTGCGTTTGATATGCAGAACCAGCGATATCTTGGTTTTCGTGGGGATTCAAGCTCAGATATGCATTTTCTGCGATAATCTTGGTGAGACCTCTGTCCGAAGTATGCAGAAACATCGGCATCGCTCTTATCGACCTATTTAATGCGAGAAACACGTTTTCTGGTGTTTTCACCACTCCACAGTGCGGTTGATATGCAGAACCGGCGACATCTTGGCTTTCGTCGGGTAACAAGCTGAGATATGCATTTTCTACGATAATCTTGGGTGAGACTTCTGTCAGAAGTATGCAGAATTATCGGGATTGCTCTTTTCGAGCTATTTAACGCGAGAAACACGTTATCTGGTTGTTTTCACCACTCCACAGTGCGTTTGATATATAGAACCGGCGTCATCTTGATTTTCGTGAGGTTTCATGGTGAGATATGCATATTCTACGATAATCTTGGTGAGACTTCTGTCAGAAGTATGCAGAATCATCGGGATCGCTCTTTTCAAGCTATTTAATGCGAGAAACACGTTATCTGGTTGTTTTCACCACTCCACAGTGCGTTTGATATGCACAACCGGCGTCATCTTGATTTTCGTGTGGTTTCAAGGTGAGATATGCATTTTTTGCGATAATATTGGTGAGACTTCAGTCAGAAGTATGCAGAATCATCGAGAACCCTCTTTTCGAGCTATTTAATGCGAGAAACACGTTATCTGGTGTTTTCACCATTCCACAGTGCGTTTGATATGCAGAACCGGCGACATCTTGATTTTCGTGAGGTTTCCAGCTGAGATATGCATATTTTACGATAATCATGGTGAGACTTCTGTCCGAAATATGCAGAATCATCGAGATCGCACTTTTCGAGTTATTTAATGCGAGAAACACGTTATCTGGTGTTTTCACCACTCCACAGTGCGTTTGATATGCAGAACCAGCGATATCTTGGTTTTCGTGGGGATTCAAGCTGAGATATGCAATTTCTGCGATAATCTTGGTGAGACTTCCGTCCGAAGTATGCTTAATCATCGAAATCGCTCGTTTCGAGCTATTTAATGCGAGAAACACGTTTTCTGGGGTTTTCACCACACCACAGTTCGTTGGATGTGCAGAACCGGAGATATCTTGGTTTTCGTGGGGTTTCAAGCTGAGATATGCATTTTCTGCGATAATCTTGGTGAGACCTCTGCCGAAGTATGCAGAAACATCGAGATCGCTCTTTTCGACCTATTTAATGCGAGAAACACGTTATCTGGTGTTTTCACCACACCACAGTGCGTTTGATATGCAGAACCAGCGATATCTGGGTTTTCGTGGGGTTTCAAGCTGAGATATGCATTTTTTACGAATATCTTGGTGAGACTTCTGTCCGAAGTATGCTTAATCATCGAGATCGCTCTATTCGAGCTATTTAATGCGAGAAACACGTTATCTGGTGGTTTCAGCACTCCACAGTGCGTTTGATATGCAGAACCAGCGATATCTTGGTTTTCGTGGGGATTCAAGCTGAGATATGCATTTTTTACGATAATCTTGATGAGACTTCTGTCCGAAGTATGTTTAATCATCGAGATCGCTCGTTTCGAGCTATTTAATGCGGGAAACACGTTTGCTGGGGTTTTCACCACACCACAGTTCGTTGGATGTGCAGAACCGGAGGTATCTTGGTTTTCGTGGGGATTCAAGCTGAGATATGCATTTTTTACGATAATCTTGATGAGACTTCTGTCCGAAGTATGCTTAATCATCGAGATCGTTCGTTTCGACATATTTAATGCGAGAAACACGTTATCTGGTGTTTTCACCACTCAGCAGTGCGCTTGATATGCAGAACCAGCGATATCTTGGTTTTCGTGGGGATTCAAGCTGAGATATGCAATTTCTGCGATATTCTTGGTGAGACTTCCGTCCGAAGTATGCTTAATCATCGAGATCGCTCGTTTCGAGCTATTTAATGCGAGAAACACGTTTTCTAGTGTTTTCACCACTCCACAGTGCGTTTGATATGCAGAACCGGCGACATATGGGCTTTCGTCGGGTCTCAAGCTGAGATATGCATTTTCTACGATCATCTTGGTGAGACTTCTATCAGAAGTATGCAGAATCATCGATATCCCTCTTTTCGAGCTCTTTAATGCGAGAAACACGTTATCTGGTGTTTTCACCACTCCACAGTGCGTTTGATATGCAGAACCGGTGACATCTTGGCTTTCGTCGGGTATCAAGCTGAGATATGCATTTTCTACGATAATCTTGGTGAGACTTCTGTCAGAAGTATGCAGAATCATCGGGATCGCTCTTTTCAAGCTATTTAATGCGTGAAACACGTTATCTGGTTGTTTTCACCACTCCACAGTGCGTTTGATATGCAGAACCGGCGTCATCTTTATTTTCGTGTGGTTTCAAGGTGAGATATGCATTTTCTGCGATAATATTGGTGAGACCTCTGTCCGAAGTATGCTTAATCATCGAGATCGCTCTATTCGAGCTATTTAATGCGAGAAACACGTTATCTGGTGTTTTCACCACTCCACAGTGCGTTTGATATGCAGAACCGGTGACATCTTGGCTTTCGTCGGGTATCAAGCTGAGATATGCATTTTCTACGATAATCTTGGTGAGACTTCTGTCAGAAGTATGCAGAATCATCGGGATCGCTCTTTTCAAGCTATTTAATGCGAGAAACACGTTATCTGGTTGTTTTCACCACTCCACAGTGCGTTTGATATGCAGAACCGGCGACATTTTGATTTTCGTGAGGTTCCTGCTGAGATATGCATTTTCTCCGATAATCTTGGTGAAACATCTGTCCGAAGTATGCAGAAACGTCGAGAGCGCTCTTTTCGAGCTATTTAACGCGAGAAACACATTTTCTGGGGTTTTCACCACTCCACAGTTCGTTGGATATGCAGAACAGTAGATATCCTGGATTACGTGGGGTTTCAAGCAGAGATATGCATTTTCTGCGATAATCTTGGTGAGACTTCTGTTAGAAGTATGCAGAACCATCGAGATCGCTCGTTTCGAGCTACTTAATGCGAGAAACACGTTTTCTGGTGTTTTCAACATTCCACAGTGCGTTTGATATGCAGAACCGGCGATATCTTGATTTTCGTGGTGTTTCCAGCTGAGATATGCATTTTCTCCGATAATCTTGGTGATTCTTCTGTCAGAAGTATGCAGAATCATCGAGATCCCTCTTTTCGGGCTATTTAATGCGAGAAACACGTTATCTGGGGTTTTCACAACTCCACAGTGCGTTTGATATGCAGAACCGGCGACATCTTGGCTTTCGTCGTGTATCAAGCTGAGATATGCATTTTCTACGATAATCTTGGTGAGACTTCTGTCAGAAGTATGCAGAATCATCGGGATCACTCTTTTCAAGCTATTTAATGCGAGAAACACGTTATCTGGTTGTTTTCACCACTCCACAGTGCGTTTGATATGCAGAACCGGCGTCATCTTGATTTTCGTGTGGTTTCAAGGTGAGATTAGCATTTTTTGCGATAATATTGGTGAGACTTCAGTCAGAAGTATGCAGAATCATCTAGATCGCTCGTTTCGTGCTACTTAATGCGAGAAACACGTTATCTGGTGTTTTCACCACTCCACAGTGCGTTTCATATGCAGAACCGGCGACAACTTGGCTTTCGTCGGGGTTCAAGCTGAGATATGCATTTTTGCGATAATTTTGGTGAGACTTCAGTCAGAAGTATGCAGAATCATCGAGAACCCTCTTTTCGAGCTATTTAATGCGAGAAACACGTTATCTGGTGTTTTCACCACTCCACAGTGCGTTTGATATGCAGAACTTGCGATATCTTGGTATTCGTGGGGATTCAAGCTGAGATATGCAATTTCTGCGATAATCTTGGTGAGACTTCTGTCCGAAGTATGCAAAGTCATCGAGATCGTACTTTTCGAGCTATTTAATGCGAGAAACACGTTTTCTGGGGTATTCCCCACTCCACAGTTCGTTGGATATGCAGAACAGGAGATATCTTGGTTTTCGTGGGGTTTCTAGCAGAGATATGCATTTTCTGCGATAATCTTGATGAGACTTCTGCCCGAAGTATGCTGAATCATCGAGATCGCTCGTTTCGATCTATTTAATGCGAGAAACACGTTATCTGGTGTTTTCACCACTCCACAGTGCGTTTAGATATGCAGAACCAGCGATATCGTGGTTTTCGTGGGGATTCAAGCTGAGATATGCAATTTCTGCGATAATCTTGGTGAGACATCCGTCCGAAGTATGCTTAATCATCGAGATCGCTCGTTTCGACCTATTAAAATGCGAGAAACACGTTATCTGGTGTTTTCATCACTCCACAGTGCGTTTGATATGCAGAACCAGCGATATCTTGGCTTTCGTCGGGTATCAAGCAGAGATATGCATTTTCTACGATAATCTTGGTGAGACCTCTGTCCGAAGTATGCAGAAACATCGAGATCGCTCTTTTCGACCTATTTAATGCGAGAAACACCTTATCTCGTGTGTTCACCACTCCACAGTGCGTTTGATATGCAGAACCAGCGATATCTTGGTTTTCGTGGGGATTCAAGCTGAGATATGCAATTTCTGCGATAATCTTGGTGAGACTTCCGTCCGAAGTATGCTTAATCATCGAGATCGCTCGTTTCGAGCTATTTAATGCGAGAAACACGTTTTCTGGTGTTTTCACCACTCCACAGTGCGTTTGATATGCAGAACCGGCGACATCTTGGCTTTCGTCGGGTATCTAGCTGAGATATGCATTTTCTACGATAATCTTGGTGAGACTTCTGTCAGAAGTATGCAGAATCATCTAGATCGCTCGTTTCGAGCTACTTAATGCGAGAAACACGTTTTCTGGTGTTTTCACCACTCCACAGTGCGTTTGATATGCACAACCGGCGACATCTGGGCTTTCGTCGGGTATCAAGCTGAGATATGCATTTTCTACGATCATCTTGGTGAGACTTCTATCAGAAGTATGCAGAATCATCGATAACCCTCTTTTCGAGCTCTTTAATGCGAGAAACACGTTATCTGGTGTCTTCACCACTCCACAGTGCGTTTGATATGCAGAACCAGCGATATCTTGGCTTTCGTCGGGTATCAAGCTGAGATATGCATTTTCTACGATAATCTTGGTGAGACCTCTGTCCGAAGTATGCAGAAACATCGAGATCGCTCTTTTCGACCTATTTAATGCGAGAAACACGTTATCTCGTGTTTTCACCACTCCACAGTGCGTTTGATATGCAGAACCAGCGATATCTTGGTTTTCGTGGGGATTCAAGCTGAGATATGCAATTTCTGCGATAATCTTGGTGAAACTTCCGTCCGAAGTATGCTTAATCATCGAGATCGCTCGTTTCGAGCTATTGAATGCGAGAAACACGTTTTCTGGGGTTTTCACCACACCACAGTTCTTTGGATGTGCAGAACCAGTGATATCTTGGTTTTCGTGGGGATTCAAGCTGAGATATGCAATTTCTGCGATAATCTTGGTGAGACATCCGTCCGAACTATGCTTGATCATCGAGATCGCTCGTTTCGAGCTATTTAATGCGAGAAACACGTATTCTAGGGTTTTCACCACACCACAGTTCGTTGGATGTGCAGAACCGGAGATATCTTGGTTTTCGTGGGGTTTCAAGCTGAGATATGCATTTTCTGCGATAATCTTGGTGAGACTTCCGTCCGAAGTATGCTTAATCATCGAGATCGCTCGTTTCGAGCTATTTAATGCGAGAAACACGTTTTCTGGGGTTTTCACCACACCACAGTTCTTTGGATGTGCAGAACAGGAGATATCTTGGTTTTCGTGGGGTTTCTAGCAGAGATATGCATTTTCTGCGATAATCATGGTGAGACTTCTGTTAGAAGTATGCAGAATCATCGAGATCGCAGTTTTCGATCTATTTAATGCGAGAAATACGTTATCTGGTGTTTTCACCACTCCACAGTGCGTTTGATATGCAGAACCAGCGATATCTTGGTTTTCGTGGGGATTCAAGCTCAGATATGCAATTTCTGCGATAATCTTGGTGAGACTTCCGTCCGAAGTATGCTTAATCATCGAGATCGCTCGTTTCGAGCGATTTAATGCGAGAAACACGTTTTCTGGGGTTTTCACCACACCACAGTTCTTTGGATGTGCAGAACAGGAGATATCTTGGTTTTCGTGGGGTTTCTAGCAGAGATATGCATTTTCTGCGATAATCATGGTGAGACTTCTGTTAGAAGTATGCAGAATCATCGAGATCGCAGTTTTCGATCTATTTAATGCGAGAAATACGTTATCTGGTGTTTTCACCACTCCACAGTGCGTTTGATATGCAGAACCAGCGAAATCTTGGTTTTCGTGGGGATTCAAGCTCAGATATGCATTTTCTGCGATAATCTTGGTGAGACCTCTGTCCGAAGTATGCAGAAACATCGGCATCGCTCTTATCGACCTATTTAATGCGAGAAACACGTTTTCTGGTGTTTTCACCACTCCACAGTGCGGTTGATATGCAGAACCGGCGACATCTTGGCTTTCGTCGGGTAACAAGCTGAGATATGCATTTTCTACGATAATCTTGGGTGAGACTTCTGTCAGAAGTATGCAGAATTATCGGGATTGCTCTTTTCGAGCTATTTAACGCGAGAAACACGTTATCTGGTTGTTTTCACCACTCCACAGTGCGTTTGATATATAGAACCGGCGTCATCTTGATTTTCGTGAGGTTTCAAGGTGAGATATGCATTTTCTACGATAATCTTGGTGAGACTTCTGTCAGAAGTATGCAGAATCATCGGGATCGCTCTTTTCAAGCTATTTAATGCGAGAAACACGTTATCTGGTTGTTTTCACCACTCCACAGTGCGTTTGATATGCAGAACCGGCGTCATCTTGATTTTCGTGTGGTTTCAAGGTGAGATATGCATTTTTTGCGATAATATTGGTGAGACTTCAGTCAGAAGTATGCAGAATCATCGAGAACCCTCTTTTCGAGCTATTTAATGCGAGAAACACGTTATCTGGTGTTTTCACCATTCCACAGTGCGTTTGATATGCAGAACCGGCGACATCTTGATTTTCGTGAGGTTTCCAGCTGAGATATGCATATTTTACGCTAATCATGGTGAGACTTCTGTCCGAAATATGCAGAATCATCGAGATCGCACTTTTCGAGTTATTTAATGCGAGAAACACGTTATCTGGTGTTTTCACCACTCCACAGTGCGTTTGATATGCAGAACCAGCGATATCTTGGTTTTCGTGGGGATTCAAGCTCAGATATGCATTTTCTACGATAATCGTGGTGAGACCTCTGTCCGAAGTATGCTTAATCATCGAGATCGCTCGTTTCGACCTATTTAATGCGAGAAACACGTTATCTGGTGTTTTCACCACTCCACAGTGCGTTTGATATGCAGAACCGGCGACATCTTGGCTTTCGTCGGGTATCTAGCTGAGATATGCATTTGCTACGATAATCTTGGTGAGATTTCTGTCAGAAGTATGCAGAATCATCGGGATCGCTCTTTTCGAGCTATTTAGTGCGAGAAACACGTTATCTGGTTGTTTTCACCACTCCACAGTGCGTTTGATATGCAGAACCGGCGTCATCTTGATTTTCGTGAGGTTTCAAGGTGAGATATGCATTTTTTGCGATAATATTGGTGAGACTTCAGTCAGAAGTATGCAGAATCATCTAGATCGCTCGTTTCGAGCTACTTAATGCGAGAAACACGTTTTCTGGTGTTTTCACCACACCACAGTGCGTTTGATATGCACAACCGGCGACATCTGGGATTTCGTCGGGTATCAAGCTGAGATATGCATTTTCTACGATCATCTTGGTGAGACTACTATCAGAAGTATGCAGAATCATCGATAACCCTCTTTGCGAGCTCTTTAATGCGAGAAACACGTTATCTGGTGTTTTCACCACTCCACAGTGCGTTTGATATGCAGAACCAGCGATATCTTGGCTTTCGTCGGGTATCAAGCTGAGATATGCATTTTCTACGATAATCTTGGTGAGACCTTTGTCCGAAGTATGCAGAAACATCGAGATCGCTCTTTTCGACCTATTTAATGCGAGAAACACGTTATCTCGTGTTTTCACCACTCCACAGTGCGTTTGATATGCAGAACCAGCGATATCTTGGTTTTCGTGGGGATTCAAGCTGAGATATGCAATTTCTGCGATAATCTTGGTGAGACTTCCGTCCGAAGTATGCTTAATCATCGAGATCGGCCTTTTCGAGCTATTTAATGCGAGAAACACGTTATCTGGTGTTTTCACCACTCCACAGTGCGTTGGATATGCAGAACCGGTGATATTTTGGTTTTCGTCGGGTTTCAAGCTGAGATATGCATTTTCTACGATAAGCTTGGTGAAACATCTGTCCGAAGTATGCAGAAACGTCGAGAGCGCTCTTTTCGTGCTATTTAATGCGAGAAACACGTTTTCTGGGGTTTTCACCACTCCACAGTTCGTTGGATATGCAGAACAGTAGTTATCCTGGTTTTCGTGGGGTTTCAAGCAGAGATATGCATTTTCTGCGATAATCTTGGTGAGACTTCTGTTAGAAGTATGCAGAATCATCTAGATCGCTCTTTTCGAGCTATTTAATGCGAGAAACACGTTTTCTGGGGTTTTCACCACTCCACAGTGCGTTTGATATGCAGAACCGGCGATATCTTGGTTTTCGTGGGGTTTCAAGCTGAGACATGCATTTTCTGCGATAATCTTAGTGAGACTTCTGTCCGAAGTATGCAGAAACGTCGGGAGCGCTCTTTTCGAGCTATTTAATGCGAGAAACACGTTTTCTGGGGTTTTCACCACTCCACAGTGCGTTTGATAATGCAGAACCGGCGACATCTTTGATTTCGTCGGGGTTCAAGCTGAGATATGCATTTTCTACGATAATCTTGGTGAGACTTCTGTCAGAACTATGCACAATCATCGGGATCGGCCTTTTCGAGCTATTTAATGCGAGAAACACGTTCTCTGGTTGTTTTCACCACTCCACAGTGCGTTTGATATGCAGAACCGGGAACATCTTGATTTTCGTGAGGTTTCGAGCTGTGATATGCATTTTCTGCGATAATATTGGTGAGACTTCAGTCAGAAGTATGCAGAATCATCTAGATCGCTCTTTTCGAGCTATTTAATGCGAGAAACACGTTTTCTGGGGTTTTCACCACTCCACAGTGCGTTTGATATGCAGAACCGGCGATATCTTGGTTTTCGTGGGGTTTCAAGCTGAGACATGCATTTTCTGCGATAATCTTAGTGAGACTTCTGTCCGAAGTATGCAGAAACGTCGGGAGCGCTCTTTTCGAGCTATTTAATGCGAGAAACACGTTTTCTGGGGTTTTCACCACTCCACAGTTCGTTGGATATGCAGACCCGGAGATATCTTGGTTTTCGTGGGGTTTCAAGCTGAGATATGCATTTCCTGCGATAATCTTGGTGAGACTTCTGTCCGAAGTATGCTGAATCATCGAGATCGCTCTTTTCGAGCTAGTTAGTGCGAG
Source organism: Anthophora plumipes (assembly GCA_951804975.1). Taxonomy (NCBI): domain Eukaryota; kingdom Metazoa; phylum Arthropoda; class Insecta; order Hymenoptera; family Apidae; genus Anthophora; species Anthophora plumipes. The sequence goes on along the minus strand of CATORF010000132.1, from coordinate 1,805,839 downwards.
AAACACGTTATCTGGTGATTTCACCACTCCGCAGTGCGGTTGATATGCAGAACAGTACATATCTTGGTTTTCGTGGGGTTTCAAGCTGAGATATGCATTTTCTGCGATAATCTTGTTGAGACTTCTGTCAGAAGTATGCAGAATCATCGAGATCGCTCGTTTCGAGCTATTTAATGCGCGAAACATGTTTTCTGGTGTTTTCACCACTCCACAGTGCGTTGGATATGCAGAACCGCAGATATTTTGGTTTTCGTGGGGTTTCAAGCTGAGATATGCATTTTCTGCGATAATCTTAGTGAGACATCTGTCCGAATTATTCTTAATTATCGAGATCGCTCGTTTCGAGCAATTCAATGCGTGAAACACGTTATCTGGTGTTTTCACCACTCCACAGTGCGTATGATATGCAGAACCGGCGATATCTTGGTTTTCGTGGGGTTTCAAGCTGAGATATGCATTTTCTGCGATAATCTTGGTGAGACTTCTGTCCGAAGTATGCTGAAACATCGAGATCGCTCTTTTCGAGCTAGTTAATGCGAGAATCACGTTATCTGGTGTTTTCACCACTCCACAGTGCGTTGGATATGCAGAACCGCAGATATTTAGGTTTTCGTGGGGTTTGAAGCTGAGATATGCATTTCCTGCGATAATCTTGGTGAGACTTCTGTCCGAAGTATGCAGAATCATCGAGAACGCTCGTTTCGAGCTACTTAATGCGAGAAACACGTTATCTGGTGTTTTCACCACTCCACAGTGCGTTTGATATGCAGAACCAGCGATATCTTGGCTTTCGTGGGGTTTCAAGCTGAGATATGCATTTTTTACGATAATCTTGTTGAGACTTCTGTCCGAAGTATGAAGCATCATCGAGATCGCTCTATTCGAGCTATTTAATGCGAGAAACACGTTTTCTGGGGTTTTCACCACTCCACAGTGCGTTTGACATGCAGAACCAGCGATATCTTGGTTTTCGTGGGGTTTCAAGCTGAGATATGCATTTTTTACGATAATCTTGGTGAGACTTCTGTCCGAAGTATGCTTAATCATCGAGATCGCTTGTTTCGAGCTATTTAATGCGAGAAACACGTTATCTGGTGTTTTCACCACTCCACAGTGCGTATGATATGCAGAACCGGCGCTATCTTGGTTTTCGTGGGGTTCCAAGCTGAGATATGCATTTTCTGCGATAATCTTGGTGGACTTCTGTCCGAAGTATGCTGAAACATCGAGATCGCTCTTTTCGAGCTAGTTAATGCGAGAAAAACCTTATCCGGTGTTTTCACCACTCCACAGTGCGTTTGATATGCTGAACACAGCGATATCTTGGTTTTCGTGGGGTTTCAAGCTGAGATATGCATTTGTTACGATAATCTTGTTGAGACTTCTGTCCGAAGTATGACGAATCATCGAGATCGCTCTATTCGAGCTATTTAATGCGAGAAACACGATATCTGGTGTTTTCACCACTCCACAGTGTGTTGGATATGCAGAACCGCAGATATTTTGGTTTTCGTGGGGTTTCAAGCTGAGATATGCATTTTTTACGATAATTTTGGTGAAACATCTGTCCGAAGTATGCAGAAACGTCGAGAGCGCTCTTTTCGAGCTATTTAATGCGAGAAACACGTTTTCTGGGGTTTTCACCACTCCACAGTTCATTGGAAATGCAGAACCGGAGATATCTTGGTTTTCGTGGGGTTTCAAGCTGAGATATGCATTTCGTGCGATAATCTTGGTGAGACTTCTGTCCGAAGTATGCTGAATCATCGAGATCGCTCTTTTCGAGCTATTTAATGCGAGAAACACGTTCTCTGGTTGTTTTCACCACTCCACAGTGCGTTTGATATGCAGAACAGGCGATATCTTGATTTTCGAGGTGTTTCCAGCTGAGATATGCATTTTCTGCGATAATCTTGGTGGGTCTTTTGTCAGAAGTATGCAGAATCATCTAGATCGCTCTTTTCGAGCTACTTAATGCACGAAACACGTTTTCTGGTGTTTTCACCACTCCACAGTACGTTTGACATGCAGAACCGGAGATATCTTGGTTTCGGCCGGGTTTCAAGCTGAGATATGCATTTTCTACGATAATCCTGGTGAGACTTCTGTCAGAAGTATGCAGAATCTTCGAGAACGCTCTTTTCGAGCTACTTATTGCGACAAACACGTTATCTGGTGTTTTCAGCACTCCACAGTGCGTTTGATATGCAGAACCAGCGATATCTTCGTTTTCGTGGGGTTTCAAGCTGAGATATGCATTTTCTACGATAATTTTGGTGAGATTTCTGTCCGAAGTATGCAGAATCATCGAGATCACTCGTTTCGAGCTATTTAATGCGAGAAACACGTTATCTGGTGTTTTCACCACTCCACAGTTCGTTGGATATGCAGAACAGTAGATATCCTGGTTTTCGTGGGGTTTCATGCAGAGATATGCATTTTCTGCGATAATCTTGGTGAGACTTCTGTTAGAAGTATACAGAATCATCGAGATCGCTCGTTTCGAGCTATTTAATGCGAGAAACACGTTATCTGGTGTTTTCACCACTCCACAGTGCGTTGGATATGCAGAAACGGAGATATTTTGGTTTTCGTCGGGTTTCAAGCTGAGATATGCATTTTCTACGATAAGCTTGGTGAAACATCTGTCCGAAGTATGCAGAAACGTCGAGAGCGCTCTTTTCGAGCTATTTAATGCGAGAAACACGTTTTCTGGGGTTTTCACCACTCCACAGTTCGTTGGATATGCAGAACAGTAGATATCCTGGTTTACGTGGGGTTTCAAGCAGAGATATGCATTTTCTGCGATAATCTTGGTGAGACTTCTGTTAGAAGTATGCAGAACCATCGAGATCGCTCGTTTCGAGCTATTTAATGCGAGAAACACGTTATCTGGTGTTTTCACCACTCCACAGCGCGTTGGATATGCAGAACCGGAGATATTTTGGTTTTCGTCGGGTTTCAAGCTGAGATATGCATTTTCTGCGATAATCTTGGTGGGTCTTTTGTCAGAAGTATGCAGAATCATCGAGATCGCTCGTTTCGAGCTATTTAATGCGAGAAACACGTTATCTGGTGTTTTCACCACTCCACAGTGCGTTGGATATGCAGAAACGGAGATATTTTGGTTTTCGTCGGGGTTCAAGCTGAGACATGCATTTTCTACGATAATCTTGGTGAGACTTCTGTCAGAAGGATGCAGAATCATCGGGATCGGCCTCTTCGAGCTATTTAATGCGAGAAACACGTTCTCTGGTTGTTTTCACCACTCCGCAGTGCGTTTGATATGCAGAACCGGCAGCATCTTGATTTTCGTGAGGTTTCGAGTTGAGATATGCATTTTCTGCGATAATATTGGTGAGACTTCAGTCAGAAGTATGCAGAATCATCTACATCGCTCTTTTCGAGCTACTTAATGCACGAAACACGTTTTCTGGTGTTTTCACCACTCCACAGTGCGTTTGATATGCAGCACCGGCGATATCTTGATTTTCGTGGTGTTTCCAGCTGAGATATGCATTTTCTGCGATAATCTTGGTGGGTCTTTTGTCAGAAGTATGCAGAATCATCTAGATCGCTCTTTTCGATCTATTTAATGCGAGAAACACGTTATCTGCTGTTTTCACCACTCCACAGTGCGTTTGATAATGCAGAACCGGCGACATCTTTGATTTCGTCGGGGTTCAAGCTGAGATATGCATTTTTCTACGATAATCTTGGTGAGACTTCTGTCAGAAGTATGCAGAATCATCGGGATCGGACTTTTCGAGCTATTTAATGCGAGAAACACGTTCTCTGGTTGTTTTCACCACTCCACAGTGCGTTTGATATGCAGAACCGGCAAGATCTTGATTTTCGTGAGGTTTCGAGCTGAGATATGCATTTTCTGCGATAATATTGGTGAGACTTCAGTCAGATGTATGCAGAATCATCTAGATCGCTCTTTTCGAGCTACTTAATGCACGAAACACGTTTTCTGGTGTTTTCACCACTCCACAGTGCGTTTGATATGCAGAACCGGCAACATCTTGATTTTCGTGAGGTTTCGAGCTGAGATATGCATTTTCTGCGATAATATTGGTGAGACTTCAGTCAGAATTATGCAGAATCATCTAGATCGCTCTTTTCGAGCTACTTAATGCACGAAACACGTTTTCTGGTGTTTTCACCACTCCACGGTACGTTTGATGTGCAGAACCGGAGATAACTCGGTTTTCGTCGGGTTTCAAGCTGAGATATGCATTTTCTACGATAATCTTGGTGACACTTCTGTCAGAAGTATGCAGGATCTTCGAGAACGCTCTTTTCGAGCTACTTATTGCGACAAACACGTTATCTGGTGTTTTCAGCACTCCACAGTGCGTTTGATATGCAGAACCAGCGATATCTTGGTTTTCGTGGGGTTTCAATCTGAGATATGCATTTTTTACGATAATTTTTGTGAGATTTCTGTCCGAAGTATGCAGAATCATCGAGATCGCTCGTTTCGAGCTATTTAATGCGAGAAACACGTTATCTGGTGTTTTCACCACTCCACAGTTCGATGGATATGCAGAACAGTAGATATCCTGGTTTTCGTGGGGTTTCAAGCAGAGATATGCATTTTCTGCGGTAAGCTTGGTGAGACTTCTGTTAGAAGTATGCAGAATCATCGAGATCGCACGTTTCGTGCTATTTAATGCGAGAAACACGTTATCTGGTGTTTTCACCACTCCACAGTGCGTTGGATATGCAGAACCGGTGATATTTTGGTTTTCGTCGGGTTTCAAGCTGAGATATGCATTTTCTACGATAAGCTTGGTGAAACATCTGTCCGAAGTATGCAGAAGCGTCGAGAGCGCTCTTTTCGTGCTATTTAATGCGAGAAACACGTTATCTGGTGTTTTCACCACTCCACAGTGCGTTTGATATGCAGAACCAGCGATATCTTGGCTTTCGTGGGGTTTCAAGCTGAGATATGCATTTTTTACGATAATCTTGTTGAGACTTCTGTCCGAAGTATGAAGCATCATCGAGATCGCTCTATTCGAGCTATTTAATGCGAGAAACACGTTTTCTGGGGTTTTCACCACTCCACAGTGCGTTTGACATGCAGAACCAGCGATATCTTGGTTTTCGTGGGGTTTCAAGCTGAGATATGCATTTTTTACGATAATCTTGGTGAGACTTCTGTCCGAAGTATGCTTAATCATCGAGATCGCTTGTTTCGAGCTATTTAATGCGAGAAACACGTTATCTGGTGTTTTCACCACTCCACAGTGCGTATGATATGCAGAACCGGCGCTATCTTGGTTTTCGTGGGGTTCCAAGCTGAGATATGCATTTTCTGCGATAATCTTGGTGGACTTCTGTCCGAAGTATGCTGAAACATCGAGATCGCTCTTTTCGAGCTAGTTAATGCGAGAAAAACCTTATCCGGTGTTTTCACCACTCCACAGTGCGTTTGATATGCTGAACACAGCGATATCTTGGTTTTCGTGGGGTTTCAAGCTGAGATATGCATTTGTTACGATAATCTTGTTGAGACTTCTGTCCGAAGTATGACGAATCATCGAGATCGCTCTATTCGAGCTATTTAATGCGAGAAACACGATATCTGGTGTTTTCACCACTCCACAGTGCGTTGGATATGCAGAACCGCAGATATTTTGGTTTTCGTGGGGTTTCAAGCTGAGATATGCATTTTTTACGATAATTTTGGTGAAACATCTGTCCGAAGTATGCAGAAACGTCGAGAGCGCTCTTTTCGAGCTATTTAATGCGAGAAACACGTTTTCTGGGGTTTTCACCACTCCACAGTTCGTTGGAAATGCAGAACCGGAGATATCTTGGTTTTCGT